>JAXCHB010000075.1:600000-947500 GCA_036926305.1 Uropetala carovei
CCTGGAATCTCAGGTGGCTGCTCTTGATGAGTTCCATCAAATGATCTCATGTATGAGATGCCCAGGTAAGAGGACTTTGCTGCCTTTCCAGAGAGGTATTTTGATGTCAATTTCCTCACTGAAAGACTTATTTCATTATCTTAGGACCTCTCATGAAATAAGTTATATTCTAACATGCAAGCTCAATCAGGATAGTTTGGAGACTTTATTCTCACAACTAAGACACAGGGGAGGGCTTAATGACCATCCTTCACCATTAAATGCTCTCATGAGACCAGGGCATCGAACCGGAACCGAACCAAAACCAGAAAAAACCGTTATTTTTCCTGGAGTGAAAGAACCCGAACCGAAAAAAAATATTTTCTTGAACCCGAACCGAAACCGAAAACCGTTATTTATTTCATTCCGTATTTTTCGGTTCGCATAATACGTAGAAGCGAAAGAAGGGTTTTTCCTTTTGCTTTAGTTTGAGTCTTTCTGAAAGCCTCACGTTTAGAAACCAAATAAGAAAAGGGTTGAGTTTTTCTTGAGAACACATTCTCCTCAGCTTTGGGAAGGATGTATCTTTGTGATAATATCTGCTGGCTCAATAGTGGGATTTTCCATGTGCATCTCAATACATAGAGAGAGGGTCTACAATACATCCTGCTGAGATTACCTGTTAAACGAGGCTACTGGAAGAAACTTGGACGGTACTTTGAAGACAGCCTCTAATTGTCTTGCTACCTTCCCCCCGAGCATAGCCGGTAGTGTGTGTTCCCGGCAAAAATATTTCCCGATTCTTAACTTGGATTTTCCTTAAAGTTGGAGGTTAATGTCCCCATATACTTTCACTCCCTCTCCATATCCACTGAACCCTTGTATTCTGGTAGTCATTCTCTAAAACTTATCCAGGAAGGATCGCTCCGCAGTCGTGGTTTTGAGATATACTTACTTCAGTTATCCTTTGTTACAGGTTAGTAAATTTCTATTTATTTTATAGAGTGCATCGTAAAATGAGCACACATATTCGTATTGGTTGCTTAAAACTGAAGAGAAATTAAATATGAATGCGAATTAGTTATTTTTAGTGAAATATTTTGCGGACTGCAGAAACCCACATTAGAGACTCCACCTGAAGAAAGTCCACGACAGGCCGAATAAGTGTGTCTTATTTTCTTTTTGTTTGCATGTTTGATTGCAGGGTAATATGTAGCTGTATGTAGATGTTTTTTATTTGCTGCCGGGTGAAAATCACGTTTTCGCTTAGTAATAATTTTTCGAAACGGTACTTATCATTTCAATTTCATGAAATAATGAAGTTTAACATTCTCATGCTACTTAAGTGATTAAAAATATTCAGTCATCGTAAATTTGTATCATGTTAATAAACATTTCTCAGCCTTTCTGAATTCTCGGACCCTCAATTTCTGTGGGCTTCTTCCTCATAGATATTTTATAGATTTTTTTCATCCATTTAAGTAATCTCTGAATGAAAAAATTAAGCCGTGCATTTCCAGTTTTTACTATAATACGAGCAGTGGACGTGATCTACAAATTGTTAATGAAAATAACGTAATATCTTACTCAACTTACCGGCACTATTGAGATAATGCGATCTCTTATTGTAAATAAAAATATTAATAATTCATTATTAGGCATTCCAGCTTTGGCGCATATTAGCTTCTGTCTGTCCGCCCTTCTATCAGGATGCAATTTTTTTCCGTAGCTATTCAGCGGATTTTCATAAAATTTAGTACTAAGGACTAAGCACAGTAAATTAGAAAACGAGATGAATGCTTTGCATAACATAATAAGTTTAGAATACTCTATCGCAGAAAATGTGCTCATTTATAATTTACTTTATACTTTCCTAATATGTTGAAATCATTTGCGGCGCATGTATGGTTTGTAAATATTCAATTCAAAATATAATCTTAAATAAATAAGATACATATGTACTAAATATTCACATTTAAATAATTTATTTTCGTGTTTTGATTATTTTTTTAAATATTACTATTTTTATAGTGAAGATGTATTTGATTTAATAAGAAAGTTACTTAATTAATAAATCAATTCTTGAAAGTTTCCTAAAAATATTTTAAGGTCGGAGCGAAAAAAACCGGTTCAAACTGGTTCACTGACGCTTGCCGGAGCGAAACCGGAACTGAAATTTTGTGTTTTGAGTGAACCGGAACGAAAACCTGAGCGAAAAAAATTACGGTTCGATGCCCAGCATGAGACTGAGAATGATTATTCTGGGGCGAAATCAGGGAGTTGTTAGAAGAAATAGCAACACTGATAATGCCTCAGAAGAATTTGTTATGGAGGTGTTGAAGTTGAGTGGTCTAAAGGCATCTAAGTCCAACAGTAAACAAGAACCTCATTCATCAGATCCATCTAGTGAACAGTCAAGTGACCCTTGTGACCCCTCCACTGGTCCATGTCCAAGTGTTTTAGAAGAGGCAACCAAAGATGGCCTCTTTTACTTAGCTGGGTGGGTGGCTAAGAAATTTCACTAGAAGCATCCTTAATTAGGTAGTCACACTTACAAACTAAATTCAGATCATAATTACAGCTTGCCATCCTGGATTAGTCACTTATCATTTGGTGGTCTAATTGAGCCCAGTAAGTGGGGGGAAGAGCAGGTCATAAAATTTGAAACACTTCCAGACACACTGCAAAAAAAAGGAAGATTATACACAAGGGTGTTACCAAATAAAACTATTTAAAAAAATAAGTGCTGATACTGAAACTCCCAGTGAAGCACTGATTCTATAAAGAGTTTATATCAGATTAAAATTCATGAACACAGAAATGACATCACAAAAATTACAGTGGCAGAATGAGAAAAAAAATTACTTCCTAACAACTCAATGCTCTGTTCTATTTTCTGTCATAAATTTGTAAAATTTTATTGTATGTACAAATGGGAATACCTACTCCTGTTAAAAATAAATTATGAATCATGAATATTGATACTCAATGTAAACCACCTTTGTGTTCATGACCTTATTTTTATTGTCATTTTTATTTGGTATTGTTCATTTATAATTATTTTTCATTTCTTTTTTTCACTTTCTGTATCAAAGGTGTTTAAAAAAATAAACTAATAAATAAGGTCACAACTTCCTTTTTTTGTCCATTGAAAAACTTAAGAATTTCTGTTCATTTCACCTGATGCGGTCAATAGTGGTGCTCTGCAATAATCGTGGATTTGATACATTCTGTAGCTCAGATAGTAGTTCTTTTTAAGGTAAATGAAAGATTTGGCTGAGAATTCCCTAGTGGGGAACGGCCTCACCCCTGCATTGTATCATGTACAATACGTCCGATCTGATGTGAGCAGAGGCACCCACCTCTGAACCGGTAGGAAAATTAATAAATTATACAAGCATATATTAAAGAATATCATTGGCTAGATTGCTAAAGTGAATGAAGTCCTCATCGCCGTGCTGTCGTCAAATATCCTACTAATGAGAATGATAGAAGCTAAACGATAAAATTTTCGTTTCGCAATATTAGACGTTTACAATATTCACTCACTTGAAATATGTCGAGAAATTTACAGTAAAAATGTTCTGAAGAACGTAAGTTTACGCAGGAGTCATATTTTTCTCACAAGAGCAATAGAGAATGGAAGTCTAATCGCATATGCATACGAGATGCGAACAAGCCCTAATTAGATACGTTTCCATCTAAAACAGCATTAAAAATCCCGATTTTAAATGCTATATGACAGTACTCGCGCGCCGCTCGTACATTTACAGCGCATTCCCTCTGCCGAATTGGGAACCTTGTGACGTCACGCCCCGACGCCCGATTCAGCTGATCAGCCCTGTGCATCTTACTCTTGTGGGAAATAGGTTCAAGTTACGACTACATTTGTTCATAGATGGTACCACCGTCGCACCAAGCGCGCGCGTTTAAAATATCAGGTTATTTATTCCTCGTAAAATGCTTAATATATATGATCGCAAAATTTTAAATAGAAATATAAAATTGAAAAAACAACAAAATTATTGTACGTTATTGATATTGCTTTATTTAAGCTTCGTTAGATGTACACATAACAAGTAAATGCCGTATTTTGTGAGAAACAATTCTGTAGCATTTCAGCTGAGATTGCAAAAAGGTTTTTGCAAACATCACAAATTATTTGCGATATACACTCAGAAAGATGGCACAGTTACATTACAAAGTAGTACCAGATAAAACAAACAGTTGCCAAATCTCAATTCAAACATTAGCAATTCAACAGAGATCACACATGGAAAAGTACAAAATATGTGGAAATGTATCCTCAACTGGTATTACACAAACAGAAAAAAGTGAGACTAAGTATAAGAAAATCTTAACATACACGGAGTACTATAGACAATACTGTAAACCATGAAAATATGCAATTGAAGATAGACAAAAAATGTAATATGAACATAATGAACAATGAATTAACAAAAAAGATGTATGCAGGTACATACTAAATAATAAAAGGTTGCAAATTATCTGCATTGCGCTAGTTCATGCCACAAAATGCATATAAAATCATACTTTCTCTCAAAGCTAATGAGAGCATTGATATTAGATAATTTGAAATCACAGGAAGGTAAAAGTATGTACATACTGCAACATCTCAAATGTGTTAATTCATGCAAGCATATAAACAGTGACACCCTTCACATGACATATATACAAGTTCATAATATCATATCAAGGTAACCAAATAAACAGTATAAAAATGAACATATATACACTAAGCAGTGCATACAACACACAGAAACCATCCAAATATGTACTCTAACATTAAGAGGCATGATGTAATACCTGTTCCCAAACCTAATGAGGGCAATGATATTAGGCAGATAATTTTAAATCATAAGAAGTGAAAATGTGTACATTCTGCAACATAAAAGGTCGCACAATATCTGAATTATGTTAATTTCCCCAACAAAAAGCATATAGAAATTAAAAGATTGAATAATGAATATGTACATATATATATATTTACAAAATTTAAAGCCTATACCCTACAATAACATATATTAACAAAGAAATGTAAAACCTATACCCTAAAATAAAACATTGACAAAGAAATGTAAAACCTATACCCTAAAATAAAACAGTGACAAAGAAATGTGAAACCTATACACTAAAATAAAATATATTTACTAAGACGTGAAAATTATACCCTAAAATAAAAAAATTACAAAATTTTAAACCATCTTGTGGACCACCGCTCGCACACCCCCACGCTCATACATGTCACGAACCTGCTAGTTTAGTTTTGGCAAAATGAAAGCCATTCCAAGCACCTGCACATAAAGACATTAATCGGTATGAATAATCATAGATTACCAGAAAGATAAAAAAACCTGCAGGGTTCACAAAATTTCTTAAAGAATTGGAAAACCATCTCATTTAAGAAGCATTGGAAATTGTACCATCGAACAAATAGTGCCATTATACCCCCACATTAAGTTAGTTATTCTTAACATAATTGCAAAGGTGCACTCGGTTTTATATAAAAGGTAATCACGAACATTTTATTAATTTCTTTATAAAAGGTCAAGGAATAATAATACAAAAATATTTCACACTGGAAATTATAAATGCAAATTAATCACATTACGACAATTAGCAGGAATAAATGCATTTTAGGAATTGCTGTCATATTTGGAGTTAAATTAATGCTTTGAAACATACCACATTTGTTTGTACATGAAATTTTCAGTTTCCTTTTATCTCATATAAGAATGTTGCAAATGTCAATATACACATTACCTGCCCTTTGTATTCTATCATATGCTGTAAAAGTTTCTATTAAATTAAAGATAGTTTCTCACAGTTTGAGAGGTTAATAGTAAGTGCAAAAAGACTAGAAGAATCGACATAGTTTTTTAAAAACAAATACGGAAAGAATGATTTAATTCCTACGTCCTAAAGAGTATGTAAGGAACGAATCTCCAAAAGCATACAATAATTCACATTGAAGCTGAAATCATGTAATTTATAATTTACAAAACGTAATAATTTAGGCAGCAACTTTTCCACTCGATTTAACTGACGAAACTCATGTATATTTCAAACAAACCACCTATACATATTTAACAAATGGAGAGACCAATGACACATATATGTTCGCCTTACAAATCCCTTCATTTAGTTAAACGTACTTCCTCAAAGCGGAGTGAATAAATAAAATTCTAAATTTCGCTTATAAATGACAATCTTCGCACTGAAAACAACCGTTGTATCTATTTATAAACTACACTTATAACTTGCAGAAACACTTCAGCATTCACAAGAAAAATATTCATTAATATAAATTAACTTACACTTTTTCCGTCCTCGGGAAATTAAAAAATTTTCTTGTCCCATCGCTGCGTCCCTCACACCCACTCACGGAACACACCTTCCTTCTCACTTTAAAATCTTTTGACATTTTATCTTTGTTGCCACTCTCTGACATAATGGCCACGCTCAGACCTGCTTTGTTTTTACGATTATAACCTACAGATACAAAGTCACAAAGTTCTTTCAAGGTTTCTGTTCTGGCCGTGAATACAGAAAAACGATTATAAATTGTAACCAAATTTGATTCAATATCAATTAGCCAGGAATCCCTTGCATGCTGAACACAATTATGTAAGATATACGGGCAGGGCATTTTATTCCAAGTAATTCCCCAACTTCCGCAGACAAGAGTACATAAACATTGCTCTGTCCATTTCCATCAACATAACCAAAATTGGAGTTGCAGTTATCCCCTCCAAATGCGATACACTCTTCTGGCCAATCATATGTTTTTAAAACAAGGTGACTTATAGTCCCCTCTGATTCATTTTAAACATTTCAATTCAACTAGCTTGTGTGAGTCCTTAAACATGACGATCAAAATACTGTACGAGTATTCGAAAAATTTTTCGTGATAAATTATTGCTACCATCAGTGGAGATCCTGATGTACATATTCAAGTTTAATTTTTATTAAAGGTAGAGAATGTGGAGCTAATACCTTGTCAACTATTGCTTATGTCTTAGCTGTGGCTGGTGAAATTTTAGTAGCCATCTTTGAATCCGCAAATAATCTTATTTGTGCAAATCACTGATCGATAACTCAAAGTGATGTCAAACTGAATGAAAGCCTAAAGTTACAAGCAGAAACAATTTCAGCCTACTTTCTATTTTTAGTAATAGCATCATTTGTAATTTTTCCTCATGTAGTGCCAGAATTACTGTTTCTCATATGCTTGGCTGAATTTAAATGCTAATTTTCCCTTTTCCACTACATATATTGATTTTACAAGTATTGCTTTTGTCACCATCTTTGTGAATCGGTGTAATGTAAGCAATTTTAAAGAGGTCAGAAAAAACGCCACTGCTAAAAGATTTTTAAATAGTATAAACAGTGGGTAAACCAGTGATTGACTGCACTTTTTAAATAAAAGAGGGAGAGAGTTCATCTGGGCCAGTACACTTTGTAACATTTGTAGACAATAATTTCCATAGTACATCCTCAGTTGAAACTGTCATTTTGCCAAAGGAAAACGTGTAATTTATGTCAAAGGCAGGCTTTGTGTCAGGTATCACAGTACTGTGGACCTTAGAAAAGTTCCTTACAAAGAGGTTTGAAATATCGTGGTCATTATTTGCAACGTTCTTCATAATAATACATTATGCTTGGTATTCTATCCAATTTTTGATGATTTTTAACATGTCTCCAGAAATACTTTAAGTTATAGGGAATATTTGTTTCCATGTTATTTATATTGTTTTTGCAACATGAACCAGAATGTTTTTTGCATTCACCTCGGATTTTAGAAAAATTATGATAATCATCATTACTCCCAGTAATTTTGAAAATTTTATGGTAATGTTTCTTGAGTTTGATACATTCCTTTAATTCAACACTAAACCATTTAGGATAAGATGATGTTTTGATTGTTAAGGTAGGAGTACACAGTTCTATAGCTTCATAAAGAATAGAGTAGAAAATTGATAGAGCATTATTAATCTCCAAATTGCACAATATTCCTAGCCAGTTTAAAGTATCTAAGTAGTTAGTCAATGTAGTATAATGACAGTTTCTATAATCATAAATAGTAAATTGATAATTGTTATAATCTAGTTCTTTGGCCAACTTTACACTGTAATGAATATCAAGGTGATGATTAACACATTTTTAAATAGGATATGGATCCTTTTCGGAAGTTACTTGCCCTGAATTAGAAAAAGCTAGATCTAATAGTAAATTGTACAAATAGTACTCATCTGCTTAAGACCCAGTAATGTAAAACTTTCATTTATAATTCTTGCTTGAGTGGTGAAAGACATGCTATCACAGTCAGTGTTCCAACAGGGATCAAGTAAATTGTAGTCCCCAGTACAATAATATCAAAAAATTGTTATTATTCACAATATCTTCAACCACTTCACAATGAGATAAGTACTTATCAATGGCAGAGGCTGGGGGGATATACACTGCCCCAATTAAAACCTTTGCCTCTTGACTACAAATGTTTACAAAAATGTTCTACATTAATAATTTGGCTTATAACCTTTACAGATTGCAATTTTGTTTTAATAGCAATTAAAACCCCACCACTACGAACTTTATTAGAAGTAATTACACTGCGATCATGTCTATAAATGTCTAAATGAGGTAAGTCCAATTCAGAGTTATGTCTTCACTGAGCCTAGTCTCAGTGAGTACGATAACGTCATAGTCAGCGGTAGAAATAGCTAGTTTAAGTTGCTCTAATTTTGTCCTTAATCCCCTTACGTTCTGATAATAGATTGAAAGCGTTGTTAAGGACATAAGTCTTTTGACACTTTTTGCTTTTTTACTATGTTAGGAGTGACAATACTACTTGATATGCTACTCCTTTACATTCAAAGGAGGAATAGTGGCCTTATGTTTTTATATAAATTGTTAAATAACCATATTAAAAGCCCAGAATTACTTAATTTAATAAACCTCAGAGTGCCTTTAATGTATACAAGGTTAGATATGACTTTTCATATACCATATATGGACAAATTATATGTGCATTTTACCTTTGTATACTATGATGAGAGACTACAACCTTATAAGTCATAAAGTTGATATATTCAATGAATCACTGCAATCATTTAAAACTAAGCTGCAATGCCTAACTTAAATGTGGTAGAAATTTATGCCAACTTATGTCTATTTTAATTCAGGTAAATTTTTATTAAGTACCATGAATCTGATATAATTTTACTTTATGCCTTAGAATATTTATTTATTTATCATTTTTAAAGTTTACCCAACAAAATAATTACAGGATAAACTGGTTTACATTTTAATAAATACACTTGATTCTAATTATCTTGATATCAAGATGGCAAATTATATATGTAACGAAAAAGCAATACAAAAGCATATACATTCACAAGCATAAAATATTCATTATTCAATACAATGATATATATATATTACCATACACGACCTATGAACTATTTATAAATAAGGCAAGTAACAATGGTAGTTATACAATTGTAGTTATGTATTACCAATAACAACGAATGAAATATATTTATAAAAGAAGTGAGGCAGATAACAATCATATATTCCTTCATTTTCAAGATATGTACATAATTTCAAACAATGGTGAAATTATAAATTCATACATATCTTTTATTGAGTACCCCAATAAAGCCGATAATTATGTTATATACTCAGACTTTCTGATAAAAATGTCTAGATTAGAGAAGTACTTATTATAACTAGCACATATCCTCGTTAATGTTGAGTTCATACAAAGGTTTGTACGATATTGTTATATTGTCAGATGGATTTTGAGTATAATTTTTATAGGATTTGTGATTTTTATGTGCGATAGTATAATTTTTCTTACTCTTGTGCTTTAATGGTTTATATTGTATTAGAACGCACGTTTAAATATTTTGGCTTATTTTTAATACATTTCTGATTGTATTTTTAGGAAAAGGCCTTGTCCCGTAAATAGAGTATTATTATTATCAGTGTAAAATTCATAATAGAGAGGAGTTTACCTTTATAAAATATACGATAATATTACAATAATAAAATTTTATAAATTTCTATAAATTGATGCAAAGGATGATTCGAATATACTTATGTGACAGGCATTAGCTGTAATAATGGGAGATACAAATGGAGAAAGACGGTCGGACAATTGTAAAATTAGATAAAGGATTTGTTGGAAATTGACGCACGAATGCTTTTTTTGAAAATATATTACGTGAGTTTTTGGATTTCAAATAGGAAATGAGGTGGAAGTTTACCGTGAAGAAGGAATCACCCGAGTTTTTTATGGTTCTTAAGTTCTTATGAAGGCTAATTCACTTACTAAATAGAGTATCTTAGTTAGGACAATTACAAGTGTATTTTTCTACCTGTTCCGGACATCTGTGTTTGTAAATCAGTAAGTTCCTACGGTAGGTACCTACATTTCAAATTTATACGAATATTTTATCGGTATCAATTGAATATACCACAGGTTTCCAAAGTACATGGATAAGATAAAAACCTGAAAGTATTTTCCGGAGTATAATTGCTATTCTTATAATTACACTCGTGAATAGTTTTTAATAACTAATAATTGTTTCCGCATAATTTGTAAATGCCGCCGAAACTACCCATGTAATTGTTTATGAAGACGTCCTACAGAAAAATAAATGTTACAAAAAAACGCATACGTATTTGGACCAAAAATTCGTTATTAATTAATTAATTACATTGTCGGTTATTAAGCAATCTGAAAATATATTTTAATGCCTTATTTTTACCCCTCTCTCCAAATTTAGGTTTGCAAAGCAAAAGTTTAATGCCAATAAATTTGATTTACTGCAAGTAATTTATAACATTTAAGCAAATTTTATCGATGCTACAATAAGTTATAATTGTGTTCCTACTAAAATGAGAAATCAAGATATAAAAAGGAATTGTTTATTTTTTGTGGTTTTTTTGTCGAAATTGTAAATATCCAGGTTTATAAGGGGAAATGTTGGTTAGCCTGCGCGCCTGCGCGTTACTTCTGGTTACCTCGTAGAAATCTTAAAATGGCTGACGGGGTTGTCTGTTATGTGCGTAATACAGTTCGAAATTTATTTTGTTTCCATCAGACCTTTTTAGAAGGAAAAAACTAGACCTTTTTATTGTATTCGAAATTTAATGTTGATAGTTATGATCGTGATATATGTTTGGCCGTGTGTTCTTCGAAAACTGGTCCACGTGATAATCATTTTGACAGCAGAGTTTTAATACTTTTGGTTATTTTATGTGTTTACACCAGAACTTTTTACAAGTAAAAAACTAATCCTTTTTATTGTATTCGAAATTTAATGTCGATAGTTTTGATCTTGGCAAAATTTTGGCCGTTTATTCTTCGAAAACAGTGGTGCATGTGACGCATTTTGACATCAGTTTTTAATTATGTACTTTTAGTTTGATTTGTTTACGTTTTAAGACACTTTAAGCGAAGTGAAGTATTATCTAAAGTTTTTTATAGTTTCAATGTGTGTAATCTTCACATTGCTTACTGGACATTAATTAACTTCTCTTAATAGTACTATTTCTTATTTTATAATACAATGATATGTGAATTTGTATATGTAATTATTCAGTATGCCCTGCTTTGCCACTTAATTGTAATTTATGGTGATGTTTTGATGTATTATTGTTTTTCGTTAGTCCACTCGTGCTGTTATATTGTTTTACTTTGTATTTTCTTTTGTGATTGAGTTTGTCTTATTGATTTGCCATGTAACTTTGATCTTCTGGAAAATAAATGTACTGTTATTATTGTGTGATACAGCTGTCCTGGTCAATCTCCTCGAGGATTTATATCTACAAAGGTAAGGAAATCTTAAATAACTTCTCTGTTCATCTTTGATTTATAGTTGAAATATCTTTACCGTATATATATGTATATAGGAAATGTTATATTTATCATATTTATGTATAATGGAGTAATTATTTTTATAAATTAGTCCTTATGTATAACATTTTGTTACTGCATAACATGTTTAATGAGTGATTTTATCGTTGTAAAGTATCATTTTCTGTGAAGAGTTGGTAAAATTTTTTGCAAGGACGGATTTGTTTATGGGCAAATATAGCCAAGATATGGCGTTACACTCTTAACGTAGGATTAATTAAGGGTTTGTTATCAATATATATTGTGTTTTGAACGTAAAAATTATAGTTTACCTAATAAAATGAGAATCTGTGTTTTTAAAAACGTATGAATAATACATTATTAGCCGGTTTCCATTACTTTATAAACTTCAAATCAAAAGTTATTGTTAAGGTTTTGTAGAATTTTTATCCTTTGGGTGCGAGATTTCTGAGTTGGTTCTGTCGTTGTTTCAGATGCGAGCCTCCGAAGAATGAAGTCTGAAAACGCAGCCAGCATGGTAGATCTTCCACAGGCCAGCTCTGCTTTGCGATGTCAAGAAAGAAGATGGGTGAGTGTGATTGATTTTGCATTTCAAATTAGAACTAATGAGCTTCCCGCTTTAAATATATATTTCATGTCCTGGCATGTGCAGAAACTACATAAGTCTTACGTATTTTTACACATAGGGGTATTTTCTCTCTACGGCAGTTTTAATATATCTGGAAGCTGCGGAAGTGCTCTTCTCGTACCAGCATCTGTTATGCTTTTCTCAGTTATTAAAAAACAAAGCTCTACGATATTGACATTCTTTATTAATTTTTCCTAAATGTGAATCATCTCGTCGAGTAGCTAATCCGTTTCCTATTGCTGAGTTTAAATTTGTGTCGTTTCTTCGTCTTCCGCCGTTGGCTGCATCGATTCTGTTTTGGCTTCTTATATTACTCCCTTCTTCAGTTTGTTCGTTTCTTCTTTGTTACCTGATTTCGTTTATGGTCTCTCTCGCTGTTTGCCTTTGCTCATCTGTCCGTATTTTATCTTCTCACTCTTTCTCTTCTACGTCGTTCTTCTTTATCTTCTTCTGTCTCTATAATATTTATTTATTTATTCATTTAGTCACATGGTGGCTGGATGTGCCAGGTGGCGACAAGTAACATAAAATGACACAATAAAGTACGTTTGAATCAGATTTACATTAAAATTTTCGAAAGAATCAATTTAGATTCACGTCATTGGTACATAAGTAAAAATTACACAGATTCAAAGGCCTCGTTATCTTCTTCTTTCTTCCATTTGATGAATTAATGGGCTATTATTGCCTTAAACTTTAATTAAAAGTTATATTTGTAGTAATTAAAATGCTGATAGTAACAACAACCTGGGAAATTGCAATTGATAGTGCTTTACCGTCAGAGGTAATAATGAGTAAAAGCGTTGTTATGTAAACTAAACAAACAAAATTATAAGTTCTATTTGATGAATTAACGGAGTACTAGCTGTACCCACACAGTGTTTTCACTGTTTTTTCAATTAATTTATAAAAAATTAAGAATTGTGTAGAATAAGTTGATCTCAATATTTCACGTTTAACTCAATAATTCGCATTTAACTCTGATAATGCATTTCCCCAGTATAGGTAAGGTTAGCGGGTAGAAATCTCGCTGAGGGCGAGGCTGTGTGTGCATATTGACAATTAATTATGCAAAGTCAGTAAGAAATCTGTATTTTAAAAGTCAAATTAGAGAGGAAATTAATGCTACACAGTAATTGATTGCAAACTTTTATGTTTTTAATTTTCTTTGTTTCTTTTTATTGAAGTATACGTCCTTTTTTTCATATATCAATCAATGCAACCGTTTATTTAGATTAACAATGAAGAGAAGATAAGTTTCGGCGAGTTCTAGGTTATCAATCTAAAAGAAATGTTTTCATGCTGCTCCTGAATAAACGTAGCCCGTCGCCTAACATTCTTTGTCATTTAGATTATCTACGAAGGTGACATAACCATATAACTTTCAATTTGTTAAAAAATAATGTACGTCCCTATTCTCATCTGATTTTAAATTTACGCATGAGACAATTTGCCTTAATAAGCATTATAGATGTTTAATAGTTTTACTTACTGAAAAAGTAAGATTCCAGCATCCGAATGATTTTAAATAAGATCAATTGCTTTGATTAAATTGCTAGAAATGCTTCCCATACACAGTTATTAACTGGATAATTATCCGTAAATATTTGTGTTGCTATCTATAAAGTTTGACATTGCTACAGCATTAATTTCGATGCTTAAAGTGTGAAGCGAATAACACTATTCTTTCACTTATTTGAAGGTTTAATTGGCACTAATTGAATTGGAGGCAATGCCAGGAATCTTTCTCTCTCGGTCACAGTGCAATCATCATTCATTTGTCTGCTTCATTCAAAACTGGCATCGGAACTTTTTAATTTTTTTGTACCATTTGGCGACAAATGAGGGTTGATCAAAACAACGATTATCAATGGTGATGTTTATAGAGGTCCAACTGTATTTCAAATGTTTATATAAACTCAGATAGCGCTTGCAATTGGGAGCTTTTAGAATAACAAAAGATTGTTTCATTTTTAACTCTTTTTAAGTACTAAGTTAAGATTCCATTATAAGCACCTGTTGGCATAGGTTTGTAAAAGTTTGAAAGGATTGAAAATATACGTTGGATTCGTTATAACTATTTTAATTTTTATTATTCCAGAGCTTGCGATTATATACTTGATACGTTTTCGTGTATGGTATATTCCAAAACGTGGTATTGTACACAGTCCGACATCGCATTCTTTACATACGTACAGTGAAGCCTCGATATATTGGACTAAAAGGAGGGGAAGGCCTGTCTGTTATATCCGAAACATCCGAAGGAAACGTATGTGTTGCCTTAAATTGTTAAAATGCGCATGTTATGAAAGACAGTGTTTTACTCTGCTATATATTTATACAAATTGTTAAGAGCGCATGAAATAATAGCACAGAGTTTTCTAATTAATTTAGGAAAATAGGAATCATATTAATTTTTATATTTTACTAGTAAAAGGTGCTTGCAGTGTGCTAGCAGGAGCATACTTTTATAAGAACATAATTAAGAATGAAATAAATTATAGTGACCGTAAGAAAAATTGATTTTCCCTTGCGTTCTTATTTGAAACGGAATTATTCTTAGGAATGGAACTTGGGATACTTTTTCGAGATTTTAGATTTTTCCGGACCCTGGTGGAAATTGGCAGAAAGTAACAATGAATACAAAGAATGTTTTAAGACAAACAAACCCCACAAGTAATGCAAGTCAGTCAATTTCAACCAGTCACAAAGGTCAAACGGAGGAACAATTAATTTTTGCGGATTTGCTACACCAATAAATTATACATTGTATCTACCATATATACTCGTGTATAACGCGCTGTTTGAAGACCAAATTTTCAGGTCATAAAGTAGGGTGCACGTTATACACAGGTAACACTTCTCTGCACTTAAAATGGGAACCTACCTCGCACCAGATTCACGCTTTTTGGGTTAATTAATGGGAAAAGCACAATAATTATTGATACTCCAGGTTATACATACATAATTATATGTATAGAACACCTAATTACTTCTATACATTTATAATTCCATCCTCTCTAATTATTCCGCATTTCACTAGCTCATCAGCTGATTGCTGTAATTTTTGCAAAATCACAAGATAGTCTTCCCGCAAAACACACATCAAAAACAAAAAAAACATAGAATAAGCAAATTGAAATAATTTTATTTAGTAAATGATTCTAGTGTCTACGATTGACAACGTAAGTAATTTAAAACCCATAGAATCTCGTGTGTGAACTTAATCATACCTGTCGCGTTTCCTGTTTCCAGATTTTTTTGTTAAATTTTTACGTTATTCCTTCTCTTAAACAGTTTTAGAATGAGATAGGAAAGAGAGAACCAACGTCCACTTTAAATCAAAACTAATTTATAGATCCCTTTTTGTCTGATTTAAAAGGATTGGCAACAGTGGCGCTGCAGTTTTCTACACGGCATCACTTTGCCCAACTTACCATGTGAGGTTGCTGCCATCTCAACTCAGTCGCTTTAATTATTGACGATGTCTCTCTTAGACATAATATGGAGCTTATTGAACGTAATACACTTATGGACAAGTCCAAACGTTTTAAAATTCATATACCTCCCAAAAATCAAGGATGTGTGTCATACACGTGGTATCAGAAAAAGTCGGGATTTTTTGGAATAAAGTACGAGTGCGCATTATACACGGCAGTTATACACTGGGACGCATCATACACGAGTATATACAGTAATTATATACATTATAATATGTATATATATATCCATATATTGCGATGTATAAGTCGACCTTGAATTTTCAACTTGAAAATACTAGATTAGGTATATGTTCGCAGTATAAGTCGACCCCCTTTGTTTCACTTAAAAATACTTCTCATGAAATCGTTGCCAGGCAAAATCAAGGTCATGTACGATCCAAGTTTTAACAAGATACAGAAATAAACATAGTAATAAAAAAATATAGGAATATTTTTTCGAGTCCGTGCTATTCTTCTTGAGCCTTCCATTTGACAGGTGTTTTAATTTCAACCAATAAGAAACTGCTATTCTCAGAGAGCTTGACCAACTAAATAATGGTTCCTATGATTTGATTGATGTCGGCTGTTAATGATGCTATCAAAATTAACTGCACCTAGTTATCGCAATCAATATCTACGGTGGTGAAATTCAATAAAGTATCGCATGTTGGCAGGCGTGAGGATGGTTCTGATAATTACATTATTCCCCTTTTCAAAAAAGGAAATGTTTTTTCCGCATATTTTTTGATTATTTTTTTTTGTCTTCTTTCATGTACTTTTTTGTACTTGATTTATTTGCATATTCCACATATAATTATAACTTGCAATTAGTATGGTTAATTCCGATCGAAGTGTACCTCTTCTATCTCACTTACTTCTACAGCATTACAATACTTTGGATGATACAATTAAAAAAACAAGGTAATTGTCCGTAATAAACATTTCATAAATGTCGTATTAAAGAATTGATATTTTAATAAACAATCAAGTAATGATTATAACATTCTAAATTTTATTATTTATTTATAATTATAATATCATAATTATATGTGGAAGGTGCAAATAAATTAAGTACAAAAAGGTACGTGAAAAAGACAAAAAAAATAATCACAAAAAATTGAGGAAAAAAACAAAAATACAAAAAAGACATAATAATAATACAATTTTAATAGTTAAAATATATGTACAGACCACTTCTGAAAGAAAAAAATGCTGGCTGCTGGGAGCGAACCCCAGCCCATCCGATACTAGACATTCATTCTACCCATTCAGCTATCGCTGCTTCTGTTTGTAACCTTAAGGTTAATGGTATATGTTTCATCCGTGCTTACACCTGAATTTAAATTGTTAAGATCTTTTAAACAAGGGCCCATTGGCAAAAACGCAGAGAGATATAGGTGATGTTTTAGTTCTAGTTTCACCTCCTAAAAGGGTATTACGAATTTCAATATTAATGTTATGGCCTCCCCTTGTTGGTAAATATCGATGTTATTCATCTGTAATTTAAGGTTCACAATTTTATATTTGTCGTATAAGTCGACTTTAAGTTTTAGGAAAATTTTTTTAAGCTTCAAAGGTCGACTTATACGCCGTGATATACGTTAGTTATAATGTTGCGATGTATTCATTAGGCCTTCCAAATAACGCACATGTGATAGGTCCGCATGAGACACAATGTAGTAGTGGCGTCATTTAACTGTTTTGCATCGCCGGACATTCTGTCCATTATATCCTAAGTACGTTCCATCAAGGTCCAGTATGCAGAGGGTTCAATGTACTGTGGATTTCTTCCTTTTCATTGGCTTCGTGGTACTTTTGTTTCGGATGATACACTTCCTCATGGCTAATCTCATCACAATTTACCGAAAGAAGTGAATAATATCAGTCAGTCTCTCTTTTACAGTAAGCACCGCCTCGAAATATTCCAATTCATTTGCATCGGAATCAAACCATTATCAGTTTTGTCTTTTCATTGGGAATCAGTGGTCTAATGAAGTTTATTCTAATGAGTACTTGAAGTTGTTTTATTTATTTAACTAGTTTATAATTTTTACTTTGCAAAAGCCATAAATAATGACTTGAAACGCTTACAGAATGCAAGTACCTTCTACTTGTATATTGAACAAATAAGTAACATATCATTCTTGTCATTAAAGACAATTTTTAGTAATGTATGTGTATCTGTAAATTAATTACATGCAAGGTTATTTGTCAGGTGCGTTTCTCTTCCAGCATAAGCGCCTATTAGTATTAGTCTCCATCTGGTCTGTCCGCATGTTCGTTATCTGCTTCTACCAAGCAGATTTTCATGAAATTTGATATTAAGGACTTACGGTCAAAGATAATAAGAAAATCACATAAATGAGTCACGTAAGCCAATCAGGGGTACCACTTTACTGGTGATAAAATATGAACTTTCCCTCATATCTCGTAAAGTATCGGTCATATCAAAATATTTATCAAGTAAAACTTGTGCAACTAATAAAGCAGGGTATTTCTTTTCCTCTACATTTTTATCGTAGGAGTCGCCGTTTGCGAGAAAATCGAACAAGAGTCGTAATTTGAGTTGAACTTTGAAATTTTCTAGCATGGTTACTTCTTCATTGTTGCTAACGTAAACAATCTCACGGAAATATGTTTAATTTCCTTACATATGCATGTAATATTTTTAAATGGGAAGAAAATGGATTATTTATGATGAAGAAAAGAACTTTATAATGCTATTTCCCTTCCAAACACGTAAATAATTTCTTTCAAATACTCCAATGCACAAAACGCACCCATTTGTGTTACGTTGTACACTTTCCTAACTTGTTTATATCTTAAAATCTCATTATAAATATTAGTGTTATTTTAAACTCTTGTACTAATTTTTAAACGAAGTAATCAACTGATATTTTATAATTATACAGTTTGCGTAAGCACAACATTAAAAAACCATAACTTTAATGTATGTTAACAACAAATTGTTGACAGCATATTTGTAGTGATTCTGAGATAAATACAGAGTTCATAAAATTATTTCTAACGAAGAATGTAAATTAAACTACAAAATATCCTTCTAAGATTTAGTCACATTAAACGTTTATTAGGAAAATTACACTGTAATCGTTTTTGTGCATCAAATCTTGGAGTAATTATTGGAATTTATTTTACAATGCTACACAAACATCTTTATATAGTTCTCTGGTGAATAAATTAAATTAAAATGGTATTGCAAAGTTCTTTGCTTATAAATAACTAGCAAATTTACCCAGCGTTGCTCAGGTTATGTTTTAAATCATCGTGACTTCAAATTATGGCAATAATTATGAACAAAAAATTATATCTATGCTTGAATTAAGTTTTATTTGGGAAATTTTTTCATATTTTAATTGATATAAATGAAAGAGTTGGAAAATATTTTGAGGATTCGTAATTAAAATTGACAATCAACGCAGTCGATTCACTTTGTGAGGTGATGCTTTTTGCCAGGTGGAGTTCGTTCTCTAAGCTTCCGGTAGAGAACGTGCATGTTGAGTACAGGTAGTTCCGCCTAATGTAGCAATTGAAAATTACTAGAAGTTACCTTACGCCTCAGTGATCGGAGGTAATATGTAGAGTGGAGGGGAACGAATTCCATTAGAATAGAGGGGCATTGAAGGTGAGCGCGCTTCCTAGAAGGGAAATCCCCTTGCACGCAGAGTAGAGAGGTGACTTCTTAAGTCAGTTACCATACAGTAGCTTTGCTTTACGCATGGACAGTTATATGCGGGATGCTCAGGAGTTCAAAATAAACATTCTTTAAAAATTCAGATAATACCAGGTTCCTAGAAAGGAGCGTCTGTCTCACACAACATTGTACGAGGGTTTCCCAGAAAGTAATGCACCACATGTTTTGAAATTACTCACATTTAACGAATATGTGACAGATTTTGACTTTTATCGATAAGTTTCCTGGACAACGAATGTCATTGTTGAGACTCGAGATTCATATTATTGCCTAGCGAGGGATAAGGGGGGGAACAGCAGAGGGAGGGAGGGGGATAAGGCATTGTCGAGTACAATTTGTAACGTGTTAACAAAGGTATTGCCCACTTATTGTAACAAAGTATTATTCACTTGACATAAATTTATTTTAACAAAATTCTTTGCTTAGAGAATCGTTCTAAGAGTCAGAGCATTGAATTCCTGTGTGATTTTAATTCTCTTTTCTACTGTTTTTGTTTTTCGTTGCATTAATTCTTTTTGTTTGTTCATCTGTTGTTTGTCGTGTTGTATTAACCAAACCACATCCAACACAGTGTAATGTGAGCAAATAAAGTAAGTGGTAAATGTTTTCACTTGTATAAATTGTGTAGTATCGAAAGTAAGATTGCGTAACCCGGCCGCTGTATGGGTTTGTTGTCTAACTAAGTAGGCTGTTATGAAGGTTGGCGTTGTAATAGTGTCTCATCGCACCGTCAAATGTCATGGATGTCTGTGTTGACCAGCATCATAGCTAATCCTAATATACAATAAACTTTGAAGCTTCTTTGTTTATTGTAAAAAATTCTGTCAACATTTCAAATTTGAAATGCAGGCATCTCTAGTGGAATTGTAAAATGTTATATTCCCCTATATTATTATTATTATAGCACTGACTATAATTAACCAATTGACCAAACCTTTTATACATTCATCAAGTTAAGATGTTAATAATAATTGTACCAAATTTTAGTTATTCGTGTCTTATAGTTTATGGCATGCATAATGAGACACGCAAACAAACTTTTGCAAATATATATAGATTGTGGGAAGCTCATTCAGTTCTATTTGGTATAATAATTATAGGATATTTATTTTGTTTCTCAATTTTGTAGTTGTTCTTTTGATTCTCAGGTTGGTCTCTATGTAAATATTAACGTTGTCTCTTGTTGGTTGAGTTATATTTTAGATTACTTAACAATTTCATGGCTGTTGTTTAAAATATCTTCATTAAGTTATCGTAACGATAATTTTGGTAAACTCCATATGAGATTTTGACTTATTCTAACATAAGCGTTACTGAAAAGGAATTCTTTAAATTTATTAACATAAATAACTCAATTGTATACAAATATTTAATGAAATACTTTAGTTTTTCGTGCACTCAATACTTTCATAAATTACAATCTGAAAATTCTTCAAATATAAGTTTTTAAATAAATGTTTTGTAATGATAATGTATTGCTACTTACAATTTGCACATTTATAATGTTAAAAAATATAATTATTGATAAATTTTTAATGATTTGATTTGCTGATTTTCCTTTTAAATTTGACAAATTGGCCATGAAAGTGTTAAGCTATCGATAAGGAGCACTGTGATTTGTTAACGATAGTGAGTTGAGTCACGCAATGCAATTACTACTTAAATTTAAAGTAAATTAACCTCAAGTCGTTAAATTTTACGCACTTACTGTACATTACCTGGAAATATAAGACAAACTTTGAGAATATGCTATATTTTTTCATAAATAGGGTGTTTGCTTTGATTAAATCAGTTATATTTTGCATAATAGCTTTGAATCTGAACTTTACATTAGAACAAATATGTTTTTGATGTTGTAAATATAATCTCACCTTGATTAATCAGTTATATTTTTAAATGCAAGATAATTTTTAAAGACAAAATGTATTTAGTTCAATCTTTGCTGTTATAAAAATTAAATTGCTATCAGAAGTAAATCTTTGTTTATATTATGCTATTAATCTTTTTCAAAAAACAGTAATACGTCTAATTGAGGTAATATAATTTGTGCATTTATACAATAATTAATTTGGCAAATATAAAGGTTTAATTTTATTAACATTTGAAATAGGTATGACATGAAATTTTAATATTGCATTTTTGAAGTTTATTTCTGACTTGGAATAGTTTATAAAAATGTTATCCTGGCATTTAAGTAATTCCAATTAAGCATTGCTTTGCGAGATTCAATATTTTTTCGTCATTTATGCAAACATTGCTCCCATTTGGAATCAGTTGCGTGCATTCAATT
This sequence comes from Uropetala carovei, assembly GCA_036926305.1. Lineage (NCBI taxonomy): Eukaryota > Metazoa > Arthropoda > Insecta > Odonata > Petaluridae > Uropetala > Uropetala carovei. Next base: position 622,000 of record JAXCHB010000075.1, read on the forward strand.
TTACGTATTTCTTGACCAATAAGAGACATTGTTAATTGTAATTAAGGTCGTTGATAATGTGAAATTTTTTTTTAAAGTGTTTCCAGAACAAGTACTTTGAAAGATTGCTTGCCTCAGATAAAAATAGCTGCGACAGAGTAGTGAAAAAAGTAATACATGCATTTCGACTTCAGAGCAGTTGTCGTCAGTGGCATTTCGCCACTGATGATGGCTGTTCTGTAGTCTAAATGCTTGTATTAATTTTTCCACAGCTCAGTCGCAGTTATTTTTATCAGAGGCAAGTAACTTCTTCAAGTGCTTGTTCAATAATTTATTTCAGCTGCAAAATGTGTTTGATGGTTTATTTTTTCATGTTATATATGTATTTATGTCAGCTGTTGAACAACAGTTGAAAATATTGTGTTATATGTAATATGTCAGTTGTTGAATAGTTGAAATGCAGATAAATTGTCATAATGTTGAATAATTTGTTCAATAATCAGCAAAATTTGGCTGAATTGGTGGTCAAAAATGTCATTTTTAGGTTAAAAATGTGCTAAATTTAGCAAAAATATACCTAAAAAAACCCCTTAAGTCCAACGATACCTAAAAGAGGCTCCGAGAAAAAGAAATTATTCCTATCTAAAAGGAGTCAACAGGTTTTGATCATAATAAAATGTCTTTATTGCAATTAAAATGTACAGTGTATACATACAAGTTCAATAAAAATTTTACAATCTGAAATAATACATTTTGTCTACTTATTTTATCCTGCACCTGAAAATAAAAATTATACTGGACTTAAAAGAATTTTTGACTTGAGAAAAAAAATTGATTTGTTTACAATTTGTACTTAGAAAAACTTTTGAAAAAGTCCCAATTCCAGAAATCTTTCAAGTCTAAGAGTTAAAAAACTATTGTCCAATTTGTAAAGTAATTTGTTTACAATCTGGACAATAATTTTTAACGCTAGACTTGAAAGATTTCTGAAATTAGAACTTGAAAAAAATTAATTTGTTTACATTTTGGACTTAGAATAATATCTGACTTAAAAAATTTCTGGACTTAAAAAGATCTGAAAATTAGCACAAATCAAAATTGCCATTTAAAAATATTCATGAACTGCAGAAAATTTTTTAAATATAACAAGCACTAGAATAAAAGTTGGACATTTTTACAAAGTACTTTGGCAAGGATAATATTTCTTTAATCATTTCTATTGGTGAGAAAGTAGAGAGGAAAAATAGCATGGCTTAGAAAAAAATATGAAATGAGAGACGATAAACATATACCCAAAAGCGCTGCTAATTCTGGTTTGTTCAGATTTAAAAAAATGGGAATAATTATACAGAATGGAAAAGCAATAGCTTATATACATTTAGACAAAAGAATTTGCAATTGTTCTGAATAATATATAAATAACACAACACTTTGGAAACGTATTTACAAATAAATAACATCTAGCAAATTGGATATTGATGGAATTATTAAAAGAACTTTTTTCTGGACATTGACTTTAATTAAGAATAAAATAACCTGCAAAATTTTTCTTAATTAAGAAATTTAACTCTCCACAAAGTTAAATCTTTTTCTAAATATCGTCTAGAATCAAGAACAATTAAACTACCATTTCCGATGCATGGCTTAATAATTGGAGAATATAAACTTTTCACAATGAAAATACTTTACATAGTCTGGATTTTCAATCAAAACTCTCAAAACTAACTGAAATTTCATTTGCATTTTATCTCTTTATCTGATTTTGATAACTTGAATAATGAACTGAATTTGTATTGCCTCAGAATTTTTTCTGCCTTGAATAAACAACAATAAAAACCCCAAAGAATATTTTCTGAATTAATTCAAGCAGATCCTACATCTCCAAATTTCTTTAAATTATTAAATTAAATCTGGAATTATTTAACCACGACAAACCCTCTTGGTAAAATATTAAATGTAGAACACCAAAAATCCCGATACAAATAATCTTTTTTAATGGCTGCTCCTATTTTAAGATTAAATTTAATTAATTACTTTCCAACATCCAATTTGCGGAACGATATTCACATGACAAGTCTGCAAACATGAGCAAATACAGTGCTGTCTCAGAAGTCAATACGAAAACTTGGCATTTTATAAGTTTTCTAAAGTTTTTAAATTCAACATCTTCGGAAATTCGTAAATAACTTGTTACTACATTTGATTCTTATTAACGGAAGTGAATTTAACAAAAATTTAAAATTTATAGAAGTACGCTAATAAACCTTTACAAACAAAATGGAATATTCTTTATAAAATCAAATTAAAGAAAGTTTTCAGAGTTCAAACTGAAAACCAACACCTTATATTCTTGTAAATTTATAATAAAAAATTAAATGCATTTTATAAAAAAGTTGAGTTATCAGAAAGTTTTTAAGTTCAAACAGAAAATTGATGCCCTACATTCTCAGAAATAAAATACTCTTACGGACGATATCAGATAAAACTTTTTTTTCAGACGTAGCACTATATTTTCCATTTACTTACTTTTAGTGTAAGTTGATTAAACAATATTTTTAAAAGAAATCAAATTCTTGGGGAATCGTTTAATCCTATCGTAAATTTCTGCTCATTCTGAATGACAGGAGAAAACTCCTAAAAATTGGAATTCTTATTGTATTGTATTTATTTTCATTGGTTGTGAGCATAAAGCTATAATAATGCCAAATTTGAAGCGTTTAGCTCATCTGAAAGGGACTTATAATTTACAATCTCTCCTACATCCTCCGTAAGATGCAGCTACATATTATACAAGATATTTATCGCCTGACATATTGAACAAACCAGAATATAGCAACATATAGGTATAAAAACCTTCTCTCATCCCATATGTATAGCCTCCAGCTCAGATTCCTCTATACTCTCGCACCCAGGTGTATCAATTGTCGTCTCAGCAAAGCAGTACTCTTCGATTCATGGTTCCTCGACGCCTCAAACCATCGCATTTTCACTCAGCATCAACTGTGAATGCCTACAATGAAGAGGAAAAATGGTTGTGGTGAATTCAATAAAGAAATATTAACTAAAAAATCTAAATATAAAAGATTAATTTGCTTAAACAACATGAAAGAGCACATTCACTTATCAAGGTCTATTTAGAATCTTAAAATTTTAAATTCTTTACGAGTTTATTCAAATTATTATGTGAAAGATTCGTTTGACAATTAGTTTTAAAATTTTAACCTTCCATAAGGTGTAGTGCTTAGCATGTCAGCTTCCCATTACAAAGCTGCGGGGTGCGATCCCCGCAAATGGAGGTTTTTTTCACAAAAATTAATTACTTAATTAATAATAAAAAACTATCATTGGTGTCTGGCAGTAGGCAGCAGTACTGTCGGTACGGTATAGAGATGAAAACAAATGTTGGTTGGGTATATATTCAATAGAACAGTAGGCATGATTTGATCGGCTACAGTACTGCGATGTGGAAAGCAAGAGAGAAACTACCACATTACATTTCCCTAATAATGATTATATTATATAATATTCCGGAGGTAAAATAGTCCCCCAATCAGATCTCCGGGCATGGACTGCCTTGAGGAAAGCAACTGTCGAAGGTAACTTATGCAAAGATACTTGGAATTTAAAAACCACGAGGAAGGCAGAAAAGCTAGAGAACCTGAAAAATGAAATAGGATTGACGTCATAGGGCTGAGCGAAGTCAGATGGGAAGGAGAAGGGCAGATCCGCTCGGAAGAATTCACGGTAGTTTACACCGGAGGAAATAGTGAGGCAAGGGGAGTAGCTCTGGTACTTAAAAGATATGATGAATAGCGTGACAAAAATAACAGCAACGAACGATAGGTTGATGGCAATAAAGCTAAAAGTTGTCCCAGTTAACATGTTGATAATCCAGGTATATATGCCAACAACCGCTATTGAAGAAGAATAAATCAGGGAGATGTATAAGCAAAAGAATGACATTTATGAAGTAGAACTGCACAATAATGGGAGATTGGAACAACACAGTTGGAAAAGCCCAGGAGATAAAATGAGATGCCAAATAGATTACATCCTAGTAAAACAAAGATTCTGGAACAGCATAAAAAATACTAAGACATTACCAGGAGCAAACATTGATTCAGATCACATCCTTCTAATACTCGATGTAACCACAAAGCTGAAATAAATAAGGAAAACGAGAAGAGAAAGACAGACTTGGGACCTAAAAAAACTGAAAGAAAGGCAGAATGCTTTCAGCATGAAGTCGGAAGGTCGCCTTAGAAATTTGGAAAACAAACCAGAGACCGTGAATACAGAATGGGAAGAAATTAAAGCCAGCATCAAAGACACCTTGAATAAAGAGATTGGGAAACAAGAGAAGAAAATCAGAAACCCATGGATCACTAAGGAAATGCTGGAGATAATGGATGAGAGAAAAAAATGGAAAAAAATGTTAACAGTGAAGAAGGTAGAGCCAACTATAGATGCACAAACAATGAGTCGAGAAGGGTAACAGATAAAGCTAGGGAAATTTGAATAAAAGGAAAATGTGAGGAAATACAACTGAGAAGTTAGGACGGTATGATATGATGTATGCTAGGGCACTGGAGTTAGAAGATTAGAAGTCTAATGGGATTTGTGGTAAAGCAATTATGAACGCAGATGGAAAAATAGTCGCAGAACCAAAGGATGTAGCACAGGTATGAGAAGTATACATTAAGGAACTATACAGCAAGCAGGCAGGATCAGCACAAATAGAACGGAAGAGGATAACATTGAAGAAGACAAACTTGGGAACAAGTAATATGGAAAGCGAAGTACAAAAGGCAATTCTGGAACTGGATAAAGGGAAAGCTACAGGCAGCGATGGAATACAGGCAGAGGTACTTAAAGTCATGGGATCGGAAGGACTAAAAGTGATTACGAAACTAATTAACAAGCTTTACAACTCAGGAAAGAGGCCTCAGGATTTCTTAGATGTGACAATGATCCCTCTAAAGAAGAAGCCAAAGGCAATGCAGTGTAAGGACTACAGAACGATATCCCTACTGTCACACACTTCGAAGATCATCACGAGGATTCTTAATAAAAGACTAGAGAAAAATGCCGAAGAAATGCTAGGGGAAGATCAATTCGGCTTCAGAAAAGGACGAGGAACCAGAGATGCTATCGGTGTAGTGAGAATCATATCAGAAAGGGCAATAGAATACAGTCAAGATTGCTGTGTATGTTTCCTCGACTGGCAGAAGGCCTTTGATAAGAGTAAATTGGGTACTGCTGATGAGGATATTAAAGGATATAGGTGTAGACTGGAAAGACAGGAGACTGATCGGTAATCTATACGTAAATCAACTGGTAAAAGTCAGGTTGGAGAATGCGGATACCAGCGGAGTACATATCGGTAGAGAAGTAAGACAGGGCTGCTGTCTATCGCCGATTCTATTCAATATATATGGAGAGAGGCTAATGCAGGAACCGTTAGAAGGCATGGGAGATTTCTAAATCAGAGGAAGGATTATAAGAACAGTGAAATACGAGGACGATCAAGTACTCCAGAAAATGATAAATAGACTAGTGATAACAGGTAGGAAATATGGAAATTAATACAGAGGTTTAACTACTGACAAGTATTAAATATTATCTGTTAATAATTTCAAGTAGTAACAGCAATATTCATTTTAATTTATGCTATAAAATCAACTAAATTGATCAATTAACTTTATAAAAATCATTCCATGTACTCTTAATTGGAAATTATCAGCATTTATTATAATGTCTATATCTATAATACAACCTAAAACCATTGTCATATTGGATAAAATTACAGTTTGTTTTTACCTTTAAAAACGATCAAAGAACATGAATTCAGAATTGAATTTTAAGCCAAAGAATAGTAAGAAAATATTTCTAATCTTCCTAAAGCTTGCATTGTGACAAGACTGCACTTAAAGAGGTAAAAACTGACATTATCGCTTCTGACTTGATCTCACTTCTTTATTCATTGTCTTTAATACTTTGTAAATAACAGGCTAATAAGATAAAAATCGTTATGTTAATGCTATGAAATATGTTTCACATTTTAAAAAGCATTGGACCTCTTGTCGCACACCAGTTCCACCAAAAATAAAATCCTCTGTCATAGTAATAAATGGCATAACACATGACATACACCCCGCAAACATCAGCCTTCTATCTCTTACAGTTAAATTTCTGTTTTGATTTGATTGATTGAACATTTATAAAATAAAATGCACTAAAATAGTATTTGAATAAATTTTCTACAATTTTTTGATGCTCAACTGATGATTAGCCAACCACCGATGGAAATAAGCATAATAAAAACCAACTGTCACGATAAACTTCCATTAGCATAGCAACTTTCCAAAAATTTGCAGGTACTCCAAGAATTCGACTAACTTTGACTAATAAATCTTTTTCCTTAAAATATTTCCTTGATTGTGTCAACAATTTCCGTTCAGACACCTTTTCCAAAGTATTTTAATCACTTTCAACTGTCTGAAAATGTCTCCATAATTTCAACATTAAATAGTTTACACATCACCAAAGAGTAAATCCAATAAACATTTCACATTACACTGTCGCTACAAAACTAATATTTTTGTTTCTATGAAATTATCTCATTTTTAATTGATTTACGTTGAATTGGAAGTCAGTAGACTGAAAAGTAAAAGTTCTCCAGCTCAAAGTATTTCATAAAATATGCCAAAAATTGAAGCGTTGATAACACTTATGTTAACGATAATTAGCAAATCTTTGAAGGTCTAAATTATAAAATCAATTTTATTCTATCAACAAAATATCCACTTAAAAGATGTTGAGATTTATCACTTTCCGATATACGCTGAAGTTACTACATTTTCACCGTTAATAGATGAATAACTAGCACAATAAGTATTGAACATATAGTAAAAAAACAAATGCATGGTTACACGACTAAATTCCTCCTAGCTATTCATTCAAATAGGTCGATAATTCTCACTGGGAACTTCTTGAGGTAACAGCCAACAAAAGTATCACAAAACAACCAATATGTCAAATGCAATAGGCAAACTACTTAAAAGAAACACACGGAATATACTCACTGTTATTATTTATTGTTATCACACACAGGAGAATATAACAGCTCAGTCCTGTGATGTCTGCTGCAAACATTCCTATGAAACGAGAATAAAATCTTAAAATATATACTGTAATTTCATGCTGAATAATATTCCAGATTACATTATGTAATGTCTCTCGTGCTAAATCACTGAGGTAACATTGGAATCTTTTCTATTGTAACTCAAATTCAAAGATTTGTAATGAAATTAAAGACTTATATTACTTAAGTGGCTTGGTTAAGCTCAATACTTATTTCAAAACCACCTGACTACCATATATTGATTACGGAAATGAATATCAACTAAATAAATCATTGATTTGAATGAATTTTTCGGTAAAGGGTTTCCAACATTTAATAAGTCTAGACAGGAGTTTGCCCGAAAATTGAATACATACTTGGGAAGAAACCTTGTCAATATACTTTCAATTATTCATTAAAATAAAATCCTTCGTCATAGTAATAAATGGCATAACCACATTTCAGCCTTCTATCTCTTACAGTTTAATTGCTATTTTGATTTGATTGACTGAATATTTATAAAATAAAATGCACTAAAATAGTATCTGAATAAATCCTGTACAATTTTTGCATGATCAACTGATGATTAGCCAACCACCGGTGGAAATAAACAGAATAAAAACCAATTGTCACGATAAACTTTCATTAGCATAGCAAACTTTTCAAAAATTTGCATGTATTCCAAGAATTCGACTAACTTTGACTAAGAAATCCCTTTCCTCAAAATATTTCATTGATTGCTTTAGCAATTTCCATATAGATAGCCTTTTCCAAGCAAAATATTTTAATTACTTTCCTCAAAATGTCTCCATAATTTCAACATTAGTTTACACCTCACCAATGAGTTAAAAGTCAATGAACATTTCACGTTACACTGTCACTACAAAGTAATAATTTTGTTTCTATGAAATCATCTCGTGTTTATAGAGCATACTTAATTGATTTATGCTGAAATGGATGTCAGTAGATTGAAAAGTAAAATTTCCCAGGTACAAAGTATTTCATAAAATATGCCAAAAATTGAAGCATTGATAACACTTATGTTAACGATAATTAACAAACCTTTCAAAGTCGAAATTATAAAATCAATTTTATTCTCTCAATGAAATATTCACTTAAAATAAATTGAGATTTATCACTTTCCAATGTCAGCTTAAGTTACTACACTTTCACCATTAATAGATGGAAAAATTAGTACAATAAGTACTGCACATATATAGACGCAATTAAAACACATGCGTGGTTACACGACTAAATTTATCCTATCTATTCAGTAAAATACGTCGATAATTCTCACTGGAAACTTCAAGTAACAACCAATACAAATGCAATTGGCAAACTACTTAAAAGATTGTACTCACCGTTAATATGTATTTCTTGATATCACACAAGGGAACATGACAGCTGTTCTGTGACGTCTTCTGCAAACATTCCTCTGAAACAAGAGAATGAAATCTTAAAATATGTACCTACTGTATTTTAATTCTGAATATTATTTCTGATAACCTGATTACATTATGTAGTCTCTCTCGTGCTAAATCACTCCGATAATATTCGAAAATATTGTATTGTAACTCAAATTCCAAGATTTGTAAAATATAAGACTTATATTCCTTAAGTTGCTAAGTTAAGCTTAATACTTATTTCAAAACCATGACACTAGTATGTATTGATTACGTAATTAATATCATTTCAATAAACGAAATACAGCATTGCTTTGAATGAATTTCTCGATAATGGTTGCCAAAATCAAATACAGCTGCACACGGAGAATTCTGTCTGAAAACTGAATAATTAGGAGAAAACCTTATCAATATATTTTCAGTTGCGCATTAAAATATTATTATTTTATCAAACATACGCTTTAACGAGATTAAAATACACGAAAATGAGATGGATTACCTCAGAAACTCATATCAAACTCCCACCGTTGGCCAATCTGATCATAGGCTAACACCGTATACATATATCATTTCTAAAAATCAAAGTTGATAGAAAACGAACCTTTACCTTCAAACTATACGCTTACACAACCACTCGACAAATTAATAACCATATTCATGTCTCAACTTGACTCAGTTCACCCAAAATACACGTGATTAACTTTCACCAAGGAAAATAATTGCATAGATCCACATATATCTTATGTAAAGGTCTCTCCTAATTAATGTAAAGATTATGCCGACATAAAATTCAGTGAAGAGATCAACCATTTCGTTTAATTAAGAAATAATTTCACCAAAGCTATGAACTAAGGATCAGAAGAAATAATGACCTTGAGACAAAATTGAACGGTAATATTAATGCGATGATGCTACCCCGATGCGGCGTTCCGACAATTAAATTTTCGCTTAATTCTAACTAAAGCAATTAAAACCGACAATCAATCACAGTAACACGAGGTCGACGTAAATCTCTTGCGAATTACGAACGGAAAGTTACTTACCCGTTCACGACCCTACTCTTCCTGGACGTAGAATTACACCCAGACCCATCCCCTCCCCCACTTTCATTTTGAAGCGCACCCAGTGACACCTATCAACAAAGATGAGCGTAACTTGAAACTCTGAAAACCGTTGAGTTGCCAGGGGCTGCAGCTGATTGAGAGACTATTCTAGTTACTTCGAGCAAAACCTACAATATGGAAAGGACAGAATCTCGAAAGGACACAATCTCGAATAGATGAAGTATCGCATCTACGGATTCTAGAATAACTATATATTTCGTAATATTTTTAAATACGTATATATTGATATAATATTGTATAAATCGTTAAATTTTACTCTAAATTGAGAAATAATATACATACATAATGATGACGCATGTAACGGGTTGTGATTGAAAAACGTATGCAATTAAAAAATATATTGATGTAAATATTTTATTTTAAATATTTATTCATGAATGCATGTATATTTTTAACAAGAAATTATTTTAGTATAATAGTAAAATTATATATTCACGTCTGTCACGCTCTGGATCTCGAGAACTGTACGCTGTACCATGTAAAGACGTATAATAAAATAGATTACACTTACGTAGTCACCCAAAACATCTCATATTCTTTATCATACCACCAAAATTACGAAAGCCCAAAACCCTTTAGAGTAATAGCGATAGAGTTAACTTGTAGCAATTGTTAAAAATCGTGAAGTATAAAAGGTCCAGGTGGGAAATCGAATAGCGAGAATGACGATACGACTCGCGCAGAACAGAATCGTCTGGAAAGTTGATAAAAGTTATTTATGTTACAATTATTTAAGCTGAACGATATTCGACAGCGTTTTTGCCAAATTTACATTTCGTTGTTACGCAACCTGTTAACTTAAATTGACAAGTACGAGATCAGTCAAGTTATATCCTATGCTAAACAGCCACAGAATAAAATGAAAAGCCGATAGTTCTTGGCTTAAAATAGCAAGGCCAGATAGATAAATATTAGATACCGTTATCTTTAGCCACACCCTGTCCCAAATTTGTACCATTGCCTAACGCGGCAACCATTAATTTAGGTCCGTGCATAGCTGTGGTTGTTACAGCGATAACTGTGAGTACTACACGTTTATATTTGTGTAATTTTGAGTTTCAAATTAGAATTAAAATGTAATGTTGAACATTTATTCGTTATTAAACAATATTTCCGTAATACTGAGTGAAGATAAATAATGTTCCAAAATGTTAACAGGTTAATTAACTAAAATGGGTTTCGGAAAAGGGGGCAATCCCATTTGGTTCATATTTTGGCTCATCGTTCTGGTATTCGTATCATTCTTTGTTGCTGGTTTTTGTGCTGGGTGGTATATTCTCATCCTTCCGTTCACTGTCTGCATAGAAGGCCTTACTGTGAGCATTTAATAGCTGCTTGAAATTATATTTCATGTGTAACTGATTCCAGTAAAAATAAGTCGATTAGTAAGTTAATACATATATCTTTAAATTTCCAATAAATGTTAATTCATGAAAACTATCTGTAATTTACAGGCTCTTACTGATTTACTATTGAAATGTGTACAGCTGCCTCACTACTGTGCTCAAGCTATGATGAGTATGCGCCCTCCAACAGCCTGATATATTATCAACAAACCATGTAACTGAAAGCACAAAATGTTTGAGATGTATTTTTGTAAACATTGACATTTTTTATAATCAAAGTTTTATTTTAAGATAATTGTTTTCTTAACAAACCAAGTCCTTTTCTCTTTATAGAGGATACTTTAGGAAATAAGATTTAATAGAACTACCCCAATATAATCTAAATAGGTTTCAATAGAAATGAGGTGGTAATCAAAATGAAAATAAAAATGGTACAATTTAATTAGAAAACTTGACAAATTTATACAACTTTTTCCACAAATAATGAAGAAACAATACTTGAGCAAATTCCAAATTGAAATAACAGTTCAGATATATTTATACGTTATAATATTATGATAAAAATTAAATAAATGAACAATAAAATCAACCATCCCATTTTATGGGCAATAAGGAATGTCAAGACTTAAGTCAATATGACAATTAAATGTAAAAGATGGAATATTGAATTGCATCACTAAGAAGAAGTCAGTATCAGAATTGTCCACACACACTGTTTATCTATGAGCTCCAGTCAACTAAAATTAAAATGACTTTGATAGTTACTATCAACTAAAGCAAACTATTGGATGGGTTTATATATCACTGTATGGGGAAAGGGAACAGCGAGAGAGAAAATAATTCAGCCTATGAGAAGTCTAAATAAATGCGTACAATTATTGTGAAACCTTGCATTATTAAACTCAAATGACACGTTCCATTAATTAAAAATGAAAGACAACAGTAAGTGTAAAAATCCCATCTTTACTATTTATTCATCTATCCAGCATGATTACTACTTTTGAAACCTAAATAAACCATCTGGTTCAAAAATCACAATATCATTATTGCCATGGTTATTAAAAGATTTAATTATGGTCAGAATTACTGGAACAATGAAAAGTGCACTTTTAATTTTGCTTGATAAAAAAAATGATAATATGATCAATGGGGTTTTGCATAAGCCTCCTAAAATTTAATTTAAAATAAATAAAGAGCTAATGAGTTCCAAATAAATAAGATGTACAAGAGCAACTTGGATACTAACTGCAAATAAGTAATAACACCTATCTTACAACACGAGTGATAATTCCTACTGAACAAATCATTATAAACTTTTCCTCAAAATTAAATAGGACATGAAAAATTGAAATTAAGGAATCAATTTTGCTGAACTGCAAGTTTCAAACATGATTAAAATGACAAAAAGTGAGTTACAACAAAAGAAAAAATTCACGAGCGAGAAAATAATAATTATGGAATATATCCATTAATATCCCTATGGAGAACTGAAACAGGTCCTGCGATGGCGGTAGAACTATACTAGTCCAAATTTGATATACAATTCAATCAATATGCGCACCATGATTGGAATCTGTGCGATTAGGGGGGAGAATTAGGCGAACCAACGGTGCATAAACGGGCCAGCCCATATAAATCAGGTGCCCGCAGAAAAATATAGATGCATACATGTCCATCCATTTCTTATATGAAAGAAAGACAAATGGAACTAGACAGTAGCCCATAAATACTGTGACGTAAACCTTGAGTATTACCCAACATATGTGCCTGACAATAGGCTTCTCAAGATACTGATATAATTTCTGATTTTTCATCAAAATGTACTCCATCTATAAGAGAAAAGAATGTCCAATTAATTGCATAAGCCATGGTATTAAGCAGCATAGAATTTCAATTGTAATCATAAATTTTTATATGCAAATCATAAAAAGTGCTTTTATAAATATTTAACTTAATGATTTGTTGCATTGGAAAACAAAGTTTATTGAAAACATTCAGATAAGGAGAAAGTACAAATATAAAATTTCTTTAAATAAGAAAAGCAGTAAACAGAAATATTTCATCATGTCATGACCAGAAGGCATTTGCTGTTACATCTGAGAAACGCTATTCACGTTTTATTGTCATCTTATTATTACCATTTATGACCTTGCTGTTGTTCTACGTTGCGATTTTCATTTATAGTACATAAAAAAAATATTTTTACAAATATATGTTATCAGTAAAATTGAATGAACACATTATAATGAGAAAGAAACAAAATAGAATAAATAGAATCAAAAATAACTTTGAGGGGTCAAAAGCACCTAGCACAAGTGCTGACATTCTAAAGCATACAAGTAAAGTTTGCCAGGGCATGTTGCAGAAAATGGTTCATTTGTGTAAAAGTTAATCTTGTTCTTTTGGAGAATTTCTGGTTTTATTTACAGCACTATGTTATTATGAATATATGCTGATCATCTATCAACCGTTACTTCACATACTGACATCTGAAAGGTTTTGTAAAATTATTTCCTAACTATTTTTTTTACAGAAATATTTTTATAATCTTAAATCATCTTGTATTTTGCTAAAGTTAACTTATAAATAATCACAAACAGTAAAAAACATACCTAATATAAATCTATCAAATGCTGATGATTAATCTCTTTTTTTAACAAAAATACCTATGGGGTTGTCAGTAACACCCCACGTTAGTACTGACATTTGAAAAATTCACATGAGTACCGCAGGGTTAAAAGGCACAAAAAAATATATATATTCTGCCAGAATACGATTAAAAAAGAGACAAAAAAATTTCAAGTGTAACTCACTACGTGCTTTTGAGAGTGAGGAGAGGCATGGGATTTGTAAATACAAAGTGCCCACATTGAAATCTAACAACTTTGAAGCATTACAATTTTTTGTCTGAATGTGAGAATGTTCCCGTTTGCATTGCAATAAAAATATATGGCACCTCAAAAGTGATACATTTCAATGTGGACACCCTGTATTTTTCTGTGGCTTGCGATTGCATTTTCTTATGCCTTTGGAGCCCCTTTACCGTAAATAAGTTGGCTTATCAGTATATACTAAAGATAAACAGATGAGTAATAGTGGAAAGGTAGACTAGCAGAACAACCCATTCTTTGCCCAATCATTTATACCTTACAAAGCTTCCTTATGTAGGTACTAATGATCTTTGATGACTCCATAGTCATAACTTTATCTTCTTCAATCTCCATAATTTTGAAAAATATACTGACCCTTTTAGAATACTTCCTCATAAACTAGGGTGACAGTCTTTGCCTCTTGTTGAAAGAATATACAAATTGTTTCCTTGCGTGTTTACCTGTGATTTGGAGATTGCTATACAAAGACAATTTTAATGACATTGATGAAAGTTTATGTTAATTTGACTAGACCACCAAATAGACATGTAAACAAGTAAAAACTCTTATCCTTTTATCATTTTCTAGCATTATAGTATTTTTATTTATATTAGTTTATATGCAAAAAAGTTAAATGAAAATTGTAAATACAATTAAAATCACCATTTTGTGTTCTTTAAGATGCTTTTTATTTCAAATTTTTAACAACCTACTGCGATATATAGGTGTGTGTGTGTGTATATATATGTAGGTAGGTAAGTTTTAAGACACCACCACCTTGAATTTTTATCTCCTAAATTATAAGTGGACATTTTTGTTACAAATATTGTCCTCTATCTGAATAAATTTATTAATCGATACCTTACAGATCATATAAGGGCATGAAAATGGATTTCTTAATGTTGGATTAATGGAAATGGCACCTCTTGACTGTGGCATCGAAAATGGTAACTGCCACATACCATACTACATCCTACTATCAACCCTTAAAAATGATTCCGACTCTTGAAGAATTTATGTGAATGTTTGGAGATAAAGAAAAGACCATGCAATTTTTAACTGACAGTAAAACCATTGGGTTGGTGTTTCATCTTTCCTCAATACACTTCCTAAAAGTTGTTTTTTATATATAGTACCGTAATCACCTGAATCTAAGACGACCTTTTTTTCCAAATTTTCAGCTGTAAATATCAAGAGTCGTCTTACATTCGAATACGAAGTATATTTAAGCATTTAATCAATGGTTTTTACAAATGGTATATTAGAGTAAACAATTCACAACAGCAAATTCAAGTACGTACATAAAGAAGTGAAATAAACAAATAGTAATAACAATAAGAAAAACATGACGGGAATAATAATTATTTAGACTAATAATCATCGTCGACGTCATAACACAGACGACGACGACATCTTGCACGTAATGGTAACCGCAATGTCAAAACAAATGAGAGCGGAAATCATTGGGATTCCCCTTTCAAACGACGCACCGCGATTCACTAAGTGTGACAGTAATTTTGAGTTGTGCATTCTTGATTTAAATGCACAACCCTTAAGTTAAAACGACAGATCATGTTGAAGTACGTGGCATGAGTGCAAAGGGAAAGTTAACAAAGGAATTAGACGGAGCTAAGATACAAATTTTAAGCTGATCGTGATAAATTACGCCGAAAAACTAATAACTGTAATGCGAGTAGAAAGTTCGGTGTATCTGAGACAAATGTGCATCGATGGAAACTCTCAAAACAGGAACTAGAAAAAGCCAAAGCCACAAGGAAGTCGCTCAGTGGTCCAAAATTAGGCCGATTTCATGGCATTGAAGAAGAAGTAGTCAAGTTTGTGCGCACCATGAGGAAGAACGGTATGCCTGTTTCGACTGAAAGTATTATTACTAGAGGACTTAATATATCATTGCAAGAATTCAAGGCCAGCAGAAGTTGGTGCGTGAGAATGATGCGACGAAATAATTTTTCTTTACGGCGACGAACTTCGCTGTGTCAGAAATTGTCAGAAGACTATGTAGAAAAACTTCTCGCTTACCAGAAATACGTAATTGGACTTAGAAAAACCAATAATTACCTTTTGAGCCAAATAGGAAATGCCGATGAAACTCCGGTTTTCTTCTACATGCCATCTAATTATACTGTGAACGAAAAAGGTGCGAAGTCCGTCCTAATTAAAACTACAGGCAACGAAAAAATGCGAGTCACGGTAATGTTGGCGGTTTTAGCAGATGGGACTAAATTACCACCATATGTGATTCTAAAGCGAAAACAATGCCTAAGAAACATTTGCCAAGTGGAATAATAGGTGTCAAGAAAAGGGGTGGATGACTAAAGAACTAATGAGAGATTGGTTACATGTGGTGTGGAATAGACGGCCAGGAGCTTTACTGAAACAAAGAGCAATGCTTTCACTGGATGCATTCAAGGACACTTATCTCCTGAAATTAAAAACATAATGAGTGCGATGAATATTGATCTTATTGTAATACCTGGAGGAATGACATCGCAACTTCAAGTTTTAGATGTTGCTGTCAATAAGTGTTTTAAAAATAATTTAAAGGTTTTGTATTCTGAGTGGTTACAGAGTGGAACTCACACTTTAACACCAAAAGGAAATCTTAAGAAACCTGAAGTTGCAATGCTCTGCCAATGGATCAAGGCATTGTGGCAACAAATAAATGCAAAAGTAATAGTGAAAGGATTTAAGAAATGCTGCTTATCTAATGCCATGGATGGGAGTGAGGATGATGTTTTTTGGGAGACTGATGATGAAGTTGAGAGTGATAAAGATAGCGAGCATGAGGAAAATAGTGAAGGTTGCATAGACAGTGATGATGACTAACACAATAAAATGATTTTATGCAGCACTTTGATTGAAATGTTTTTTTGTTGTCCTGAAATGAGTATATTCTTTCAATGTATTTACTTTATTTTTAATGTTATCTTAAAATGAATGCTACCATTTAATTTATTTGAAAACCTGAATGGTTCTATTTGTGATCTTATGATTTTAAAATGTTAAAAGACAATGACATTCAAGAAAAGTATAAGAGAAAATAAACATTTCACAAGATTTATAATTTTTGTAGTCATGAAGGTCAATTTGAGCTTTTTTCTCTTTTGGAATCATCAAAATGGGGGGTCGTCTTAGATTCAGGTGAATACGGTACTTGTTTCAAATTTTTATTTATGATAGTATGAGAGAGAATGGATAAAATCTAAATGGCTGCAGAGTATCATATAAATATCCTTGAAAAACCGTGTCACCCGGCACCTACAAATTGGATTTAAATTTCATATGATAAAGGTGATCAATTTATTATTGTTTATCATTTTTTATCATGTAGAACCATCAAACTGTAGGAAAAATTTTATTCTAACTTCACACAATTTTTCATGCACTAAACATATATATAATATATATAAATATTATATATATATAAATAAAAAATGGCTGTCCCAAAAGTCGCGCAACTTAGGAACCAATAAAATATATATATATAATATTTTATTTATATATATATATATAAATAAATAAAAAACGGCTGTCCCAAAAGTCACGCAACATAGGAACCAATAATATATATATATAATATTTTATTTATATATATATATAAATAAATAAAAAACTGCTGTCCCAAAAGTCGCGCAACATAGGAACCAATAAAAAAAAAATATATATACACATATATATATATACATACAGGGTGAGTCTTAATTACATACCTTAAATATAAGCATCGTGTTCTACACCTAAAGACAAGCAAAAAAGTTCATATAAACATATGGTCGCAACCGCTTTGTTAGCGAGATATGGCAAAAGGAAGCACGGGGAAAGTGAAGTAGACACATAACGTAGTTTTGGATAAAAAATTTATTAGCTGTGAACAGAATGGCATCTGGTCAGTTACAAATGGTTTACAAAAGATGTTCAAACTGTCCATCATTACAGTCAATGCACAACTGAGCCCTGTTGCGCCAAGAATTCCTGGCCCGCTGAAAGACGTCAGGCATTTCGCGTATTGGCGTCCCAGCAGCTTCAATGGCATTCCATAACTCGTCACGCATATTACATCATTGGGCATAAACGATGCTCTTTAGATGGCCCCACAAGTAAAAGCCGGCAGGAGTGAGATCTGGTGATCGCGGAGACCACAAAACTGCTCCGTTTCGTCCTATCCATCGACCTGGGTAGTGACTGTCCAAATACCACTTGACATTGCTAGCAGAATGGGCAGGAGCCCCATCATGCAATACCTACATTGTCTGCCGCGTTCCCAAGGGTACGTTATCTAGTAATTGCGGTAAATGTCGAGATAGAAACTGTAAATAGAAGGACCATGATAGTCGAGGCGGTAGCTCATAAGGACCTAGGAGGAGACTGCCAATTATCCCCGCCCAAACATCAATTGCAAACTGCTGTTGGAATCGTGTTTCCTGAAATGAATGTGGATTTTCATTAGCCCATGTGTGCTGGTTAGACTATTCAAAATCCCATTCCTTTTGAAGCATGCTTCCTCCATCGCCAAAACTTGACTGTGAAAGTTCGGATATGCTGCATCCTGCTTCAGTAGCCATTCGCAGAATGCTCTTCGTCGCTCATAATCCAGAGGCGGTTGCAGAACTTGAACACACTGTACGTGGAACGGATACAACAACTGATCATGCAACACCTTCACCACTGTTTCCTGGGAAGTATAGTGATGAGCAGCCAAATGTTTGGTACTAATACCAGGGGACCATTCAACGGAATGCAGAACATCCTCTTCTACTTTGTGGTCTACCAGCATTTGTTATAAAGGGCTGCATACGACCTGTTTCTCTCAGACGATGTTCCAAAGAAATGAATGACCTGCGATTTGAATGCCGTCGTTGCGGATACCTTTCGGCATAAAGATGTGCATCAACTGCACTGTTATGCTCTGCTTCTCCATACAGCAGTATCATATCTGTTAATTCGTCTACCGAATGGTCCACATTATGCACCATTCTTCGATACGTATCTACCAGAACAGTAACCTGTGTGACTGAAATATTGCTAACTCCGTGTTGCGGCGCTGCCACATTGTTGCCATATGTAATATTGCCATATCTCGCTAACGAGGCGGTTGCGACTATATGTATATATGAACTTTTTTGCTTGTCTTTAGGTGCAGAACACGATGCTTATATTTAAGGTATGTAATTAAGACTCACCCTGTATATACAGGGTGTATCAGAATAACCCCGAAATATTTTGTAGGGTTATAGAAGAGACCTAAAAAAACATTTTGAGATAGGAAATGATAGGTCGGCAATGCCTCTGTTATACACAACAGAACACCAAACGTCGTGGTTGCGCTTGGAAGATAGACAAACCCTCAAGTATACCTGGAGTTAAACAAACTCTCAAACATTCCACCCCTCTTCCCATTTCAGGCCTCGTAGCTACTATGACGTTGTCCGAGTCAGTTGATGTTGCTTACTGGACATTTGACGTTTACAACTGACATGGTTAGCATGGCTCAGTACACAACTTCGGAACTTGCTGTTATTGTTTTTGTGTATGGCGAAGCTAAAGGGAGTGCATGGAGATCTGCGCAGCTTTACAGGGAAAGATTTCCAAAAAAAACACATCCCCATCACACCACATTCACAGCAGTGTTCCAACGGTTGCGAGAGACAGGATCGGTGAAGCCATCAAAACAAGACTGCGGTGCAAAGAGGTCAGTCCGAAACCCCTTGTTTGAGGAAGAGGTGTTGGAGCGAGTAAGAGAAGAGCCATCAACAAGTACCCGTGCTATTGCACATGCTGTGTGGATGGTCGTTCATGAACAGCAGCTTCATCCTTATCACCCACAGCGAGTTCAGGGTTTGTGTCCTCATGATTTTGGACCCAGACAGGAATTTTCCCGCTGGATATTACATCGTTGTGCAGAAGTCCCTGGTTTTCTCAAGTAGTATGTTTTGTTTACTGACGAAGCCTGTTTTACCAGGGATGGATTCTACAACTGCAGAAACAGCCATGTGTGGGCCGATGATAATCAACACGTGACTTCCATCTATCACCATCAACAACAGTTCTCTGTGAACATCTGGGTTGGCATTGTGGACGATCACCTCAACGCGTTGACTTCAGTGCTCTCTGGCGCATAACAGAGGTTTCTCCGACCACTCATTCCCTATCTCAAAATGGTTTTTTAGGTCTCCTCTATAACCCTACAAAATATTTCGGGGTTATTCTGATACACCCTGTATATATATATATGTGTGTGTGTCAGTGATCCAGAAACATCAGAAATGGTTTGTAGCCCTCTTGAAAATAGCCCACATAAATCATTAAGGAAATTATCCCATGAAACAGGGGTTTCATCAAGTGCCGTTCATCGCATCATAAGCAAAAATAAGTTCCACCCATACAAAGTCCACCTCGTACAGGAACTCCATGGCGACAATACAGATCGGCATATGGAGTACTGCCAGTGTGTTTTACGACATCCACATCAGCTTGTACAAGACATCATGTTCAGTGACAAAGCGGTCTTTCACCTGAGTGGACAAGTGAATAGGCATAATGCACATTATTGGGCCACTTTGAATCCTCACTGTACAGAGGAAGGACATGTCCAATTTGATCCGAGAATTTAGGTGTGGGCTGCGATCTGGACCTTGGTGATCGCGACGAACACCACTGTGAGTTTTGTCTCCGGATCGTATTGAAAAACCCAACTCTCGTCACCACTGATCACTCGGTCCAGTAACTCTGGGTCAGCTTCCACTTGTTCCAACAAATCGGCACACATACTCATCCGCGCGTCCCGTTGTTGCTTCGTGAGATTTTTGGGAACCATTTTGGCACAATTTTTCTCATTCCCAAGTCTTTGGTTATTATCACAGGTACAGTTTCCCGATTCATGCTAAGTTCTTTGGCGATCATTTAAACTGTTAATCTTCAGTCGGATCGTACAAGTTTTCTCACCCGAGCTGGGTTGTAGTCCATTCAGGTGGTTGATGGTCGCCCAGCGTGCTGCTCGTCTTCAACATTGGTTCTGCCGTCGGAAAATATTTTATGCCAGCAGAAAGCTTGTGCTCTTGACACTGCCTCTTCTCCAAAAGCCTGCTGAAACTTTCCATACGTTGTGGTGTCTACTTCACTGAGTTTCACAGAAAACATGATGGCATACCGCTGCGTGATGTTCCGCGTTTCCATTTTAAATAAATCAAGAAAAACATTATCTATAGAAACTGAAACAAAAGACGCGAACACATTTCTTGTGCAGTGTTGTCACGTCGTTCAACTTTGAATGCATTTTTCTGAAAAATATGCATCTGTGGAAATTTTACCTACTGTTCTTTCAAAAAGTCTAGATACCCGAGTTTAAAGAGGTATATCTCGAAAACGGTAAAAGCGATTTTGATGCGGTGAAAATTAGTGGGTAGAGAATTTATTTATACGTTATCTGATATACATTCCAAATTTTTATTTTGCATTAAATATTTTATACTGCGCATTATTTGAATAAAAACACGTTTTTTAGGCATGCAAACCCGATAAGATTATTTTGAATGCTTACAAATCCGAAACCCTACAATGAATCAAATTGAAACTTTAACAATACTTAGCTAGATCTATTGTAAATAAGTTTGTGGAAGCGTTATTTTATAACATTATTATTGATATCCGATTT
The DNA here is from genome assembly GCA_036926305.1 of Uropetala carovei. Taxonomy (NCBI): domain Eukaryota; kingdom Metazoa; phylum Arthropoda; class Insecta; order Odonata; family Petaluridae; genus Uropetala; species Uropetala carovei. Next base: position 643,517 of record JAXCHB010000075.1, read on the forward strand.
TGTTAAATTTCTGAAATCCGGCTATCTTCGCCATTTTTTTATTGTTTTCGAAGTATGAAGTACCGTTGTCAGTGGATAGATACATATAATACATATATGCAAAAAAGAACATAAGAAATTAAACACCGAAAAAGGTATAGATTTTTTATTTAATATTCATTTTGCGCGTGCCGGAGGGAATGAAGTCTCTATGGCAAACGGAGGGAGAAAGGGTTTCCGAGCGCACGCTGTTGCCACGTCTAGCTCTGTATGTTGGTGAAGGCAAATTTTCTTAGAAGTAATTAAATCAAGTAAAAATAGTCCAAGCCCCTTCATGTGAGCTGTGGTTTTATGTTGCTCTTACTATTTTTCACTGAGGCATTACGGACGTTACATGGGTATTAACAACATGTGTCCCAGAACGCGATTTTCTGATCGGGAGATTCGCATGATTTTGAGTGCGATATGTTTTTTCCAATCGAAGGCGGTAATAAACGTTATCCAGTACATAAGTTTGTGTCAAAGTGTCTTGGAATAAGTTTGATATCTGTGAAAAAAATTGGTGCAAATCACAGGAAAATTGAAAAAGAAAATTCTTTTGGTGATTCTCCATCGCCTAAAAAAAGGCGGAGTTTAACAGGACGTCCGAGGCTTTTTATTCACCAATTTACTGTTGGTGTCATTCGGAGAGCCGTTCATGATTTTTATTTGAAGAGGATGTTTCCTACTCTCCATAATGTCAAACAAAAATTGCAAGACTCGATGCCGGATTTTCCGGAGATGTCCATTAGTACATTCAGACCGATTATAAGGAACGATTAAGGTTTTCATTACAAAAAACTAAACAAGAAGCCGGTTTTAATGGAATCCCACACGGTAGCGGCAAGTCGGCATAATTTCTTGCGAAGAATTAGATTCTTACTGAATGGTGGTTATAAAATATTTTATACGGACGAAACTTATTTATACTTTTTAAAAAAATTTTAATGTAATTTACATAATTATTTAATTTGTCATATAATCTTTGATTTAATTTATAAAATTCACTACTTGCAATATAATAGTTTATATAAAACAAAGGAGAACTCATAAAATGTCATGTCTAGCAATAAATTTAGAAGACGTGGCAACAGAGCGTGCTCAGAAACCCTTTCTCCCTCCGTTTGCCATAGAGACTTCATTCCCTCAGGCACGCGCAAAATGAATATTAAATAAAAATCTATATCTTTTTCGGTGTTTAATTTCTTATGTTCTTTTTTGCATATATGTATTATATGTATCTATCCACTGACAACGGTACTTCATACTTCGAAAACAATAAAAAAATGGCGAAGATAGCCGGATTTCAGAAATTTAACAAAATCGGATATCAATAATAATGTTATAAAATAACGCTTCCACAAACTTATTTACAATAGATCTAGCTAAGTATTGTTAAAGTTTCAATTTGATTCATTGTAGGGTTTCGGATTTGTAAGCATTCAAAATAATCTTATCGGGTTTGCATGCCTAAAAAACGTGTTTTTATTCAAATAATGCGCAGTATAAAATATTTAATGCAAAATAAAAATTTGGAATGTATATCAGATAACGTAGAAATAAATTCTCTACCCACTAATTTTCACCGCATCAAAATCGCTTTTACCGTTTTCGAGATATACCTCTTTAAACTCGGGTATCTAGACTTTTTGAAAGGACAGTAAGAGTATTTTTGTCACAATTTTTTTCCAGGAATCGCTTGGTGTAGCCATTAGGCGCGAATTTTGGGACAACCTGTATATATAAACTTCCGGAAGAGGAAAGGTAAATGAGGATATTTAGGGCAACTAGGTGTTGAAGGAAACCACCTACTGGAAGGAGAGCCGCTGGGATGTTGGAGAGACACATTTGTAGAGGTATTGGAGCTTTCGGGATGATCCCTTCGTCAGCCCAAGAGAGACACAACTCTCTTGTGCTGATGAAGGGCATAAGATAACAGGAGACACAATGAACATTATGCTCAAATAATAGCATTTCAGAGAGCTAATGAGAATGAGCAACAAACTATTGTTAGACCTCTATATCATATTGTTAATTCAATCCTTATGGGTATAAATGTGCTTTGAATGCTTTTAATACGAGAGAGAGGGGAGGGGAGAGAGAAGTAGAAGGGGGAGCGAGAGGGAGGGGGGGAGAGGGAAGTAGAGGGGGGAGGGAGAAAGATGGGGAGAGAAAGAAATGAGGGGGAGGGGGAGGGAGGAAGAGAGAGGGTGTGAGAGGGGGGAGAGAGGGAGGGTAAGAGAGGTAACTATTTTAAGTTTAACTAAAGATAGCCAGTCAACAACAGAATATTCACTAGAAATGTTGTATATGGCAAAATATTTCATATGTGAAAGTGTGATATTAATTATTCTAAATTAAAATAATAATAATCTATCTATCTATCTATCTATAATTCTTCCGTTGATATTTCAACTGGCATTACACTAGTACGTATATAATACTTATATAACTGTTTTTTAATGGTGGAGATAACTAATATGCAAATATATAATATGATGAATGGATGGATAGATTTAGACTATTTTGGCCGTACCTCTGTACAAAGAACTCCGCTATAACAAACGTCATGAATTCAGTCCCTTCAATTTTGTTAAAGAGAGGTTTTACTGTAATCAATAAGAAGCAATTGGCTGAAGACTGTTCCGTCCTTAACCAGTTTAAAACTGGAAGTGTCCATCGCTTGGTAAGATGCAGAATAAAGTTCAACTCAAAGTTAGAAAGACAGAAGCTTATAATGACGAAGCCTAACAAGGAGAGGATACGGAGTGTAACTCTCAGATTTGATTCACCTTCTACCAGTGGAAAGTTTAGGTCAAAAAAAATACCATTTCAGAATTAGGGGCCAACACCTTTTAGTTTAAGAGAAATAATTAATTAAAAAGTACAAAAATGAGCCAATCTCAATAAATACTAGTAACTTCGCTCTTACGTGCATAAGCAACCGTAGCCTAGGGGATAACGAGTAGGACTTTCGATGCGTGGTCTCAGGGTTCGAGACCGGCGTTGTTCAATTTTTTTTCTCATGTAAGATTTCATTTTTCGTGCTAGTTTTTCTTCAATTTTTATTTTTTTCGCGCAGGATAATTGTTTTTAATCACTAGACCGCTATTTTCCCCCATTTTCAGAAAATATTTATACACTGCTATTTACGTATTTTATTCCCAACCTACTCCCTCAAGAAAATTAGTCGCGTCTGTCCATCACTGCATTGACACTCTCCGTAGACATTGGCGTATTCTTTAAGCTGTGATATTCCGCCGTAATTGCACTTCCACCCTATACATCTAGTTTGCATTTCCCGTGCATTCCTTTGGATGGTAATCGTACGAAAAAAAACAATAATATAAATATTCATGGCAATAGGGGCAGCATATAAATAGCTGCGAGCGGCGCGAATTATTTCTCAATGTAAATGAAGTTTCATTCACAGACGAAATTAAAATAAATCGCTGCAACTGTGGCAAGCGTTCATTTATATGTTGCTCCTGGTGCCATGAATATTTATGTTTTCCGTGTTTCTTCGACGATTATCATCCAAAGGAATGCGCTGGAAATTCATACTAATTTTGAAAGGTGGAGGGTGTCTACCCAGCGACGGGCAGATGCAGAGCGAGGAGCTCGCAGAAATTATTCTTCGTGGTCATACCTTCCAATGCTATATGCCTGTACCAATAATAACTAATAAGATGGGTTACTTTATTATTATCTGCAAATATATTTTTTATCTTTAGCTCTCGCAATAATCTTCTTCACGCAGAAAAAATGATTAAAACTTACAATAATGAATTCACGGGATTTTTGAGGGTGTAAGTTGGGAATAAAATATGCAAATAGCGGTGTATAAATATTTTCTGAAAAATGGGGGAAAATAGTGGTCTAGTGATAAAAACAATTATCCTGCGCGAAAAAAATAAAAATTGGAGAAAAACTAGCACGAAAAATGAAATCTTACACGAGAAAAAAAGTTGAACAACGCTGGTCTCGAACCCCGAGACCATGCATCGAAAGTCCTACTCGTTATCCCCTAGGCTACGGTTGCTTATGAACTAGTTACTACGGTTACTAGTATTTATTGAGATTGGCTCATTTTTGTACTTTTTAATTAATTATTTCTCTTAAACTAAAAGGCGTTGGCCCCTAATTCCGAAATGGTATTTTTTTTTTGAACTAAACTTTCCACTGGTAGAAGATGAATCAAATCTGAGAGTTACACTCCGTAGCCTCTCCTTGTAAGTCTATTATCAACATGCAGGCGCGAAAAGAACGAAAAGAAGAAGTTCAGCTCCAACTGAAAAATCGATTCAGTATGCTGGAAGACCAAGAAGTTGAATCACAATTTATGGAGACACTCAAGCAAACCGCTCAAGAAATAGGCGGAACAGTTAAAACAAAGCCAGAGAAAAAGTTAACCGAAAAAACAAGACTGCTGATGGAAAAAAGAAGGAAAATGAAAATTACTAACGATCCTAAAGAAATGATCCATTTTGCAGTACTAAACAAAACTATAAGGAAATGCATCACGGAAGATGTGAAGAAATATAACTATGAGTTAACCGAGAAAACGATAGAAAACAATAGAAGCTACAAGAAAATGAAGCAACATCTCTGGATCGGAAAGAGACAGCCTTAATGCTAGAAGATGGCTCCATAACCCATAGTAGGAAACCAATCCTGAAATGCGTACAAGAATTTTACACCAGGTTGTATGAGGATCCTCTAGGAAATGATGAAGTAAATGATGATGGAAGTATGCCCACCGAAGAGGCCCCAGATGTCCTTCCGGAAGAGGTGAGACGCAAACAGAGGTATGAAGAATGGAAAAGCATCTGGAGTGGATGGTATCACAGCGGAAGTATTCGAAGCAATGGGTAATCATACGGAAACAATTCTCGCTAAGATTTTTAATTCCTGTCTGAGGAAGAAAAAGATACCAGAAACATGGAACCACGCATGTATTATCCTTCTGCACAAGATGATAGTTCCTGGGCAGTGTGATAGGTGGGAGTTTGCGCAGTAAATCGGTAGGATAATGGTTAAGCTGGCGTAGAGCTTCCGTGACATCGATGGTTGGGATGCCTCTAACCGTAAAGTGCGGGGAAATGCAAACGGGCAATGGAAATGTTTTTTTTATCATTTTCAATACCAACCACGCATTCTCGAAGCTGAAATAAGTCCTCTGTTGACCTTGCTAAACTTAAGACTTAAACTAATGGTGGTAACGGTCATGTGATTGGAGGAAGCAATGTAATAAGGTGTGTCGGAAGTTTGATAATGCGAGGAAAGATGATTTAGGGCCATCATAAACACTGAAAGCAATGATATCAGGGTATTCAGGAAACAGCATTATAGGAGGTACATAGGTGAAATTCAAAGATGTCAGATCCATTTGTTGGCAGTTGGAAGAATTGCAATCTTATCACTTATAGGAAACGTAACATGCTTTCTCTTCATATCTATATCTTTCTTTGATGCCATTTTAACATTTAGGGACACACAAAAACACTGTACTACTAGTGTAAAACCACAAATATCTGAATAAAGACTGGCTCGTTCACTGCTTCAGAATGATCGCGTATCAGTTGATACAATGTAATGTATCAGATGATATTAGTTACACGATGTAGTGGTGTTAACTGCGCTGAATCGCCGAAATTTGGTAAGCAGAGAAGGCAATTATTGGATAATAAAAATTATCGGATGATATAACGTACACAATATAGTGGCGGTACGGGAAACACTTCCGCCGGATCGCCGAAGATACGGTAAGTGGTGAAGGCTACTCGCCCTTGTATCCAAGCAATGGCTTTTTCAGTATTTTAGTTAATCAGTAAAACTCAATTTTCAGAAAAAGGATTTTCAATTACCAAATCATGGTTACAAAAAAGTGAACTTCACAAATAACACCAATCGATGAGGAACCCTCAAGAATAATGGGTACAAAAATATTTCGAAGAAGGAAAACGCATGGAAGACTATAGCGAATGAATTTGGTTGAAGAAATGTAAAGTAAAAAGGCCACTAAAATCATTCATCAATTATATACGTATAAGTGAGAGAAAAACTCACACAGGATGTAAGAAGCCCTGCGTATAAACGAAAATTAAATACAATTCAGTTATGTATTAGTCAGTAAATGTAGGTCTGATTTTGCAGTGTTTTGCCCTGCATTACAAAAAATATGGATAAACAAGTACTACGTATGTATATCTGAGTTACGTATAACCAAGATCCTACTGTACTATTCGCGTTCGTTCTGAAATGTTTTTGCACCACACGCTGCGCTATCGCCAGACTGTTAATGCCTTTGATGCGTTTCTCCGGTGAACGCCGAATTCCTCGCAACTTTTGCCGGACTGGCCAGGACCGCTGGATAATGTTGGAAGCCGGATAATCAATCGCCGAATAATCGATGATCTACTGTGTATATATCAGGGGCATATATTCTATGTGTGCTAGGTATGCGCCGCACACCCACCGAATATCACCATATATATATATATATATATATATGTATATGTAATATTATTAAAACTATGGCAACTACGAAATGTGGTTGTGCCGAAAAAGTTACGCGCACGAAAATATGTTCACTGGAAGATCTCTAGCGAAGCCGTGCTATCAGACATAGCATGATCTATAGCGTTTAACTAAATACAGTAAAACCTCTACCTAACGTACTCCCCGTTAATGAACACCTCCAAATAACGAGCAAATGACGTTGGTCCCACCAAACTCCTATTTTAAAGCATGGGAAAATGCCTCCTGACAACGAACTCCTGTACAACGTAAAACTCCGAATAACGAACTGAAAAAATAGTCCCTTCCAAGGATATTTACCTCTTCATAACGAAGTTTCGCCCGCAAAACAGTGTTTATTTTTCATATAAGCATGGAAAACGACTGAAAATACTGAGGCCCAATCAGGTGTTAGCTTTGAATGATCCAATCAGAGCGCTAACTTATGTTGTCACATGATATTTCCGGTTTTGCTGAAAAATTAAGCGTCCCTAACCACATGGCCAGTGGGTCTTGGGTGGTTTTTGGTGCGAGGTGTGTAGTAAGCGTTAACGTATTTTCCTGCAATAAGGTGATCCTGTTGACAAACGTGAATGAGAGGTTTATTCATTTATTGCTTGTTATTTAACGGTGGTTCATGACTTTATTTTCTTCTGTTAATCTGCTGATTTTCAAGGTAAGGTTTTAGTTTATCAGTCCATGTGGCCATGCTTTCACGAAACTAGACCACGTAAATATTGTCTTGAATTCGTAAATTTTTACAATATGGCAATATTGTAATAAATTAAAGTGCAATATTCATAAATCTCACTAGGTTTATGCAGGGTGGTCAGATTCCATTTTTTTTAAATCGAGAAGCATACTCTATTTGCTATTATACATGGTGATCATTTTATCAGGAAACGTGCTGGCACTGGCCCCCACGTGGCTAATTCCTCCGGACTTCAGCCCGTATCGGCCACATGTGGCGATGGCTCATTAGCGGTGATCTCCCGAGCCTGTTTACACTTGTTCTGCTAGCCATAGCCAGTACGCTTTCATTCTGTTCGGAAGGAAGACCTGTGGTACTGTTCGTTTTGTTGCTGTTCTTATTTTTATTTTATTAAGTGTTTTATAAACTATAGTTTCATAATTTCATTTTATTAAGCGTTTTATAAATTAAGACAGTGCTCACAGATGAAACAATTCAAGATATTCAAGCACGGTTACAGTTTAGCCCTCAGAAATCTTTAAGATGTTTGTCACAAGAGACCGGTGTATCTTACGGATCTGCCTTCAAGGCTACTAAGTTAATTAAGTTTCGCCCATACAAGGTGAGAGTAGTGCATGAGTTCAAACCTCTTAATGCTCCCAAAAGGATTGAATTTTGTAACAGGGCGCTGCAAAATGTGCACGATGGGCTCGTTGATCCGCAATTGCTCTTCATAACTGATGAGGCCTGTATTCATGTCAGTGGTTATATAAAATCTCAAAATACCCGAATATGGAATGACGAGAATCCGCATGCAATTCACCACATCAGTTACATGATGTAAAGATTGGTATGTGGTGAGTTGTTAGTGTTAGAAAAATAATCGGTCCAATTTTTTTTAATGAAACCGTGAACTCGGTTCGATACATTAGGAACATATTGGAACCATTTTTTGCTCAGCTAACTGATGAAGAAAGACAATACGCATATTTCCAACAAGATAGTGCAACCACGCATACTGGCACATGCAGCCGATACAGGCTGAAGTCCGGAGGAATTAGCCGCGTGAGGTCCGGTGCTAGTGCATTTCCTGTTAAAATGATCACCCTGTATTTACCAGGTATTAATCTATGCCTTTAGGCAATATTTTCGTTGATTAAATAAAAGTGTGCGCTTTGTACTTGCTGCTTTCCGTTGAAATATAATAATGAAAATTAGCCATTAATTGAAAAAGAAGTATTTGCATCTGGGGGGCTTTAGCTCCCCGTGGCTGCGCCACTGGTAAGAGGTATTTATAGTTTAGGTACGTTATTTTCATGTAAATTAATTTTGATTCTTGATCGGAGATGGAAAAGGTTTTGCTAACAAATGTTTGTGACCCATGTAGTAGGAATTTCCTGCATCTTGTTAATGCTGTCAGTTCTTACATTATATAATTATAAAGAGAAGGCATAATTAATGGGTTTTCGTACAGGGTTTTGTTAGATTGTGCCATATCTGCATAATAATTGCTTTTGCCTTCATTTGGACAATCCAATGCTTCCGTATAATCTAACAGGCGGTCGGCCCCTGGAATTATGCAATGCCAACTCACCTCCGAACAACGGAGTTCCGAATAACGAATAGGTGAAAAATTCGGTCCCTTGAAATTCGTTAATCGGAGGTTTTACTGTAGTGAGCAGGCTGGGGTCATGCATTCACGTCATGACTCAGGGTCCTCGGCTTTTCTTGTATGACATTACGGTAAAACCAGTGATGACCTGAAGCTGTCTCCCGCTGGCTCACGCAAAACGGTTGTTAGATTTTTAGAAAATATGAAAATTTATTGATTTTGTCCTTTCAAGTACATTTCGCCCTATCTGACAGTCAATTATCAACAGTGTATGAAATGGAATATATTATGAAGAAAACACTTGTTAAGCTAGCAGAATGGTACTGCTAAACTTGAGCATGCTGGTGCCTGATGTGTAGGCCTCCTGCCACCCTTATCCAAAGAAATGGGACTGTCCCGGCGAAAATGGGATGTTTGGTCATCCTACTATTAAATAAATAAAAAGGAGTCACCTGTTAGGAACACTGTATGTATTTCATATGTGAGAAATGGGGAACAAAAATGTGATGTGATGGCGTGTGTGCGAACGTTCCACTTACACAGGATCGAGGCTTCGAATTAAACAAACACTTTGTGAGTCACCGGACCAGATCATGACTTTGAATTTCATTGTATTTTCTGACTTAAAAAATAAATAAAATCCATATAAATATAATTTTTTATATAACATCTGTTATTGGAATTTAAAAAAAATGTAATTAGGTAACTTAAAAATGTGCTGATATGAATTCTCCTCTTTTGTTTCCTTATTGCCTCATTCTCTTAGTTTGTACCTACACAAATAAGGTGGGTAATCTCAGAAAAATGCTACTCTAAAAGAAGCAGTGGGCCAACACTCTAACCACTACACCAGTCACCTCCATTAAGTTATATCAATGCTATTTTTTAGATTAAAAAAAATTTTACATCATCAAATAAAAAAAATAAATTATGATTGAAATAAATACCATCCATTTATGTTATTTTCAATCTTTCAGTGCCATATATGTACTCAACAAATTTAATTAATAGATTTACACAGTGGGGTCTAAAATGGATCCCGCACAGTATATGATGTAAATAATATTGGTTGCCTACTCAAAAGGTTACGTTTAAAGCTACTGAACAGTTCTCTAGAAATGTTTTTTAAAATTATTAGACTCATAAAAGTGTAAAAAGAAACCTATGTCATGTACACTTACATCTTTCTCAAACTTCATGATAATGAATTCCAAGAAAAAACTCATGTAGTATCCAGAATGAAGTCCATGCCAAACAGCTAAGAACAATAATGCAGAAGCTTGAGAAATATATCGGTTTCCAAGGAACTTTAGACGTTTATAGACATACCTGTAACAGTAAGTTACTAGTTAAGTTCAACAGAAAAGTGACATAAAATATATTTTAAAATATAATTATAGGGGCAGTAAAATTAAAAAGGTACACACATTATAGTTCCAACTGCTGTATTTACTCGTGTACCCCATGCACCTTTTCCCATAAAATGTCAGTAAAAACAAAAGGAACTGCGTATCATAAATGAAAATTTCTAACCAAGTTCTAAAAATGGCGAGTTTTGATAGTAAATTTATTGCAACTATTTGCAGTCTACATTTATACTCGCAAAAGACGAAGAATTCTACGAAGTATACACATATCTACACAACCAAGCAAACGTTTAGGGTTGAAATGTGCTGTTTATACTGCCGTTGGTGCATCTTCAAGATTGAAATGATGTAACAGTTTTATTATATTAAAGCTGTACCTTTTAAATGAGTTTGAAGTTTATTATTGCTACTCAAAATAAACAGTTGTCATTAAAAATTTATTATCAAATTCTACCTATACTTTTGCTAGAATAACTTGGCATCTGGTATCTTTGTTTGCCGAATTCATCGCGAGCGGTTGAAGGTCCTATGACCTGGGAGACACCGCACCTACGTGAAACCCCGCACTTTTTAATTTTTTTCTAATTATCTACCGCCGAGGATGTCAACTTATTCCAGAACGAATTAATCTTTTTCCTCCAAAATGGACAAAAAATAAGGGTGTGAATGGTACAAGAGTAAATACGGCACTTCTACAATTACAGTAATGCCGTTTCGGGGAGCCCTGTTTAGAGGCAATTAGTTGCAGCACAATGTCTTGAGAGATTCATTATTCATTGTTGAAAATATTGCAGACAAATTTAAGAAACAAAGAGCATGTTCATTTTCTGAGTGGTACAGTTGTGAACCAGTACTATCCACTTGTAGTTGACAATTGCAGTAAATTGTACATCTTTGTTTTCCCTCTGGTGTCTGTATGTTCCCACTAATATATAGATGCTTCTTACACATGATATATATATATATATATATATATATATATATATATATATATAGACGCTTCTTACAAATGATATATATATATATATATATATATATATATATATACTAGTTAATATGTGCTTCCATTCTGCAAGCATTTTTAAATTTTAGCATTTTTACAAATTCAAGTTATTCCCATCGATATTGTACATAATCATATAACCGTGTCAAATTTGGAGTTTGTTGCTCATTTAGAAGTGCCTTATAATTTTAATCCTCGTATGGGGCAATAATGGAGCAAAACAGCCCCTAACATTAAGAATTATTACAGTCTCAGATTTTTTCCATCTGTTGTAACTAAAGACCAATAATTCTGCCAAATTTCAAGTTTGTATCTCATTAAGAAGTGCCTTATAACTATCACACTCGTATGAGGCCTAAAAGGGGCAAAACCACTCATTAAAAATTGGAATTCTTGCAATTTTACAATTTTATCTTAATTTGCCATGAAAATTCTATAATCGTGCCAAATTTCAAGTCTCTATGTCCAATGCAGCTGCCTCGCATTTTTTGTTCTCGTATGGGGTCGAAAAGGTGCAAAACCGCCCTTTAAAAATGAGAATTTTTGTAATTTTATAATTTCATCTTAGGTTGCAATGAAATTTCTATAACCGTGCCAAATTTCAAGTCTCTGGGTCCTATGCAGCTGCATCGCCTTTTTTGTTCACGTATATATATATCTTGATGGGATGTAATTTTAAAATGCAAATATAAAAACCTCTCCACCAATTTACATGTTTTCTCATGGGACAAAAATGAGGCAAAAAGGGCCAAAAAAGTCCCTCAAAATAGGAATTTCGCAAGTTTAGGATTTTTTCCTTCGGTTGTGACCAATAATCTATATTCCTACCAAATTTCAAGTTTCTAGCACATATGGAAGTGCCTCATAATTTTATCCTCCTCTCTCACTCTCTCTCTCTAAGTATATATATATACTAGTTAACGTGTGCTTGCATTCTGCCAGCAATTTTAAAGTTTAGCATATTTACAATTTTAAATTATTCCCAATGAATTTTGTACAATATCATATAACTGTATCAAATTTCAACTTTGTAGCTCATTTAAAAGTGCATCAGAATTTTATTCGTCGCATAGGACAATTATTTGCCAAAACTGTCGCTAAGATTTCCAATTTTAACGATATTGGATTTTGTCTTTCTGTTGTAACTAAGAAACCCATAATTCTGCCAAATTTCATGTTTGTATCTCATTACGAATTGCAGTATCATTTTCACACTGGTATGGGTCATATATTGGGCAAAATCATCCTTAAAATTTGGAATTTTCGCAGTGTTTTATTTTATCTTCGGTTGCAATAAAATTTTTATAACCAGGCCAAATTTCAAGTTTCAACATACATATGGAGCTGCATCATAATTTTTGTTCTGGTATGGAGCAATACTGGGGCAAAACGGACCCAAAAATAGGGATTATTACATTATCGGATTACCTTCATTAGGCATAGTTTAACATTAAAGGCATTAAAATATAAGCCTCCGATTCCCATTAAAAGCTTATCCATATCAAAGCATTAAGCCTGTTGCTAGGAAGCCTATTGTTTGACCAAGAAAAATTATCACTTTTTTGCGATAAAAACTATAAATTTACGCTAATTTGACTCGGATTTGAATTCTGTCTTCAAAAATAAGAAACTACAATTCATATCCTATCTGACAGTTTAAGTCTCGAGTTCGTATCTTGATGGGAAGTAATTTTAAAATGCAAATATAAAAACCTCTGCACCAATTTACATGCTTTCTTAGGGGCAAAAAATGGGGCAAAAAGGGACAAAATAGCCCCTAAAAATAGGAATTTTGCCATTTTCGGATTTTTTCCTTCGGTTATGACCAAAAACCTATAATCCTACAAAATGTCAAGTTTCTAGCACATCTGGAAGTGCCTCATAATTTTGTATCCTCCTATATATATATATATATATATCTATAATATATAGATGCTTCTTACACATGATATATATATATATATCTATAATATATAGATGCTTCTTACACATGATATATCTATAATATATAGACGCTTCTTACACATGATATATATATATATATCATATATATAGGAGGATACAAAATTATTAGGCACTTCCAGGTGTGCTGGAAACTTGAAATTTGGTAGCATTATAGCTTTTTAGTCACAACCAAAGGAAAAAATCCGAAACTGGAAAAATTCCTATTCTGAGGGGCTATTTTGGCCCCTTTTTGCCCCATTTTTTGCCCATAAGAAAACATGTAAATTGGTGTAGAGGTTTTTATATTTGCATTTTAAAATTACTTCCCGTCAGGATACGAACTCGGGACTTCAACTATTGGATAGAATATGAATTGTAGTTTCTTATTTTTGGAGACAGAATTCAAATCCGAGTAGAATTAGCGTAATTTTATAGTTTTTATCTCAAAAAATTGCTAATTTTTCTGGTCTAACAATATGCTTCCTTGGTAACAAGCTCTTTCCTTTCATATGGGTAAGCTTTTAATGGGAATCAGAGGCTTATATTATAATGCTGTTAATGTTAATCTACACCTAATGAAGGAAATCTGATATTGATATAATCCTCATTTATGGGGCTGTTTTGCCCCATTATTGCCCCATATTAGAACAAAAAAGGCAAGGCAGCTGCATAAGTCCTAGAGACTCGAAATTTGGCATGATTATAGAAATTACATTGCAACCTAAGATAAAATGATGACATCGGAAAAAAATTCCAATTTTGAAGGGGCAATTTTGCCCCTATTCGGCCCCATACGAGTGTGGAAATTATAAGGCACTTCTGATTGAGATACAAACTTGAAATTTGGCAGAATTATGGGTTTTTACTTACAACAGAAGGAAAGCATCTGATTTTGTAAAAATTCAAAATCCTATTACCTGTTTTGCCCCATTATTGGCCCATACGAGTATTCAAGTTGTATGGCACTTCAAAATGATCTTCTAACTTGAAATTTGAGACGGTTATATGGTTTCGTAAAAAATCGATTGTAAATAATTTCAATTTGTAAAAATAGTAAAATTTAGAAAACCTTGCAGAATGCTAGCACATATTAACATAGCATAGAGAAATGGACAGGAAAATTGAAATTTACAATATTTTAATTTATTGCCCGTTAAAAATTATAAACTTTTAAAAAACATTTCACCTTTTACGTACTTCTAAATGTTCTACAATGCTGAAATTTTTTCTGACAGTAGAATTTACCAAATAACGATAACGGAATTATTGAAACTTCAAAATTTTCATTTATTCGGCCGTTAAAAATTCATAAATGTTAAAAAAATGTGACTAATCTTTATATACCTTCGTACGAACTAGAAAGCTGAAAATTAAGGAATTGTGTTTCAGTTACAATTATATTTGAAAATTTTTAGAAAAGTCTATTATTCTGGCTGTTGAAAATTCATAGTTTAAACAATGAAATTTATATAAATGCAATTCAAGAGGTGCTACATAGATGAAATTTTGCGGAAATGTGAAGTATTTGCAACAAATGATGAAAACCTATAAAATTTTTACAATTATAAATTTTAGGCGTTGCTTTTTTCCAATATTGTCCATAAAGAAAAACACGTAAATAGGCGCAGAGGTGCAAACTTTTGTGTTAAAAATTATTTGTCTGCACTTACTCTATATATTAAGGTTAGAGAAAATGCTTGCAGAATGCAAGCACATATTAACTAGTATCTATACTATAAGCACTCTTACAGAGGAGGATATAGGAGGATACTAATGTCTGGCCCAAACTACAATAGATGGAGAGCTGCAATTTTCAGTAATTGTAGATGGCACGGAGAAACCGCCAGAAAAATTGAGATCTCATACCTAGGTGTCATGGGTTCGACTCCAGAAATTCCTAAATTTCCATTTTTCCCATAAGAAAAGCATTGCGACATATTTGAAAATTAATTTATGGCACTTTCCGACAAGGTAGAGAATTCAAACTTGGAGGGTTGTTAGATACCCAGGAGATCTATAGGGAACCGTTATCGCTTTAACCGCAAGTTTCCTGGGTTCGACTCCGGATGACCCGGTATATCTCCCATAAGAAAGCATGGAAAAAATGAATTCCTTCATATAGACCAAACAAAGAGGAATAAATAAATGATATTTTCAGGGTTTGTAGACGTCATGAGTATATCTCCATAGTATTTAACAACTCCTGCGTAGGTGTCACCGGTTCGATTCCAGGTAGCCTCAAATTTGAGATAATTTCCCAAAAGAAAGCATTGAAATAGGTGCAGGGCTCTTTTGCATTTAGAATTTTTTGTCGGCTTTTAGTCTTTTTTATTAAATGAGTGAAAATGCTTGCAGAATGCAAGCACACATTGACTTGTATATATATACTAGTTAATGTGTGCTTGCATTCTGCAAGCGCTTTGTCTCATCTTAATATAATAAGTATAGTAGATAGATAATTTTAAAATGCATAAGTTTACACCTCTCCGCCGGTTAATGTTTTACATTACGGACAATTTTGGATTAAAAACAACCCCTAAAATTTATAAATATAAAACTTCTATCGTTTTTCATCATTTGATATGAATACCTCAGATTTCTGCAAAATTTCATCAATGTAGCAGCTCTAAATCTGTAGTTATATAAAATTAATTGTTTAAAAATGATGAATTTTTAACAGCCACAATAATAAACTTTATCCTTCAATATTATTTACCGCTGGAGTAGCATTCCCTAATTTTTCAAAACATTCAGCTCCCTAGCTCTAATAAAAGTGCATAAACATTAGTATATTTTTTTAACATTTATGAATTTTTTACGGCAAAATAAATAAATATTTTCAAATTTCTATAATCCCGTTTTCGTTACATGGTAAGATCCACCGTTAGAAAAAATTTCAGCATTGTTGCACATTTATAAGTAACTAAACCATGAAACGGTTGTTTATATATTTGTAGTATGTGATTGCATTATGCAAGTATTTTTAAATATTAGCTTTTTTAAAATTTAGAATTATGCCTAATCGATTATGTCAGAAACCATATAACCGTGTGAAATTTCCAGTTTGTATCTCATTAAGAAGTGCCTTATAATATAAACACTTTTATTGGGTAGAAATGGGGCAAAACCGCACCTAAAAATTTGAATTTTTGCTATTTTTTTTAAATCTTCAGTTGCAACAACATTTCTATAATCGTTCTGAACTTGAAAGGTCATATGGTGCTGCCTCACCATTTTTGTTCTCGTGTTGAGCAATACTGGGGCAAAACAGCCCGAAAAATAGGATTTATTACAATATCGGAATTCCTTCATTAGGCATAGTTTAACATTAAAAGCATTAAAATGTATGCCTCTGATTCCCATTAAAAGCTTACACATATGAAAGCATTAAGCCTGTTGCTAGGAAGCCTATTGTTAGACCAAGAAAAATTAGCAATTTTTTGCGATAAAAACTATAAAATTAAGCTAATTCAACTCGGATTTGCATTCCGTCTTCAAAAGTTAGAAACTACAATTTATATCCTATCCGAAAGATTAAGTCTCGAGTTCGTATCTTGACGAGAAGTAATTTTAAAATGCAAATATAAAAACCTCTGCACCAATTTACATGCTTTCTTATCGGCAAAAAATGGGGCAAACAGGGGCCAAAATAGCCCCTCAAAATAGGAATTTTGCCAGTTTCGGATTTTTTCCTTTGGTTGTGACTAAAAACCTATAACTCTACCAAATTTCAAGTTTCTGGCACATCTGAAAGTGCCTCATAATTTTGTATCCTCATATATATATATCTATAATATATAGATGCTTCTTACACATGATATATACTAGTTAATATGTGCTTGCATTCTGCAAGCATTTTGAAATTTTAACATTTTTACAAATTCAAATTATTCCCAAGCCATGTTTTACATAATCATATAACCATATCAAATTTGGAGTTAGTTGCTCATTTAGAAGTGACTTATAATTTAAATCCTCGTATGGGGCAATAATGGAGCAAAACAGCCCCTAACATTAAGAATTATTACACTCTCAGATTTTCTCCATCTGTTGTAACTAAAAACCCATAATTCTGCCAAAGTTCAAGTTTATATCTCATTAAGAAGTGCATTATAATTATCACACTCGTATGGGGCCGAAAAAGGGAAAAACCAAACATTAAAAATAGAAATTTTTTTCAATTTTATCTTAGTTTGCCATGAAAATTCTATAATCGTGCCAAGTTTCAAGTCTCTAGGTCCTATGCAGCTGCCTCGCATTTTTTGTTCTCGCATGGGTCCGAAAAGGGGCAAAACCGCCCTTCGAAAATGAGAATTTTTGTAATTTTATAATTTCATCTTAGGTTGCAATGAAATTTCTATAACCGTGTCAAATTTCAAGTCTCTGGCTCTTATGCAGTTGCATCGCCTTTTTTGTTCTCGATTGGGGCAAAACAGCCCCAAAAATGAGGATTATATCAATATCGGATATCCATCGTTAGGTGCAGTTTAACATTAACAGCATTAAAATATAAGCCTCTGATTCCCATTAAAAGCTTACCCATATGAAAGGATAGAGCTTGTTAACAAGGAAACCTATTGTAAGACCCAGAAAAATTAGCAATTTTTTGCGTTAAAAACTATAAAATTACACTAATTCTACTCGGATTTGCATTCCGTCTTCAAAAATAAGAAACTACAATTGATATCCTAACCGACAGTTTAAGTCTCGAGTTCGTATCTTGACGGGAGGTAATTTTAAAATGCAAATATAAAAACCTCTACACCAATTTACATGTTTTCTTATGGGCAAAAAATGGGGCAAAAAGGGGCCAAAATGGCCCCTCAAAATAGGAATTTTGCCAGTTTCGGATTTTTTCCTTTGGTTGTGACTAAAAACCTATAATCCTACCAAATTTCAAGTTTCTGGCACATCTGGAAGTGCCTCATAATTTTGTATCCTCATATATCTATAATATATAGATGCTTCTTACACATGATATATATATCATATATATAGGAGGATACAAAATTATGAGGCACTTCCAGATGTGCTGGAAACTTGAAATTTGGTAGGATTATAGGTTCTTAGTCAAAACCAAAGGAAAAAATCCGAAACTGTTGAAATTCCTATTTTGAAGGGCCATTTTGGCCCCTTTTTGCCCCATTTTTTGCCCATAAGAAAGCATGTAAATTGGTGCAGAGGTTATTATATTTGCATTTTAAAATTACTTCCCGTCAAGATACGAACACGAGACTTAAACTGTCGGATAGGATATAAATTGTAGTTTCTTATTTTTGAAGACAGAATTCAAATCCGACTAGAATTAGCAATATTTATAGTTTTTATCACAAAAAAGGGGTAATTTTTCTGGGTCCAACAAAAGGCTTCCTTGGTAACAAGCTCTATCCTTTCATATGCGTAAGCTTTTAATGGGAATCAGAGGCTTATATTTTAATGCTGTTAATGTTAAACTACACCCAATGAAGGAAATCTCTTATTGATATAATCCTCATTTCTGGAGCTGTTTTGCCCCATTATTGCCCAATTCGAGAACAAAAAAGGCGATGCAGCTGCATAGGACCCAGAGACTTGAAATTTGCCACGGTTATAGAAATTTCATTGCAACCTAAGATAAAATTACAAAAATTCTCATTTTTAAGGGGCGGTTTTGCCCCTTTTCGGCCCCATGCGAGAACAAAAAATGCGAGGCAGCTACATATGACCTAGAGACTTGAAATTTGGCACAATTATAGAATTTTCATGGCAAACTAAGATAAAATTGAAAAATTGCAAAAATTCCTATTTTTAATGTCTGGTTTTGCCCTTTTTTGGCCCCATACGAATGTGATAATTATAAGGCACTTCTTAATGAGATACAAACTTGAAATTCGGCAGATTTATGGGTTTTTAGTTACAACAGATGGAAAAAATCTGAGACTGTAAAAATTCATAATGTTAGGGGCTGTTTTGCTCCATTAATGCCCTATACGAGGATTAAAATTATAAGGCATTTCTAAATGAGCTACAAACTCCAAATTTGACACGGTTATATGATTATGTACAACATCGATTGGGAATAATTTGAATTTGTAAAAATGCCAAAATTTGAAAATGCTTGCAGAATGCAAGCACATATTAACTAGTATAATATATCATGTGTAAGAAGCATCTATATATTATAGATATATATATATATATGAGGATACAAAATTATGAGGCACTTCCAGATGTGCCAGAAACTTGAAATTTGGTAGGATTATAGGTTTTTAGTCACAACCAAAGGAAAAAATCCGAAACTGGCAAAATTCCTATTTTGAGGGGCTATTTTGGCCCCTGTTTGCCCCATTTTTTGCCCATAAGAAAGCATGTAAATTGGTGCAGAGGTTTTTATATTTACATATTAAAATTACTTCCCGTCAAGATACGAACTCAAGACTTAAACTGTCGGATAGGATATAAATTGTAGTTTCTAATTTTTGAAGACAGAATGCAAATCCGAGTAGAATTAGCTTAATTTTATAGTTTTTATCGCAAAAAATTGCTAATTTTTCTGGGTCTAACAATAGGTTTCCTTGGTAACAAGCTCAATCCTTTCATATGGGTAAGCTTTCAATGGGAATCAGAGGCTTATATTTTAATGCTGTTAATGTCAAACTACACCTAATGAAGGAAATCCGATATTGATATAATTCTCATTTTTGGGGCTGTTTTGCCCCATTATTGCCCCATTCGAGAACAAAAAAGGCGATGCAACTGCATAGGACCCAGAGACTTGAAATTTGGCACGGTTATAGAAATTTCATTGCAACCTAAGATGAAATTATAAAATTACAAAAATTCTCATTTTTAAAGGGCGGTTTTGCCCCTTTTCGGACCCATGCGAGAACAAAAAATGTGAGGCAGCTGCATACGACCTAGAGACTTGAAATATGGCACGAATATAGAATTTTCATGGCAAACTAAGATAAAATTGTAAAATTGCAAAAATTCCTATTTTTAATGTCTGGTTTTGCCCTTTTTCGGCCCCATACGAATGTTATAATTATAAGGCACTTCTTAATGAGATACAAACTTGAAATTTGGCAGAATTATGGGTTTTTAGTTACAACAGATGGAAAAAATCTGAGACTGTAATAATTCTTAATGTTAGGGGCTGTTTTGCTCCATTATTGCTCCATACGAGGGTTAAAATTATAATGCACTTCTAAATGAGCAACAAACTCCAAATTTGACATGGTTATATGATTATGTACAACATCTCTTGGGAGTAATTTGAATTTGTAAAAATGCTAAAATTTGAAAATGCTTGCAGAATGCAAGCACATAACAACTAGTATATATATATATATCATGTATAAGAAGCATCTATATATTATAGATATGATATATATATCATGTGTAAGAAGCATCTATATATATAGATATTCTGCAAGCATTTTTAAATTTTAGAATTTTTACAATTTCAAATTATCCCCAATAGACTTTGTACAAAATCATATAACCGTAACAAATTTCAACATTGTAGCTCATTTAGAAGTGTCTTATAATTTTATTCCTCATATGGTGCAATAATTAGGCAAAACAGACAGTAACATTACAAATTTTTACAATATCGGATTTCTTCCTGAATAAAAACCCATAATTCTGCCAAATTTCATGTTTGTATCTCATTAGGAAATGCCGTATCATTTTCACACCGGTATGGGTCATATATAGGGCAAAACCACACTTAAAATTTGCAATTTTTGCAGTGTTTTATTTTAACTTCGTTTACAATAAAATTTTGACAACCAGCCAAATTTCAAGTCCCTACGTCATATGGAGCTGCCTTATAATTTTTCTTCTCGTATGGAGCAATACTGGGACATAACAGTCCCAAAAAAGGGATTATTAGAATATCGGAATTCCTTCTTTAGGCATAGTTTAACATTAAAGGCATTAAAATATAAGCCTCTGATTCCCATTAAAAGCCTACCCATATCAAAGCATTAAGCCAGTTGCTAGGAAGCCTATTGTTAGACCCAGAAAAATTACCACTTTTTTGCGATAAAAACTATAAATTTACGCTAATTCTAATCGGATTTGAATTCTGTCTTCAAAAATAAGAAACTACATTTTATATCCTATCCGACAGTTTAAGTTTCGAGTTCGTATCTTGATGGAAAGTAATTTTAAAATGCAAATATAAAAGTCTCTACACCAATTTACGTTATCTCATGGGGCAAAAATGGGGCCTAAAGTGGCCAAAATAGCCCCTAAAAATAGGAATTTCGACAGTTGGTGTAGAGGTTTTTATATTTGCTATTTAAAATTACTTCCCGTCAAGATATGAACTCGCGACCTAAACTATCGGATAGGATATAAATTGTAGTTTCTTATTTTTGAAGACAGAATTCAAATCCGATTAGAATTAGCGTAAATTTATAGTTTTTATTGGATGAAAGTGGTAATTTTTCTGGGTCTAACAATAGGCTTCCTAGGCAACAGCCTTAAAGCTTTCATATGGGTAATCTTTTCACGGGAATCAGAGGCTTATATTTTAATGCCATTAATGTTAAACTGTGCCTAATGAAGGAAATCCGATATTTATATAATTCCCATTTTTGGAGCTTATTTGCCCCAGTATTACTCCATACAAGAAAAAAATGATGATGCAGCTCCATATAACCTAGAGACTTGAAATTTTGCACAAATATATAAATTTAGTTGTAACAAAAGATAAAATAAAAAATTGCAAAAATCCAATTTTTAGGGGCAAACATTTTGCGGTTTAGGTATTTCTATATGGACTACAATGCTGAAATTTTTTTCTAACGGTAGAATTTACCAAATAACAAAAACGGGAATATAGAAATTTGAAAATTTTTATTCGTTCAGCCGTAAAAAATTCTTAAATATTTAAAATTTGACTAATCTTTATGTACTTTCTGAAGGTGCAGGAAGCTGAAAATTTTAACCTAGGGAGGGAATAGCTCCAGTGGTAACTAACATTAAAATTTTTAGAAATGTTTATTATTGTGGCTGTTAAAAATTCATAAAATTTATACAATTAAATTCATATAAATGCAATTATAGAGGTGCTACATCAATGATATTTTGCATAAATATGAGGTATTCAAAACGAATGATGAGACCCTATAAAATGTTGATAATTATACATTTTAGGGGTTTTTTTAAAACCAATATTATCCAAAAAATACACATAAATAGGTGCACAGGTGCAAAATTATGCGTTTGAAAATTAATTGTTGGCTTTTATTCTTTACATTAAGGTGAGAGAAAATGCTTGCAGAATGCAAGCAGAAATTCACTAGTGTGTGTGTATACACACGCACGCACGCGCACACATGCATGCACGCACGCACATTCACACACACACGTACACCCCCACACACATCTATATAATATTATAGTAAACGTCGTTCCATATATTCGTCTTAAAGATCTGTGGTAAACGGTGTTTTGTTTCTATCTGCTGTTAGGTCCCTGGAAAAATATTTTTTTTGCTAAAGAGTCGCAGGTTTGAATCCAGGAGACAATTATATTTTCCCATAAGTTTACACAGGATGTTCAAACTTCCAGAGTGCAAGGTTCTATTCCTTCATTCATAAACATCCGAAAATATACACAGATTCTCTTTGTTTTTGCTTTATTCGACAGCTAAAACTATATACTACCTTATTCTTGCAATGTTTACGTTACATGCTTGAAGGTTTAAGAAATACACATTCTTTTTCAAAATTTTGCAGATTTTTCATACTCTTTCCGGACCTTGCGAAGGCGACCATCATTGTTGCCCTCGATTCAATTAATGCCAATTAAACCTTCAATATAGATGAAAGAAAAGCATAATTCGCTTGGAACTGTTGTTTAAGCATCGAAATTAATGATACATAGCAACATAAATATTTAAGGATAACTATTCTTTAGACTGCATACGGAAAGCGTTTATAACGACTTAATGAGACAATTAATCGTTTGTATGCTGGAATCTTACCTTTTATTAAGAAAAACCTTTATATTATACATCTGTAATACTTACTAACACAAAGAGGCTCACGTATAAATTTAAAATTAGATGAGAATACAGACGTATGTTATTTAAAAAAATCATATTGAGAGTTACATGGTTATCCTGTCTTCGTAGATAATCTAAATAAACAGTTTCATTGTTTGTTATATAAAACAATTGGTACAACATACATTGTACAAACTTTCTCATATACTAATGCGTCGTTTAGTTATCTTTAGAAAATGAAAATCGTAACAGCCAGTTTTTAGAAAATCCAATTTTTCTTCAAGTTTCCCAAGAATAAACTAGCCTTATATTCATTCACTAGCTGAAATGCCCGGCTTCGCTCGGGAAAGTTTTCTTTTAAGTGGCAAACGATTTTTATTGCTCAGGGCAAACGTTCCCCATTCCTTAATTACGCAAGCGATGTTTACATTAACATTACTATTTTATGTATTGTATTGTAAAGTTGTACCATTAATATAATTACGGATTAATGTCTTACTTAATATTCACATGGTAGATGCACCGAAGCCTTTAAGGCAGCAATAAAATTATGTGGGTTATGTCAATACTATTAGCCAAAACGTAAACAATAAACAACATCTTCGATACTGACCAAATGTGAGTAGATGTACAGATTTATGTTGCGATAAATCTTTCAATGTTAATGTTAAAAGATAACAATGTTCAAATATTCCTTAAAAATCATTTGGCTCACTTTATAAGTACTCATAGACTATATTTAGGCATGAATCCATTGTACCCTTTATCTTGGCATTAGCAATTCTTCCTCTACGGCGTGCCACGGCGTGGATTTTCCTTGCATTAATCTTTACAGGGCCATCTCCCTTTTAAGAGGACAACAATTAAAAAATTTAGCTTTGTTGCCGCCTGGAAAATGGTCATATAAACCGATAAATTTTGCGCTTAAAGGAAAATTTCGAGCGATTTAGCATGTAATACGACAAAACATGAACAGAATTAAAATATTCAATCTTTTGTGCATAAAATAAGCCATTTTCCATGATCGTAAGTTAATATTTAGGTATATTTATATCCACATCAGTGAAGGGCTGCATGGCATTTTGGGGTTCTTCACACCATTTCGCATGCATTCTTATGGAAATAGTATTTTGTTCACCCCATGGGGTATAAGAGACCCCGCGGTCTGCAAACCTAGAGTCCTTCCTTGGGTCCATAGGATGGCCCATGAAACTTTTGAATTTGATATGTCCAACGGTGTAAAAACGTATAAAGAACATACATACACACACACACAAAAATATTTATAGATTGAGAAAAATTACATATGTAGTATTATTGCAGATGTATACTCAAGTAACGGTATGAAATTTTATCAAAATCGTTGGAGCCGTTTTTGAGAAAATCAAATTATTGTTAAAGTTGCCTAGAATAAACTAGTCTTATATTCATTTTTTGAGAAATATGAACTATGTAGTATTATTGAAGACGTAAACTCAAGTAAATGTACGAAATTTGATCAAAATCGTTACAGCCGTTTTTGAGAAAATTGGATTCTTCTTAAAAATGCGTAGAATAAACTTCCCTTAATTATTAAGCAATGCCAACCATTTCTTCATATACTCTGCTCTGTATGATAAAATGCCTAAGTACGAGACTCCATTCATTTTCACTCTACCATTTAGGCTCTAGAGCCAGTAACAGACAGACGGCATTGCGAAAACCACTTATTCAGATTCAGTGACACCTAAAACGTATATTTCCATAAAAATCTCGAGGTCGAATTTTTTTGCGATAACAATAATTTCTCAATACACTTTGTATATGAGAAAGTAAAAAGAAGCACATATTACAATAAAAAGAAACAAATAATATTATAAACATTAATGTTCGTGATCAATTACGGTGTAACATTAATTTCCTCTCTAAGACGACTTTTAAAATGCAGATTTCTGACTGACTTCGCAAAAATTTTATTCTCCCTGGTGCTGTGAATGTGAAAAAGAGATGGTATACCGAACACAAACAGAGATAGAAAGATACGCCAAGTTTTTGTCGCCATCCACTCCTACTTACGTTTTTGACAATTATATGCCAGGGTAAGATTGCATTATAAAATTATCGTAAATTGGTAAAAATTTCAATTTTTTAAATAATATCAATAGCTACAATGTTGTTTTGCCTTTTTAGGGCATTTACAAACAAAATTTTATTATATTTAAAAGTGCTCACGAGTTATGGAAACTTGCATTTCAGCTCTCTATATAGAGCCGCCCTATATTTATTTTTCAGATTCTCACCATCAACTCTGTTCCGCTGATGATTCTTGACACCACTGGCACTGATGAGCTTCTTTGATATCGTCACACTCTACTGATTCTTTTAACACTAGAACGTCGGACGGGACAATACTGTCCCATTCTGATGTTACGTCCCCTACAGTTTCTGTGATTCCGGTTTAATTTAGTCGAGATTTCGTCACTTTTAATCATTTGAGGGTTGCATTCCACTCTACATTTTTGAACATCCCCCCTCAATATTAAGGATTATAAAACCATTTTACCCTAGAACGGCAGATAGGACAATTTTGTTCCAAAATGAGTTAATACTTTGTTTCACATTCTCTGTGATATTATTCTTATGCAGGCGGCTTTGTAACATTGTTGTAGACCTCCCCTCCTCCCTCTCATCTTTTGCCAGTCCAACTTCTAGCCCCACCCTTCCCCCCTCCCACCTTCCACTTGCTCCTGCAGTGTGATGCAGATTAGAACGTGTTCCTGCAGCACTGTTTGCGGGCTAATTTACTAGACCGTTTCAGTTGAGTACGGTGCAACGCTACATTCTACAGCATGCTAAAGTATGCAATTAGTAATGTAGAGACTACAATGTTCATAAAAATTGAACCTAGTACGACTTTGTCGTATAGTACATTTTTGTCCCATCCGCCATTCTAGGGGGCATGCCACGTTCAGACGTTCTTGTGTTAAACACCCGAATTACCCCTCACATAGGTATCACATCGTTACCTTTAAGATAAAAACTCAAAATTTAGTATGAATGCTCGACTCATATATTGTAAGGTGGCGACGAAAAAAATCTCGGAAAAAGTCCTGGATACGACTCCAAGGTAGGCATTTCTATTTCCCATAACGTAGGAGGGAGGGTGAGAGAGAGAGAGAGAGAGAGGGATAGAAAGAGGGTGAGAAAGCGAGGAGGAGATTATTATTAAGTTTAACTAAAGAGAAGTAGCCGCACGGAGCGTGGCACGGGGTTGGGTGCCTCAGGCACTTCTTAAACAACTTCACAATGACCTCTTCTTTCACTCCTTTCCATGCAGCTAGAATCCAATGCACTACTTGACACACACTAGCCCTCTTTATGCACCCAGAAAGTGTCAGTTCTGTTTCTTCAGTTGTCAACCAGTCAGCATGAAATCTTTTCCATTGGTCTTTGAAAGGCTTATTAATACACACGTCCAAAGGCTGCAGCTGGGATGTCATACCTCCTGGAATCACAGCCAAGTCACTATCTGCTTCTTTCACTGCATCCTTCAGAGCTGGAGTAATGTGCCCTCGATGGGAATCCAGAACAAGTAGTGACTTTAATTTGAGAAGATGCCCTGGCCGTCTGAAACATACCAATTTTAGCCATTCAACTACCATTTCACTCGTCATCCACCCTTTCTCATTCGCTCTTACAATCACTCCTGAAGGAAAATTCTTACCCTTAGGCACATTCTTACGTTTTAGCACTATGTATGGTGGCAGTTTTGAGCCATCAGCAGTACAGCACAGCATCACTGTCAATCTTTGTTTTTCAGCACCGGCTGATAGTATTTTCACCTCCTTATCCCCTTTCATTGCCACTGTGTATACACATGGCATATCAAAGTAAACTGGTGTCTGGTCAGCATTACCAATTTGGCCCAGAAGATACCCTTTTTCTTTTCGTTTTCTCATCACAAAATGCTGGAATTCAATTAACTTCTCTTCAAAGTTCGGCAGGAGTTTTTGGCAAATTGAAGTTCGCCGTCGAAGAGAAACGCCTTTACAATTCATGAATTTTTGTACCCATGATCGGCTGGTTTTAAATTCTGTCTGCGGAATTCCAGATTCCCGAGCCAATTCATGAGCTTTCACTTGAATAATCTTGGTTGATACTGGTAACCCTTTGGCCCGCTGGGATGTAATAAATTCGTCGAGTTCATTTTCCAATTCGTCGTGCCTTCATTTTTGAGGTCCTGAGAATGCTCTCCTCGTCGCTGCACAGTTGAAAATCTTATGCGAATCCTGTTTCCAACGTCTTACATTGCATTCAGAAACCCCAAATACTCTTCCAGTGACAGAATTTGAATTCTTTTCAGCAAACAATATCACTTTTAAATGCGGCAGTGTAATGAGTTCTTTTCTCTGCCATTGCAATAATTTTAAGGGTGCGATCGTGACCGAATAGTCCTTTGTAATCAGCAGAAAACTGGGACGCATTCGTATCCTTGCTTCGAAACCAATATGCTGACACTGTTGCAATTTATACGGGTGGCGGGAATAAAGCTGACATTAATTCTGTATAAAACGTGCTTTCTTTTACTTGAGAATAACTCTTTCGAAAGGTCAGAAACCAACTAGAAAGACCGGCGAGTGCGGAAGAAAATCTCACTGCAGATCTCCTACAACAAATTATCATTCACTGGAATGTGTGGTGTATGGCTGATGTAAACCGATTCACCTCGCATGTCACTCACAACATCCAACTCTCTCCCTACCTCGGCGGCTACTGCTCGCCCACACTTCCAGCCACGACATTGTCTAGCTCGATCGCTTTACACACCCACCCGAGAGAATGTCTTCTGACTCGCAACAATGCATAAAGCGAACGAGCTCTAGTAATAGCGTTGCCATTATATATTTTTGTATTTTATCTCTATCAGGATTTCAATGTATGACAATGAGCCGAGAAGCCGAATCCAAGAATGTCACTTTGGTGAACAATGTTTCTCCAAATGTGCACGGTGTCAAAAATATTATTGCCTCCGCTGCTTCTACGATATGTATCATCCAGGAAACTGTGAGGGTTCATTGTGAAATCCCTTTTAAGAAAGTAATAGAAGACGAGAAAGGCATTTTAAAAAATTAGAAAAACTTTTAAAACATTAGAGTAACTCTAATAAAGAATATACGAAAAAAAATGAAAAAATAACACAAACGTTAAAAGTAAAAAATACAAATTGAAAACAATATTTAAAAATAAATATAACATAAACGCAAAAAAAAGAAGTCACCAGGATTCGAACCAGGGACCTCTGACTTCGTAGTGCCAATTATAACCTCAGGGCTAAACGTGCTTAGCGAAAAAGCGAAACTAACAAGGTACTTAAATGGTGTCCAAATAAACAAATCCATTTATTGTTTAAACTATTGACCGTCTACGCCCAAAAGGGAGGTAAATCATGATTCCCAAGTCTAGCTCTACCAGCTCGCAAATTTTCAGACAAATCCCTTTCCTGTTAACCTGACACTGCCCTTGTGAGACACTAAGTTTTAGTTTGAGTAATACTCTTGTGCCGAAGAAGGGCGCATGCCCGAAAGCTCCAAGCAAAAGCCTTCCTCTATCGCCATGGACGTCCACAACACCAAGTATGTGTCCACTTGCTCCCTCCTATCCCTCTCTACTACTAGTTGCAATCGTATATGTATATATACACACACACGCACACACACATACATATATATATGTATATGTGTATATGTATGTATGTATATATATATACATATATATATATATGTGTGTGTGTATGTATGTATATGTGTATATATATATATATATATATATATATATATACACACAAATGGAACTGGAAGAAGAGAATTGCATTGAAAAAGACAACTTGGGACCAAGTATTATGAAAAGCGAAGTAGAAAAGGCGATACTGGAACTAAAGAAAGGAAAAGCTACAGGCAGCGATGGAATACCGGCAGAGGTACTTAAAGTCATGGGATCGGAAGGACTAAAAGTGATTACGAAACTAATTAACAAGATTTACGACTCGGGAGAGTGGCCTCAGGATTTCTTAGATGTAACAATGATCCCTCTAAAGAAGAAGCCAAAGGCAATGCAGTGTAAGGACTACAGAACGATATCCCTACTGTCACACACTTCCAAGATCATCACGAGGATTCTTAATAAAAAGACTAGAGAAAAAGGCTAAAGAAATGCTAGGGGAAGATCAATTCGGCTTCAGAAAAGGACGAGGAACCAGAGATGCTATCGGTGTAGTGAGAATCATATCAGAAAGGGCAATAGAGTACAGTCAAGATTGCTGCGTATGTTTCGTCGACTGGCAGAAGGCCTTTGATAGAGTAAATTGGGTACTGCTGATGAGGATATTAAAGGATATAGGTGTAGACTGGACAGACAGGAGACTGATCAGGAATCTATATCTGAATCAAGTTGTAAAGGTCAGGTTGGAGAATGCGGACACCAGCGGAGTACATATCGGTAGAGGAGTAAGACAGGGCTGCTGTCTATTCAATATATATATGGAGAGAGGCTAATGCAGGCAGCGTTAGAAGGCACGGGAGATTTCAAAATCGGAGGAAGGATTATAAGAACAGTGAAATACGCAGATGATCAAGTACTTTTAGCAAGAAAGGAAAAGGAACTCCAGAAAATGATAAATACACTAGTGATAACAGGTAGAAAATACGGTATGGAAATTAATACAGAAAAATCCAAGGTTATGCGAATATCAAGTAAAGAAGAAGAAAATTTGAACATAAGTATTGGAGGAAAGCCTTTAGAACAAGTTTCAGATTATAAATACCTTGGAAGCATCATAACAAGAGAAGCAAAATGTACAGATGAAATCAGGACTAGAATAACAAAAGCAAAAGCCGCATTCAGAAGAAAGAAACTCCTGCTAACGGGAAATATAAAGCAGGAAATCTGCAAGAGGTTGATAAAATGCTATGTATGGAGTATAGCTTTGTACGGAGCAGAAACATGGACGCTAAGGAAAAATGATATTAAATACTTGGAAAGCTTCGAAATGTGGACATGGAGAAGAATGCTGAAGATAAAATGGACAGATAGGGTGAAAAATGAGGAAGTACTACGAAGAATAGGAGAGAAGCGAACAATTATACAGACTATCAGAAAGAGGAAGGTGAACTGGATTGGGCATTACCTGAGGAGAGAGTGTATGATTAAAAAAGTGCTAGAAGGAAAACTGGATGGAAAAAGAGAAAGAGGTAGGAAAAGGTTTCAGCTAGTAGACGACTTGAAAAGGAAAGAGAGCTATCAAGTCATGAAGAAAACTGCGGAAAATAGGAGTATATGGAGAACCAAGTTTAACCTAGAATAATCACGGACCTGTCAATGGACAGACTACCTATGATGATGATATATATATATATATACATATACACACACACACAAACACGAGAGGTTGTACTGATCAGACGTGTCTGCCTGCGCTCCGTTGTGATCCAATCGTACTGTGGTTTTCCTTTCGGTTCTTACCGGATTTTGAGGTGGGAGAGTTCCTTTTTTGTTATTTCTCTTTGTTGACTGTTATTTGTTGAAGTTTTTTGTTGTTACTCTGTTTTTTGGTCCCTTTGTTTAATTGTTCGCTGCAGGCGTGGTTCCCCTCCCTACCTATAGGCGAGGTGGTCAGCCACTCGCCTATAAAACCCTTCATACCCATGGCCTATAGAAGGAGAGGGGGAGAGTCTCTCTCCCTCTCCTCCTCTCTTCCCTCCCTCTCTCCCTTCCCCTCCCCCTCTCTCTAACGGAAGAATATGTGTATATCTGAAATCCGAGGAATTAGTTGAAAAAATAATCATTTGTCAAATATATTCCATGTAGAAGACACAAGAGTTAATAATGAGGAATTTTACGACGGATTAACGAAGCTTAAGAATGAGGATAGGGATGGCTGTGACGACAGCATACACATGGTTGATTTGACATGCAGTCTGAATTCCCTAAATAAAAAGAAAGCTCCTGGCAATGATGGGTTGACAGTCAAATTTTATAAAAAATTCTGGAACATATCCCTAATACACAAAAAAGGAGACTGCCTAGATATAAAAAACTGGAGACCCATTTCCATTAAAACCACTGATTACAAAATAATTGCTAAGGTGATATCCAGAAGACTATTGTTAGTAATGGAAAAAGTAATCACTCCAGAGCAAAGCTTCTGTGTCCCTGGCCGCACCATTCTGAATAATATTTCGCTCTTAAGAGATTTAATTAGCGAAAAAAATCAAAAAAATGAAGCCTTAGCAATAATTTTGCTAGACCAAAAAGGAGCGTTTGACCGGGTCTCACATAAACATCTCTTCAAAACAATGAAATGCATGGGCTTCAGAGAAACCACTATTAATAGAGTGAAGGCCCTATATAGTGACGCCAATTGTGTAGCCAGGATCTCGTCGTCTCTAACCACCCCTATAAACTTCTTAAAAGGCATACTCCAGGGATATCCCTTGTCTGGACCACTATATACAATTTCAATAAACCCCTTCCTGTTAAACATAAAGAGAAAACTTCTAGGGCTCCAGATCCAAAAACACCCGAACACCAGGCTAGTTGTTTCTGCATATGCAGATGATGTACACATCGTAACTGAAAGGGATGATGACATCACCAAGATTAAAACTGCATTCAATGAGTACTCTCAAGTATCTGGAGCGCAGTTAAATGTAGAGAAAACTGTAGGCCTGTGGTGTGGAACGTGGAAGAATAGAAGTGATAAGCCACTAAACTTTCATTGGAGAAATGAAGGTGGCTATTTTCTGGGAGCATGGCTTGGCAATGATAAAGAGAAACAGTTCAATACCAATATGAAGACCCTGCAAGAAAAACTAAAGATAGGGACTGATCGCTGGAGCCAACGTGCGGGACCAATGTCATCGAGAGGGAGAGTTCTGGTTGCTAACCAGTTCCTTGCTATGGCATATACTGCAAGTTTTTCAACCACCTCCTACATTAATAAAACTCCTTCAGGGAATGTTGGTTGATTTTGTATGGGTTAAAGGCAGGCATTGGGTGAATGCCAATATTCTTACAATATCAGTTACTGAAGGTGGACTACGACTTGTAAAAATAGCCACTAGAATAAACGCCTTCAGAATTCTATTTGCTCAGCGACTACTGTACAGCCCTCCAGAACCTCCATGGAAAATAATGGCTGGAATTAAGCTATCCAAATACAGAGATGCTGCTTTTGTTACAGAACTGTTCTTCTGTCCCCTAAGGTACAAAAAACACCGAAACAATGACAATTTCTATAGTACGGTAATTGATTCATGGAGACTTCTAAACACTCATCTTGATGGAGATGGCAGACCAACACCAGTAGGCTGGCCTCCACCATCCCAATCATTAAAATTAACTTACCATAGTGAGAGGAAAATGACTCATATCAGGTTACCAATAGAAAAGCGGCTGATATACAAAGAAGTCCTATACATTGACAATTTAAAGCGTTGGCCCTTAGAAGGTCAAGTCATAACTGCCCCTATACATTGGAAATCATTCCATGCTAAGCCAAGCTTTGGTAACGACGGTAATGCAGCATGGAGACTAGCCTTAAATAGATGGGCTGACTGCACCTTTCTACAAAAAAAAATGTCCGATCTAACATAGTGTGTCCATGGTGCACCGGCAAGGTAGGAAACGCATGGCATTTAGTCCTCGAATGCCTAGAGGTAAAAGAACTATGGAGACATCTAAAAATCCCTCTAAAGAAATTAACCATGCAAAACCATATCCTTCTAAAAGATATATATTGTGGCTACAAAACAAATACGAGAAGAAATCACAAAGGTAAAATTATTGCAAATTACCTGTTAATCCTAGCAAAAAGTACAATATACCAGTGCTTTACTAGTTTCTGTAAAGGAGAGAGAGCCCAACCACACTACTGGAGGGACTTCAAAAGAAAACTTACAAAACGTGTAATGAAGGAATGGGCATACCACCATAGCCTCGGAAGTGAGGTTATATTTAACAATTTTTGGTGCATCAAAAATGCTATTTGCAGGGTAGAAGAAAATGAAATAAAAATTATTGATTTCTAATAAAAGATTCCTAAACTTTGATCCAGTATGCAATGATGGTGGGGGCAAATCAGTTGGGGATAAACCCCGAGGTTGCAGTAACCAGCCCCTTCGGAGGGGTCCCTCAACCGTCAACCTTCTGCCAGAGATGCATAATCGAAAGATAAAACAATGAAAAATGAATAAATAAATAAGGTGATGAAGAAAGAATAAACCCTCACTGTTCATATATAATAATAATAATAATAAACACACACACACACAGCATCAGACCCCTTATTCTGCATCCCAAAATCCAGCAGGACCTGAAATTCGGCAAAAACTTCTGTGGTTACCAATTTGAAATTGGTAGATGCCAGAAATTTTCGCGATCTTGAAAAAATGACAATAACTGCGCTGCTGTTTTGTCATTGTTCTTTTGTTAGAATTTGCTGTGTTTCACAAATTTAAAATCTTTGTAGTCCTCTTTTTATAAAAATGTGGAAAAGATCAGTGGAAAAACCCATGGTTATCATAACTCAGTATTAAGAAGAAAGTGGAATTGCTACAGCGATTAGAGAAAGGTGCTTTGGTGAAAATGTGCAATGAGTATGGTGTTAGTTCATCGACTGTGTATGACTTGAAGAAGCAAAAGAGTCAATTAATGAAATTTTATGCAGAATGTGATGTTCCGAAGTTAATGAACAACAGAAAAACACCTCATCAGTCAAAGACAATTGACGTGGATAAGGCATTACTAAAGAAAAAGCAGTAGCTGATCATGAAGCCGCAGAGGAATACTTCAAAGAATTATCTTCAATGATATCGAATGAGGATTTAACAACAGGGCAGATGTACAATGCACACAAGTCGGCACTGTTTTGGCGATATATTCCCAGAAAAACATGTTATGGCGGGTGACTCAGCACCAACGGGATTCAAAGACTCCAAGGAACGGCTTACTATATTGGGTTGTTCAAATGCAGCAGGAACCCATAAGTGTAAATTACTCGTTATTGGCAAGAACCAGAATCCTAGGCTGTTCAAGAGGATCAGGGTATTTCAAGTTGTTTATAAGGCTAACAAACGTACATGGATGACAAAACAAATTTTTGTTGATTGGTTGGAGAACCATTTTGTCCCCAAAGCCAGGGCTCAATGTCAGTCTGTAGGTCTTCCTGTGGATTGCAAAATTATATTACTTCTTGATAATTGTGCTACACACTCTGATGCTGAATTGCTCATTAAAGATAATGTTTATGGTATTTATTTACCTCCAAACTGTACATCGCTTATCAAACCGATGGACCAAGGCATTCTTTAGGCATTGAAAACTAGATACAAGGCTGAATTCATGCAAAAAAATGCTTATAGCGTGTAACAAAGGAATAAGAGTGACCCAATTCCAAAAAGAATTTAACATGAAGGATGCTATTTGGAGTGTTTCCCAGATTTCTCTGTTGAATGGATGGTGCAATTTATGGCCATCCACCAAATTTCTAAATAATGATGATGAAACTGAACCCAATTTTGAAGGTTTTCTTTCTTCTGAAGAAAGTGAAATTGTTGAAGACTTATTGGCATTTGCAAAAACATTGTCATGTGATACAGCAAAATTGGTAGATAAAGAAGTAGCTCCAGCTTACCTCCAACTTACAGATAGTGAAATTTGCAATGTGGTTATGAATCATAATAAATGAATGAGTGATACTGAAGGGGATGATGAGGTGTTGAACGAAAAGGAAAAAGTATCCATTGATAGGTGCATACAATTAACAGAAGAACTAATTCTTAGAATGGAATAGAAGAGTTTTATTACAAAATACAAGAAGTGTTCTTGAAAGAGAAACTAAAACATATGAAACAACAGACTCTGAAGGACATGTTCAAGAAGGCTTCAACAGAGCCTCAACCTTCAACTTCTTCAGCCTGTGCCTATATAACAGCTTCCACTTTGCATATCCATTCTGATGATAACTGTTCCTTGGATGAGTTTACAGAATAACTGTCCCAGCAAAATTTTGTGGCTTTGCTGCGGTTTATGATTAAAACCTTGAGATGAAAAATTATTTCTGTTTTCAAAGTTTTATTTGTGAAATTTTTATATTTAAATAAAATACAGTCTAGTGTTTAAAATTATTTTGAGGATTTTTAATTACCGTATCTACCCGAATACAAGCCGATGTTTTTTGTCAAAACCTAACATGAAAAAATCACCCCTCGGCTTAAATGCGAGTCCGAGGAAAATTTGGGTTATGGTTAAATCTCCATGTCTCTCATTGCCTTCGCGTGCAAATGATAGTACTATATTTTTTGTAAAGTAAATATTTGACCTACGATGAATATATATATATAAAAATATCTTGGTGAGATCCCTTGCGTAAATTGACGATTACGCAAAATGTGTTGACGGCTTTTAACTCTCAACTATTTGAATTTCGGTAAAACTTTACATGGAGCATGTATAATTATAAAAAGGAAGTTTCTTAAGGCAATGTATATGCTAATTTCATTGGAAATAGACTTGGAGGAAAAAATATCTTGGCGAGATCGCTTGCATAAATTGACGATTATGCAAAATGCGTTGACGGCTTTGAACGTTCAACTGTTTGAATTTCGGTAAAACTTTACATGGAACGCGTATAATTATAAAAATGCAGTTTCTTAAGGCAATGTAAATGCTAATTTCATTGGAAATAGACTTGGATGAAAAAATATCTTGGCGAGATCACTGTTACTATATTTGACCTTTTGTGAAAATGAAGATGAATGAAATTATTGTCACTGACTGTGGAACATTACTCAGCAACGCAAAATTATTAATTGGAGTAATATTTCAAAATGTCAACAACTAAACCATTTCCCCCACATTTCTTCAATCTCGAATGAAGTATTCTATGATGTGCATGAATGCCCGCCACACTTCAGCATAAGATCTGCGAAATTTACGTTTTTGCCAAAAAATTGTGGAAATTTTTGGGGGGTCGGCTTCTATTCGGGCAGATACGGTAAAATAAACTAGTAGGGTAGCCCCGGTTCTCCGATCCTCAATGAGATTTAAATAAACTGAAGGTTTAGTGAAATAATTTTTATTGAATAATTAATGAAATGCAAAGTAATAAAATAAAAAAGCACTTTATCTCACCTTAATATAAAGAGTAATATATAAAATAATTTTTAAACGCAAACGTTCGCACCTCTGCACCGATTTACGTGTTTTTCTTTTTCGACATTATTGGGGTAAAAACAACCCTTAAAATTTATTATTATAAAAATTCTATAGTTTTTCATCATTTCTTACAAATACCTCACATTTCTGTAAAATTTCATCAATGCTGCATTCTGCAAACATTTTTAAATTTAGCATTTTTACAATCTAGAATAATTCCCAATAGATTTTGTACAAAATCATGTAACCGTGTCAAATTTCTAGTTTGTAGCTCATTTAGAAGTGCCTTATAAATTTAATCCTCGTATGGTGCAATAATGGGTCGAAACAGCCCCAAAAATGGGGATTATATCAATATCGGATTTCCTTCATTAGTCGTAGTTTGATATTAATGGCATTTTAATTTAACCCTCGTTTCCCATTAAAAGCTAACCCATATGAAAGTTTGAGCTCATTGCCAAGGCAGCCAATTGTTGCGACCCAAAAAAATTATCACTTTTTCCGATAAAAACAATAAATTTACACTAATTCTACTCGGATTTGAAATCTGTCTTCAAAAATAAGAAACTACAATTTCTATCCTAGCTGATAGTTAAGTCCCAGGTTCGAATCATGACGGAAAATAATTTTAAAATGCAAATATAAAATCCTCTACACCGATTTATGTGTTTTCTTATGGGCCAAAAATTGGGCAAAAAGGGGCCAAAAATGGGGCAAATAGGGGCCAAAATGGCACCTCAAAATTGGAATTTCAACAGTTTTGGATTTTATCCTTCACTTGTGACCACAGACCTATAATCCAACGAAATTTCAAGTTTTTAGCACATCCACAGATGTTAACAATAAATTGTACACAAATGCTGACAGACGGCAACATAAATTAATATATAGTTAGATTTCTTATACACATGTTATTGACACAGCCGTTATACAGATGTTAACAATAAAATGTAAACAAATGCTGACAGTCGTCAACGTAAACATTTTAAAACGTTATAGAATCAACTGAAACAAAATTTAAAAAATTAATTGCACAATTTAAAATAAAACACAATTCGCTGGGAACTTGTTTGTTATACACATGTTATTGACACAGAAACGCTTCC
The DNA here is from genome assembly GCA_036926305.1 of Uropetala carovei. NCBI lineage: Eukaryota > Metazoa > Arthropoda > Insecta > Odonata > Petaluridae > Uropetala > Uropetala carovei. The sequence goes on from JAXCHB010000075.1 coordinate 680,968, forward strand.
CATATGCAGTCAACAGAATAATTATACGTAAATAGTTACATTGCTATGCTTCATTAATTTCGATGCTCAAACAACAGTTCGAAGCGAACAACCTTTTTCTTTTGTCTATTTGAAGGTTTAATTGGCATTAAATGAATCGGAGGCAACAATGCGAGTCTCCTTGGCAATGCCTGGAATGAGTATGAAAAATCCGCAAAATTTCGAAAAAGAATGTGTATTTATGAAAACTTCGACCATGTAACATGTAAACATCGCAAGAATATGAGAGTATAGAGCCTTAGCTGTCGAATAAAGCAAAAAAGAAGAAAATCGCTACATATTTACGTATTTTAACGAATGAAGGAAAACCTTGCACTCTGAAAAATCTAAAAACCCGTGTAAACTTATGGGAAATTCTGAAAACTTCGCCCGTGTGATGTGTAAACATCGCAAGAATAAGATAGTATAGAGCCTTAGCCATCGAAAAAACAAAAAAGAAGAAAATCGCTACATATTTACGTATTTTAATGAATGAAGGAAAAAAAACCTTGCACTCTGAAAAATCAAAAAAACCCGTGTAAACTTATGGGAAATTCTGAAAACTTCGACCGTGTAACGTGTAAACATCGCAAGAATAAGACAGTATGGAGCCTTAGCCATCGAAAAAAAAAAGAAGAAAATCGGTACATATTTACGTATTTTAATGAATGAAGGAAAAAAACCTTGCAATCTGAAAAATTGAAAATCCCGTATAAACTTATGGGAAAATATAACTGTCTCCTGGATTTGAACCCGGGACACTTTAGCAAACAAAAATATTTTTCCAGGGACCTCATAGTCAGTAGAAACAAAACGCCATTTATCGGTTTAGATGTCCATTTTCCATGCTGCAACAAAACTGAATTTCCTAATTGTTGTCCTCTTCAAAGTGAGATATACACTTAAAGAATAATGCAACGAAAATCCACGCCATAGAGAAAGAATATCTAACGCGAAGATATGCCTAAATATAGTCTATGAATACTTTTAAAGTGAGTCAAATGATTTTTTAGGAATATTAGAACACTAGCATAAGTGCCCGGTGAATTTCAACGGGTTTAATGAATCTAAATTTTCGTCAATGCAACGTAAAAATCGCAAGAATAAAATTGTGCAGTTTTAACCATCGAATATTTCTATATTATAAGTCTGTTTTAATTAATTAACTAAAATCTCACAGAAATTCCTTGTGAATAAAATAGTACCTTTCTTTCTACTAAAATAGCCATTGTTATTAGTTTTAAATTGATTACAGCATAAGGATTTCAATTTCATTAAATAAGCAGAATTCCGGTTCCAAAAAATTGGTTCAATCTTCAATTGCCTCTGATAATACTTGAAATAGATTTTGGAACATAATGTACCTCAATATCGTTTATCGTCTGCTCAGCACTCTTTCCTTCTCAATTCTGAAACAACCACTTTCACATGTTTTAAATGGATTTTTGTTTTGAAATATACTTGAGTCAATTCAGTACAACTTCCACTTTACATTCTGTAAAGTCCAAAGTAACTCCTTTTATAATAGACAATGCTAGCCTAAAATTAATTCATTCTGTAAAGTGAATAAATAAAGTGCTTTCTTTAAACTATAATAGCCACTGTTATTAGATTTAAATGGATTATAAGCCTTAGAACTTACTCTGCATTAAATAAGCACCAAAATTCCTTTTATAAAAAAAATTCAGTTCATTAAAAGATCCACTGTTGTTTCTTCGAAAATTGCCTGTTAACAGTTTTAAATGTCCTTTTAATTTTAACTGAATTTTAATTTATATTCGTTTCCAAACTTTGGCCAGTGTTACGAAATTAATTCAAGGAATAACAATGTAAATTCGTAAGCACGTATGGTTTACAAAGAATTTAATTTAAGAATGATTTTTATTTCCCATTTTTGTAAAATGACACTGTTCATACTTAAAATTTTTTATATTTACGTTAATATACTTACTTTCCACAAAACACGCCAATCTCTCCCCTTCCTTCCTCTCTCTCTCTCTCATATTGAAGCTAACAATGATAATGGTCGACATAGCAACATCACGTTAAAATGGCGAGATTTCCACAAAATAAATTAAACGTTTAACATGGAATATTTCGAACTGTGGGCAAAAAAAGATGAACGGAATAAGAAACTTTATAACTCTTTCTTCAAAATGGTTCAAATCCGAAGGTCGTCTGTTAATTTCTTCTAATTTTAATTTCCAAATGAATAAAAGCCTGCACGTCAAAAAATTGCGTTTTACATGTTAAGTAATGGGAAATGGAAATGCCTCTCTTGGAGACGAACCAAGGAATTTTTTCGCGATTTAAATTTGTCATTATCTGAATAAGTGTTAATCAAGCATCCCTACCAAATTTCAAGTTTCTATCATTATTATTTCTCGAGTTATTAGCGTTTGCATAGCATGACCAACCAACCAACAGACGACGGCTATTATTATATTAATTGTTATCTTTTACCATTAACATTGAAAGATTTATCGCAACATAAATTTATACATCTACTTACATTTGTTCAGTAACCAAGATGTTGTTTATTGTTTACGTTTTGGCTAATAGTATTCACATAATTCACATAATTTTATTGCCGCTTTAAAGGCTTCAGTGCATCTATATATATATATATATATATATAGAACAACTAGGTGTTGTGTCTCTCTTGTGCTGACGAAGGGATCATCCCGAAAGCTCCAATAACCTCTACAAATGTGTCTCTCCGACATCCCAGCGGCTCTCCTACCGCTAAGTGTTCACTGGGTTTCCATCAACACCTAGTTATCCTAATTATCTTCATTTATCATTCGTCTTCCGTAGTATTTATATATATACACACACACACATACACACACATGCGCGCACACACATACATATACAGGTAATCTCCGATTTACGTCACCCTGATTTACGTTGTTTCGATATAACGTCATTTACAAATAGGGGACAGTTTCTCTGTTTTACATCATTCGTCGTTTCTGTCTGATATAACGTCGAGCGAGCCGCTGCAATGTGTCCAATGCTTCTCCTTTCAATCGCTAGGCAGATGGAGAATTCGAGTTAATCATTTAATTAGTTAATCCCTTTATAACATACTAGCAGAAATACGCAGCATTGCACAGGAAAATTTGGTTCAAATCCGATCGGAATTCTAGATGATGCATGGTATTTAAGAATCCACTCGGCCGCCGTTTTGAATAAAACGGGCAGAGAGAAGCAAAAACCACATATGAATTATTTCTGGGAGCCCTCCAATATCGTTCCAAATTTGATTAAAATCAATAGTAGGACTTGGGAAAATATGCGTAGTTTAATCAGTCCCTGATGTCCAATTACGGATAAGGAAGTAGTCATTTCCCACCTTTCACACTGTGTATAAGATGTAGAGTTATCTGTTCTTTGAGAACAGGAAGTTTATGAGAACAGTTATTTTATTGAACAGTTTAGGGATCAGAACAGTTCGAAAAGAACTGTTCCATTCTTTCTGACATAGAAAGTTATTTTGCTTTCTGTACAATTAATATAAAACATTTGGGATTAAAAAGTAGCCTACGGCCTTCCTATTTGCGAAGAAAGTATCTGTTGAAAGTTTGATTACTCTAGCTTTAATGGTGTGGAAATGTATAGATGCACAAATAAACAAACAAACAAACAACCTTTCATAAATATATAAGAGATAAATATATGGGAAAAACATGTCCGATTTACATCATTTCGATATACGTCACCAGTTCTAGGAACACATCCCCAACGTAAATCGGAGTTTACCTGTATGTGTGTGTATACACACACACACACACACACACACTAGGGGCTCCGCCCCTACTTGCTTCACTTGAACAGTAGTGCAGTAATAATTACATTTTGCATTCAAGTTATTACAGGTGCTTGAAATGGAACCTAACCCTGAGTCCTGGTTTGCAGGCTAAATAGGCTCCATTTGTGGCACCACAGTAAGGGGGAGATGTATTGCACTTTGGCAGCCATTGCACATAGCATAAGAGTAGCAAAAAACCCAATGTCACATGTACTCTAGGAAATCCCATTCTACCGGGAATGAGAAAGCAGAAACATTGCAGTCAGAGTGAGTAATGCACAAAGTGCCACGTAATGGCCAAAATAGAAATTTCTTGGGAGATACAACGGCATGCATAAGAAGTGCCATCTAGCGGCTAAACGTTGAACTAGGTAGTGCGAGCCACTTACTCCCCAAGTACCAATATTAATGCACACTTAATGGTATTTATTAGTGAATTTTTTTCCATAACATTTTAGACCCAATCATAATTTTTAAGGGTCTGCTTATATTCTGAAACTTTTTCTCCCGCCCAAGCCCGCGGACGGGCGACATCATATGATGTTGCCTCTCACTTTTTCTCCGCATCCATTCTCTATCTTCCGTGGAAGGGATATGACTGTTTGGGAAGGGCCGCAGGAGGGTTTAGACTCAGTCCCTTTTGAGCTTCCCTCCTGTATGCTTCGTTTTCACGCCGAGTGTGTCATTCGGAAGAAAGGAAGACTTTTCATCTTTCGCAAGATATTCAAGGTAAGGCTTATTATTTTTATAGAAATTAGTTTTTATATTTACTTTGTTGTTTTAGTGTATCAAAACATTCACATTTGAGAACTTAAATAAATTCTTTTTGTAATTTCAAATTTTGCGAACTTCAAGGATCGTCGAAATCTCAAGTATTTCGAACCTCATCAAGTAACTCCTTTCGAGTATGTTTTGTTTTTATTATATATTTTCTAGTATTTAGTAACAAATATTTAATATAAAAAGATATTCATTCTTTTAATAGATTCTGGATACTGTGCGTATACCACTACGTAGAGGAGCAGAGTTTGGAATTTTTGTGAGAGATTCGAGGTAAGTCCTACTATTTTTATACAAATTTGGTTATTATTTACTTCGTTATTTCAGTATGTCAATATATTCACATTTGAGAACGTAAATAATTTATTTCTGTAATTTCAGCTTTTACTAAATTGAAATATGGAACCCCAACCCTCGACGTTTTATGTGCAGAACACTCCATCTCTTGGTATGTTTCATTTTATTACATAAACAATTTAAGTTTTAGTTTTGTTGATGTTATTTTCAAATGAAATATTAAAGACGAACTAAATTTAAATGTAATAAAATACAGAGACATATTGAGCTCAGCTGGATTTAGAGAAATAATAAAGCACTATACAAGGGAAGAACACTATTTAGATAAGATAGTAAGATCTTGTTTAGATCACATCTACTATAAGGGTAATAATCTAAAGCCAGAAGGTGTGATCGTGATAAAAACTAAAATATCGGATCATTATGTAACTGGTCTCTTGATAATAAATGTGCATTGTAATGACGATAATTTAGCAAACGAAAAAACATTCTTCATAAATGATCAGAAAGTAGACAATCTACTTAAAAAGGTAGAATGGAATAAATATAATGATTTAATTAAGGTGACAGAGTTATATAATTTTTGAAAGAAAATTTTAATACGATATATAATAAGTCAAAGACAGAGAAATATAATTGAAACATAAAGTGTAGAAAAGACTGGATGACAAATGAGTTATATAATAAATTAAAAGAAAGGGATAAACTTATCTAAAAACAACCCAACAAAGTCTGAATATAAAAATAAATATAAAAAATTTAGAAATAAAATTACTTTGGAAATATTACAGGCAAAACAAAAATTCTTTTTAAATAAGTTTTCAAATGTTAAAAATACTAGAGAGATATGGAAAGAACTAAATATTATTATCGGAAAAACTTCACTCTATGTTAGAGAAGTACATATAGTTAATAAAATAGAGAACTTTATGAGTATGGAAGTTTTTACTAATAGATTACTTAATTTACAAATATATTAGTAAATTTAAAATTAAATTGTAAAAAAAATTGTGTTACAATTATAAGTGTATACAGGATAGTATATATATTCCTGAAGCTACTGAAAATGATATACTTAAGATTGTTAAAGAATTGAAGAATACTGCTAGTGGTAATAATGGTATATGCGCTAAGGATATTAAAAGGAATGTTCTGATTATCCTAATAATCACTAAATTGATTAATGCCAGTATTACACAAGGTATTGTACCTGATGAATTGAAAGTTGCTATTATAAAACCTATACATAAAGGGGGAAGATAAATGGACCCGAATAACTATAGACCAATATCTATTTTATCTTCAATTAGTAAAATATTGGAAATATATATAGTGCATATATTAATGAATTTTATAAATAAACACAAGTTAATATCAAAAAATCAATATGCCTTTCAGAAAAATTTGGGTACAAAAAACATATTACAAGAGTTTGCAAACACAATTAATAAATATTTAAGACCTAAATTACTATATTATTGTTACTTTTATAGATTTTAGAAAAGCATTTTATCTGATTGATAAGGATATTTTATTAGATAAATTACATAAAATAGGAATTAGAGGAGCAGTTTGAAATTGGTTTAAGAGCTACCTGACATCAAGAAAAGTAATGGTTAAATTAGGAAGCAATCTAAGTAACATAAATTATATAAACATGGGAGTACCACAGGGATCTATTCTGGTGCCTTTATTGTACTTAATATATGTAAATGACATCTGTGATACAATATCCATAGTAGATACCTTGTTATACGCAGATGGCACTGTTTTAATATCATATCATAATAATCTGGACAAGTCAATAGACAATATGCAAAATGCATTAAATTATCTGGCAAAGTGGGCTCATGATAATGAATTACTAATAAACTTTGTTCATCTATGAACAGGAACTTCCCTACGTGGATGGCGAGTTTTTTCGCGTATAGTCTCCTGAGTAAATATTGGAAGGTAGGGAACAAACAAGTCCAAATACTTGAGAGGTGGGGATTTCCGCCTTCCTTTCGAACGATGAAATCTTTCATTCGCAGGATAACTTCAACACTCCGAATTCCTTGAAGTGGATGAGGGAAAAGGACCAAACTTGAACCTACCTATTCTCAAGTCGGAAAACCCTATAGTTATCAGTTAGTCGGCGTATTCTTTCCGCCTACTTTTGCGAGTTTTTGCCTGCAGTGCGGGCATAACTTACACGTTTGCTTGGTCGCATAAATACGCATATACTTCATAGAATTTGACGTCTTTTACAAATATAAACGTAGACGCAAGCATATTGCAGAGAATTTACTATCGATACAATTTATATACCCTGTACAGAAATCCTCGTGTAAGACGCGCAACCCCTTTTTCCCTGGCATTTCGGGAAAAATGTACGCGGGGTACACGAATAAATATGGTTAACACGTTAATCCATTTATGTATCGGTCATTTTAGTAGGAAGTCGACGACATCTACACGACACTTGGTGTTTTTTATAAACGTGGCAATCCATTAATTAATTTTTGGCATGAAATATGGATAATAAAGCAAAACGGGAAGTATTTACGATAAGTGATAAAATTAATATCTTAGCTCAACTTGATGTGCATGTTGAACACATCAAACTTTTTGACTGGTTAAAGAAATAAAATGTTATATAAGTTAGTTTATTTTCAAGTTCATTGTTATTGTGTTCAAATATGTATATATTTACCAAAGTTACGATATAAAGCAACCCACATTTTACTTTATGTTACATAATCTTCATTTCCCCGATTTTACACCTTCCTCGATTTTACGTTTATTTCAGGCGGTCCCTTCAATGGTGCAAAATCGAGGTTTCATTGTATCTAGATACTTTAACCAGAATGGTAAAAATAAATCTGAAGTTATGGTACCTTTACTTTTTAATCAGCTACCTCATGAATTAAAAACTTTAAATAAAATTTCAGAAATAAAAAAGAAATATAAAGTATTGTTGCTGGATAATTTATATTAGCTACCTGACACAATACGTTGAACTTGTCTCTCCGTTTCCAGTTTTTTAGTTTTGGAGTTTTTTTTATAGTTTAGAAATATATGTGATACTTCAATACCACATTAAGATAAATATATAATTACATGGCACCTGCTGACAAGTCCATGTTTTGGACTTAGCGGGACCAGAACGCTTATATTATATTACTTTTTTGTCATATGTCATATTTTTATTGAGCTTCATAAGTGCAACATCACAAATTTTTAATTTATGCATTCCATAAAAACTGTAACATTATATCTAACCATGTATGTGCTGTTACTAACCTGCTGTGCAGCATTCCACATTTTTAATGTTTTCATGTATACAATGAATGCATGCAAAACAACCTAACATGAAAAATGTCTATGTATAATAAGTGTATACATTTCCCAGTTTATGTGCATATTTACCAACAAGCTCGGTAAATGTTAGTATAACATACTTTTACCGATTGGATTGAGGAAATGTCCACATTTACCTAGAGACCCTGGTAAATGTGGAGAAGGTGATTGTACTCACAATTTTCGCACATTTTTTGTTTCGCGTGTATCTTGGCGGGCGTTTTAGACAAACTGTAAAGCAAATGCGAATAGTAAATGTGCGGTGTCCGGTAAACGTGTAGCTGTCAGAATAGAATTGTTGGTGTTATTAAAGAAATATAGTTTCAGCGGTTTAGAATTAAGGTTAAGTCGTCTTTTTATATCCAGCGAACAACTGCTGCAGTTTGGAAGTCACCAATCTCGGTAAATATAAATATACTTTTATGTACGTGTTAAGCTGTTGGTTTTAAATTGTTGGGGTTATTAAACAAATATAATGAAAGAAGAATTTAATAAACTTTTAAAAGCCATTGTCGCCAGAAAAAATAAAAACAACATTTATCTGAATAAGGATTCATATGAAAAAATCCTAAAAGTAGTAGGTAATGCTAAACTCAAGAAACATTCCAAAACTGGACTATCGTCATTTACAACGTTACGACACTATGACGGTAGGCAAGGAAAACAAGTTAATTTCTTCAGTTGCTGATGGCAGTGAAGGCACTCACATTAAATATTTTGTTACAACAGAGGAATTATTTGATGTAATCCATAATGCTCATCTAACAAGGGGACGTTGTCAAGTCGATGTCAAGAATCCGGTTGAAACTTCTTGAGGTGAAACTAAAGACAAAATAAGCTGACACGTGTCCCGGCTTTCTTCCCCAAAAAATGGGCAAAATAGATTTGCACGCAAAACCTATACCAGTATTTAACTCGGCCATTTTATAGAGTGCCGTGGCTGAGGTCGCTAAGGCGTTAGCATTGTAAGGCTAAGGTCGGTGGTTCGATTCCCACCGGCTGCGAATTTCTTTTTCGTTTTTATTTCAGTCTGTTTTTTTAAATACCAAGCTGGGTACGTTACTCAACTTCGTTATTTGTGATTAAATGTTTTTTTATAGTATTTACGAGTTAAATAAAATAATTTTTGGAATACTATGAACTACTCTTCAGGTTTACCAAAATTAGAAGCAACGCATCATCAAAGCTTGAAAAACGAAGCCGACCTTGCTTTTCTATGAAGAAAAAACAACGTGCAACGCAAAGATAGCCACACCACGCCGTTAACCGATCGTTTCTCACGGTGCCCGTGACGCCAAGCGGTGTGACGTGCATGCTAAAATTCTACATAGTTCCTCGCGACAATGTTGCAATACATGTGCTACTGTGGATCGCTCTTACAATTAAAGGCTGCAGATCATCACCAATTCAGTTATTGCCGTTCGCTGCTTTTGCTACATGCTTCTCTCGCTTTACTCCTTTGATTTGCTTTTTTGATATCGACCTCTGCTCCCCTGGATCACTTACTCTCCCGTCAACGACTTCTGCACTCTTTTTGGATTACGATTTAGCTGTCTGATCGTTCAGTATTGCAATTTTTCGTTTTTTTACAATTATCGTAATATTTTACGATTCTTGATTACCTCCCTGATTTCGACTTCCTTCTTCATGAACCATTTTGGGGAAGGTTTTCAAACAAATTAAATGGTAGCATTCATTTTAAGATAACATTAAAAATAAAGTAAATACATTGACAGAATATACTCATTTCAGGACAACAAAAAAACATTTCAATCCAAGTGCTGCATAAAATCATTTTATTGTGTTGGTCATCATCACTGTCTATGCAACCTTCACTATTTTCCTCATGCTCGCTATCTTTATCACTCTCAACTTCATCATCAGTCTCCCACAAAACATCATCCTCACTCCCATCCATGGCATTAGATAAGCAGCATTTCTTAAATCCTTTCACTATTACTTTTGCATTTATGTGTTGCCACGATGCCTTGATCCATTGGCAGAGCATTGCAACTTCAGGTTTCTTAAGATTTCCTTTTGGTGTTAAAGTGTGAGTTCCACTCTGTAACCACTCAGAATACAAAACCTTTAAATTATTTTTAAAACACTTATTGATAGCAACATCTAAAACTTGAAGTTGCGATGTCATTCCTCCAGGTATTACAATAAGATCAGTATTCATCGCACTTATTATGTTTTTAATTTCAGGAGATGTGTCCTTTGAATGCATCCAGTGAAAGCATTGCTCTTTGTTTTAGTAAAGCTCCTGGCCGTCTATTCCACACCACATGTAACCAATCTCTCATTAGTTCTTTAGTCATCCACCCCTTTTCTTGACACCTAACTATTATTCCACTTGGCAAATGTTCCTTAGGCATTGTTTTCCGCTTTAGAATCACATATGGTGGTAATTTAGTCCCATCTGCTAAAACCGCCAACATTACCGTGACTCGCATTTTTTCGTTGCCTGTAGTTTTAATTAGGACGGACTTCGCACCTTTTTCGTTCACAGTATAATTAGATGGCATGTCGAAGAAAACCGGAGTTTCATCGGCATTTCCTATTTGGCTCAAAAGGTAATTATTGGTTTTTCTAAGTCCAGTTGCGTATTTCTGGTAAGCGAGAAGTTTTTCAACATAGTCTTCTGGCAATTTCTGACACAGTGAAGTTCGTCGCCGTAAAGAAAAATTATTTCGTCGCATCATTCTCACGCACCAACTTCTGCTGGCCTTGAATTCTTGCAATGATATATTAAGTCTTCTAGCAATTTCATGAGCTTTAAGTATAATACTTTCAGTCGAAACAGGCATACCGTTCTTCCTCATGGTGCGCACAAACTTTACTACTTCTTCTTCTATGCCATGAAATCTGCCTAATTTTGGACCACTGAAAGACTTCCTTGTGGCTTTGGCTTTTTCTAGTTCTTGATTTGAGAGTTTCCATCTACGCACGTTTGCCTCAGATACACCGAACTTTCTACTCGCATCACAGTTATTAGTTTTTTCGGCGTAATTTATCACGATCAGCTTAAAATTTGCATCATAGCTCCGTCTAATTCCTTTTGTTAACTTTCCCTTTGCACTCGTGCCACGTACTTCAACATGATCTGTCATTTTAACTTAAGGGTTGTGCATTTAAATCAAGAATGCACAAATCAAAATTACTGTCACACTTAGTGAATCGCGGTGCGTCGTTTGAAAGGGGAATCCCAATGATTTCCGCTCTCATTTGTTTTTACCTTGCGGTTGGCATTACGTGCAAGATGAAAGTACGTCGTCTGTGTTATGATCGTTGACGATGATTATTAGTCTAAATAATTATTATTCCCGTCATGTTTTTCTTATTGTTATTACTATTTGTTTATTTCACTTCTTTATGTATGTACTTGAATTTGCTGTTGTGAATTGTTTACTCTAATATACCATTTGTTGCAAAAACCATTGATTAAATGCTTAAATATACTTCGTATTCAAATGTAAGACGACTCTTGATATTTACAGCTGAAAATTTGGAAAAAAAGGTCGTCTTAGATTCAGGTGAATACGGTACATGCTGAAAGGATCAGCCCACTCAAGGAAATACTAACAGAAAATGAAAACTATTTTCTATTAGAAAATAAGAAAACTGTTATTGCTGGTAAAAGAAAAATGGCTAAAGAAAACTTGCAAATGCAAGCAACCAAAATGTGTAAGTTCTCCAATTCTAAATTTCCTCCTGTAGCAGTTGGAGACAGTGTCAAAGTACCGATACCTGATATGGATCGAGGCAAAACAGATCCTCGAAATTTAGTTTGTGTAGTATTGGCAGTTGATGATAATAAAGAGTATTATCAATTGGGTACAACAGAGGGAAAGTTAAAACAGTATTACACAAGGTATCAATTTCATCTTTGCAAACAAAAATTTTTGTCTACTGATGAAGTTCCTAATATTGAGATATGAGTTAGGGAAGTTATTGGAAAGGAATCACTTACCGGAGGACAAGGATTTAAAAGATGTAATTGCAAAGGAAAATGCGAAACAAAAAAATGTCACTGTAAAACTGCTCACGTTTTATGTAATTCAAAATGTCATGGCAGCAACCCATGCCATAATAAGGATTAAAATTGGAAGAGATGGAATTAAGTAAAAGATTGGGTGCAATTGTTAGTGAATTTGAAAAGTCAAACCATGGCCATGAGGAATCAAACCAAAGTACACCAAGGCATGAAGAAAAAAGTACACAAGATGGAGATAAGAAGTCATTATAAATTGTAGGTATTAAAAGATTGAGTCATTTGTGAATTTAATGTAAATTGTGCAATAAGAAATGTCAAAGCTTTCATTGTGAAGCCAATGTCTTGCTTAACATTGCACCTTTAGATTTTTTAATTGTATGGTACTATTAGTTTGAGTCATCATGTCACTGTTCGAATGTCACCATGAAGTGCAATGTGAAAAAATATTTTTCATAGCAAGTCAGTATTTTGCAGTGTTTATAAATACTGTCTTTCGTGAAAAATCAATTAATATATTTAAGTATATAATTAGGTACACCTTACCTATCTGTAATTACTAGCAGAAAATTGCTTTGCCTTGCTTTTATCTCCTCCTGATATATCGATGAGTGATGTACTAATATTACAATCGGTAAATAATATATTAACGGCTACTGCTAATATTGGTAATGATAATAATAATAAAACAGTTGTAATGACAACTGCTGTTATAAATAAAGGTATTTGTTCAATGCTCATAAATAAATTGTTACATAAATTTGTTGACAGGACATACCTTGCGTCTTAGCTACAAACTATATCGACAAGATTATTCGCATTTATTTTAGAGTTTGTCTAATACACCAAGATATCTTGTTTATTAGCAATGCAATGATAAATAATACACCATTAACTACTGTCACCGGGTATGCAGGCAATGCAGGCATAATAAACAATTGACGCGTGAAATAACAACTGCGTGAGAATGGTGCAATGAGTTAGTGAAGCTAATTCTGCAGAGATTTCAATTCTGCTTTCAAGAATAACAAACTGCATTATTTTATTAATATAACAGTTTTTTCCCGGGTTCATTTGTTAATTTTAAGTAAAAGATTTCATGCAATGCCTTCTGCAAGTGTATTATTTCTCACTCTTAGCTATTTTGCACATTTCCCAACGTACATCAGTTAAAGTACACATTCACCGGGAAATGTATGTATAATACACATTTCGGGAAATTTATACTAACATTTACCGAGCTTGTTGGTAAATATGCACATAAACCAGGAAATGTACACATTCCCCATTTACTTTACTGTAACATATACATGCTTCAGTGAAATATACTTGTTTCAGTATTATGTTATGTTATGCTGTGATGGATTGTAATGCAGTAATATGATGTAGTGATATGGCGATGATATCACACTTTGGGTTCTTGTTATCATGTATATATGTATATGTGATACAGTGATGTTATTCAGCTGATTTGCATGGGTTTGGCTGAACCAGTTGTTAAATGCATTAAACTGCCAAACTGGTTGTTATTATTGTTATTATTATTTTTTCTGTATCCTTTGAATGTAAAGTATATTAATTTATTATTATAGAATTTGATGTATCATGACTGTTTAAAGTCATTACCTCTGTAATTTCCAAGTATTGAATTTATGTACATCACTATTATGTTCTAATGTTCTAATAAATAAAAAAATTATTTGATTATAAATAGTAGCTTTTATTGTACATTGAAACTTTTATTGTAAACTGAAAATTGCATTTAATTTGAAACTGTTGTAATTTTTATTATTAATTATTTTAATTTGTAAATAGTGTAAGTTATGGAAATAATGATAAAATTTATAATTTTAAAAGCAATTGATATATTTTAATACGAATATACTGTTTTGAAAGTGAATTGCATCGTTATTTTTGAAAAATCACCCATGTATTTATAAGTATTCGTTTGAATTTAAGCCACACCTTTTTCCAAGTTTACAAAACTTGATAACTCAAAATCATCTTCAGAACAATTTTTTTGTGATATAGTAGAATCCTGATGATTATCAGAGATAATTTGGACCGAAAGAAACTCGCACAATCGAAAACATGACTAAGCTGAAAATAAATAAATATATAAGTAACTAGTAACTTTCGAATTTTCTACGGAGAATTATATTATGGATTAGGAAGTCAAACATCGCCTAAAACAGATAATCCCGCATTCTCTAGCAAGCAATGAAGATTATCTCAGCATGCTAAATTTTCGATTGTTTTATGCCTAAACATAGAAGCATACTTGTATAAACCCAAACTGTACTGTATTTTAGATGTAATAAAATGGGTAGCGTAACTTAGGATTTTCCGCGTGTAAGACGAAATATGATATCCTCGCTCCTTTATTCCAACATAAAAGTCAGGAAGGAGTCTATTTATTAAATTGCTTTAAATATGACAAGGAAAAAAATTATATCCGTTATCTAACAACTTGTCTCTTACTATTCCAAACCATGTGATGCGGGGTGGTCTACTTTTTGGCATTTCCCGCTTACGGGCAACATCATATGATGTTCTCGTTCCAAATATACAAATTAAAGGTATTTTCATTTGTTTCTTATATAACATCATATTTTAAGCTAAAGTACGAAGGTATTGCAAAATTTTCCAAAAAAAATGTCTCCCGTTAGCGGGAGTGTGAAAATTAATTATGCCGCAACGAAGGTGTTAAAGTTATTAACTCAAAATTTTACTTTCTCTTACATTTATACTAGTTTTATCATGAAATATGACAACCTAAAAATTACAAATACCCCTCAAGGATAGTTTCGATCCCTCCTGAATTTTATTATAACTATTAATCAAATAACCTTTTCCATCGCAATAGACCTATAATATTATACAAAAATTATAAATTGAGCATTTTTGTTTTAATGTTATATCATAGTAGCATTACATATATCAGAATTCAAGTATTGATGCATCAACATTGTCATATCCGTATACTCCTACGTAGGATCCTTTCCTTCTATTTTTGGCAACTGATGCTGTTGACCATTATGATTATGATTATGGTTTCATCAGTGGAAGTTACTTTCTAATACTAGGATAAGATAATCGTTTATACAGATTTTATGCTCAGATGGTAACTGTAACATATGTTGAAGTTTTACAGCCAAGTTTCAACTTCCATAAGTATTACTAGTCCTAGTGGGCTAAGGCAGGACCCTACATGCACATATACATAGTATATATGAGATAAAAATAAAACTAACAGTAAACTACCATAAAAGGTTGATATAACTTAGGTGTTATGTAAAGACAAAACTGCTTTCCATGCAGCAATACCTGAAGAATAATTTTAAAGGTAAATAAATCACAAATATTTTTACTTACTGAGATACCCAACTATTAGTGTTGATATTAAACGAAGTAATAAAATGTCCAAACTTTATTGCACCTTCAAATATTCTGATCCGAACATTTGCACAGCCATTCCATAATGGCTTTCCATTTTCATCTTTACTATTGTAGGTCAAGCCTAAAAAAATAAATAAATAAAATAAACAAAAAACTTTTCTTCTAATTATTAAATATTAAATACAAATGTTTTATACCAGATGCAATGCACACTCCTTCAGCAAATAGCCAACATGAAATGTACTTATACATTGTGAGCTTCCCCCAAATTCCTAACAGACCTAAACGTTGCCAAAATGGTAATTCCTGTGAAAGTTAATGAACAAATTAAACATTAAAAGTAAACCTTTTCAGACAGTAATATCAAACTTACAATACTTAGGCAACCATACCTTATTAGTACATCAATCAATGAAGTCATTCTGGAAATTATGCAAGTTTAATATATACTTCAACTATAAATAAAATTAGAATGAAAAGCAATATGTACACACATGATTACCTTGTAATTACTGCTGAGCAAATAAGTATCTGGGATATACGATATGCCTATTTGATAAACAGCCAAGTAGAAACAACCAAGACCACCCCTTACAAATCCTGGCACCATACAAGTTGGATACGGATTCATAGTATCCTAAGGATAAATAAGACATATAATAGCCTTCTGAATAATTTTTTGTTGATTCATTCATTTAATAATAAATGCAATAAATACTGTAAAAGCTACTAGATATTAACAGGTTCAGTACAGGCATACCTCCCTTAACGAAGAAGTTCCACTTTGGTGCCATGTTGTATGTACCATACAAGATGTATATTACTCCTACATATATAATAATAACAAGTTAGGAAAGTGTACAGCGTATCACAAATGGACACGTTTTGTGCAATGGAATATTTGAAAGAATTGATGTGTGTGTATGTAAGCAAAATAGTGTTTTAAAGTTTTTCTTCGTCAAAAATAATCCATTTTCTTCCTATTTAAAAATATTGCATGCACACGTAAATTAAACGTTTTTTGTGAGACTGTTTATGTTAGCATCAATGAAGAAGTAACCATGCAAGAAATTTTCAAAGTTCAATTCAAATTAAGACATTCTTGTTTGATTTTCTTGAAAATGGTTACTCCTATAATAAAAATGTATAGGAAAAGAAAAACTCTACTAGTTCTAAAAGTTTTATTTGAAAAATATTTTGATATAACCAATACTTTAGGAGATATAATGGAAAGTTCATTTTTTATCACAAGTAAAATGGTGCACCTGACTGGCTTATGTGAATTTCTTATTGTCTTTGACTGTAAGTCCTTAATATCAAATTTCATGAAAATCTGTTTGTTAGAAGCCAAGAACAAACATGCCGCAGAAAGGATGGAGAGACGGACATCCCGAAGCTAATAGGCGATCATGCTGGAAGCGAAACATGCCTAAAAAGCATTTAAGTACAGGTGACTCCCGAGTTTCGACCATTCGAGATTCGATAAATTCGAGATTTCGACCCAGCCGATCAAATTGGGAACTACTTGACGCGAGTAATTTCGGGGAGTACCGTATTTGACCGAATATAGCCCCCCTACCCATCTTTTCTCACACAAATCTAGAAAATATTTTAATACCCTGAAAGGACATGATCATTTTTAGGACTTTAATGTCATGAAACATGCTGTATAATTTGAAGAAATATCAAACTTGCACTCATTTAATAAAAGAGTACCAATTAGCGAGTGATAAAACGCCATGCTAATTGGAATTTTAAGGTTTTCAGATTTGTACCTCAGAATTCAGAGTGTATAGGTACTAACGAAAGAGAGATTTGACCAGGAAATGAACAAAAATACATTTTTAGGGAGTAAAAATAAACTTTAAAAAGTCGAAATAACATACTAATTAATGCAGCAATATTAGCAAGTCGAAATAACATACCAATTTATGCAGCAATATAAATTCGCACTTTGCTCATATTTCGATGTGGTGCTAATCTATCTTTCGTTTGTGTAATTAACAATCCGAGCTTAGCCAGGCAATTGGTCCATTCTCGGGTAAGGTTAATTTTATTGGTATTACTGTATTTGCTCGTGTAAGCTGCGCACCTTTTTCGCAAAACGCCGGTGAAAAGGTGGTGGTGCGTGTCTTACGAGAATTCTTTTATTTGCCGCTCACCTTTTTTCCCAAAATGACGTGTCGGTAAACAAATATACGTTAAGCTAGCACCCATGCCGCATCTATTATTCTATTTCTAAATTTCGGTGTATTTAGTCATTTTCATTCATTGTATAAAAATTTTAAATGAGTTTTAAGTTTATTAACGGGTGCTCCCCAAACTCGACGGCTTTCTGCTACAATCGTCACGGAGGCCACGGCGCATGCGCGACCAGTTTGGGTTGGTGGGGGTTTTGTTCTCACGGCAGACGACGCCTAGCATGTTCAGATACGGCATGCTTCCTTTATTCTATGATACGTCTATGAAAGTCATAGCCACCGTGGTGATCATTGAATGATCACTGATCATAATTTTAGTTCGCCAAAATATGACGACCGCTACGGTAGGGATCAGTGACCATATGGCTGGAAAATTACGTACAGCAGAATGATCGCTACCGGAGCGATTTCTGCCGAACATGACCAATATGACGACAAAAACAGTTAAGAGTTTAACAAAAGGGGACTATCGAGGAGATTTATGCTAGTACCGATATAAAGAGATCACCCAATAAATTCGTCACGTAGGAGTGTGAAGATGCTTAACTTGAGCGTAGAATTTTTGAGAAATAGTTATTGGTGATTTAAAAAACCCTTTTTCGGCTCAAATTTTTTTCCCTAGAGCTGGCCCAAAAACCGGGGTGCGGGGGATACACGGGGGCGCGGCTTACACGAGCAAATACGGTAAAACTTGCAATTTGACAGTAATGAGAGCGATCAGGTAATTGAAAAATCCTTCCTATATGGTGACGTCAATCAGCCTTGCAAATAAATATTCGCAACCCGAGTAGTTTAGTCTTACAATGGATAGAAACACTGACTCGAATGAAATTCATCGTTATTGAAGCTTTGCACACTTTTTTGTACCCACCTAATTTTTAGTGCCCGAAAATAGCCTCCCCCCTCAACTTTTGCACTTCACTTTTGGACAAAAACAGGGGGGCTATATTCGGTCAAATACGGTAATTGGTCCCGACCAACCACGCGAGGTTTGGTTTTGGTGTAGACATAGTTATATCTGCTCTAATTGTTTGAATTTGTGCTGATTTCACTCTTTTTTCTGTGAATCTTTCATTTAAATTTATTTATTTTATTGATTTATTTATAAATTTATCACTTGACATGACATCTAAAAGGAAATGTAATAGTGATAATGTAAGGGAATCAAATAAAAGAGTGCATAAGACTCATAGTTATGAATTGAAATTAGAAATTTTAAAGTGTGTTCAGAAAGGTGAAAGCAATACTGAAATCGCACGATCGTTGGGAATGTGTCAACTATTAGCACTTATGTGAAACAGAAGGAGAAAATTCTAGGACATGATAAATTCAGGTAATATGATAACAACAATAAACAGTTCCCCACCCAATAGCTCCTCTTCTTCCAACTAAAATTTTCCAACTTCTCAATTAATAAACCAAGTCCAGTAAGCACAGTTGAAAAAGATTTAACACATTCGGTGCGGAAGTCCTCTTAAGAGGTCCGGCCGGTCTCCCCTCGCTGCCGGAAGGACTCTTAAGAGGCCCTGCGTCGGCCGATTCCTATTCCGTTTCTCATCGTCATTTCTCGGTCCGTTGTTGGGGTAGGGCTTTAGGAATTGGACCGTATGTTCAGTAGTCTCGTATCCTTCGTACCGTGTGCTTCGGTTCGAGGTGTGCTATCGGAGATTTTTTTTGTGGATCTTCGAATTTCGGTGTTATAAAAAGGTAAGTTAACATTTCCTTACACGTTTTTTTTAAATTTCCTTTTCCTTTGCAACATAAATTTGTTTTTAATGTTTTTAGGTGTCTTAGTCCAGTATCTTGGAGCGATTTTTTTTTTTTTGGAGGTGTCGTCGCAGAAGAAAGGTAATTTAAATTTATGCCTGCCTTTCAAAAATCACTATATCTTTATGAAATATGGTTTTAAAATATATTACTTACTTTCAGGAATATTTGAAACCAATAATTATTGGTGGAAAGCCTTTTCCCTGGATTTTACTTGGATAATTTTCGGAATTTTCAAGCTTTTTGGTAAGTGCATATAATCCGCCTTGGATTTTAACATTGAAAATCACACGTAGTTTTTATACAGTGTCCTGTTGAAGTGTAAAAAAACGTTTACAGATTTTTACGTAAATGTTTCGAGTTAGTCACTTTTAAATCCCTCCAGCGCGGAATGAAATACTCGTGGAGGTCGGAGGATGTGGGTATTTAAATATCCGAGAGCTCACTTGTGTTGGGTATTTAAATTTTACATCTAAATTTTTTTGTTATAGAATTATTGATAAAGTCGTATATCTCGGAGACTGATTATTCTGTAATTGGCTAATAAAAAGTATAAAAAGGATGAAACACTCGAGGAGGTCGGAGGATATGGGGATTTAAATATCCGAGAGCTTACTTGTGTTGGGTATTTAAATTTTACATCTAAATTTTTTTGTTATAGAATTATTGATAAAGTCGTGTATCTCGGAGACTGATTATTCTGTAATTGGCTAATAAAAAGTATAAAAAGGATGAAACACTCGAGGAGGTCGGAGGATATGGGGATTTAAATATCCGAGAGTTTACTTGTGTTGGGTATTTAAATTTTACATCTAAATTTTTTTGTTATAGAATTATTGATAAAGTCGTGTATCTCAGAGACTGATTATTCTGTAATTGGCTAATAAAAAGTATAAAAAGAATGAAACACTCGTCGAGGTCGGAGGATATTGGGATTTAAATATCCGAGAGCTTACTTGTGTTGGGTATTTAAATTTCCATCTAAATTTTTTTGTTATAGAATTATTGATAAAGTCCTTTATCTCGGAAACTGATTATTCAGTAATTCGCAAATAAAAAGTATTTTGAACAGAAAAACTTGAAAATCATAAGGTGTTAACTTTTTAAATTTTAAAAACGCCTAGCGTGCTGGTACGGGCACGGAAAATTGCTCCGTTCGGTGCCGGAGGCTCGATGCTTATTTTCTGCTGCGTACTGCAGGTAGGGCATTTGGCATATATGTGTGAAATTTGGAGGGTGTCTTCCTAGAAGCCTCTTCTGGCCACGTGTTATTGGAATCAGCACGTGTTCCTAGCATTTGGGGTGGGAAGAGGTTGTTTGTTGGGCAAAGTAAAGTGAGAGACACTTGCCGCACCCGGACCCCCTGGACTAAACCTTTTCACACAGCATGTGCCCATGTGTAAGCAAAAAGATTTTACCTTCCCCTTCAGAAATTCCTTGACGGCCTTAGTGGTATCTTCTTTCATTTTTGGATCCTTAGGCCGCGTATATTCATTTGTTAGCAAACCTTCGAACACGTGTTACGTGCGACACATTTTTTCAAGTGAGATTTACTGCTTTTTTCCTTCCCTCAAAATCTTACCGAAGGAGAGGTGAGGGAATATAAACATTGGCCCATAAAAATCAAACCGCCTTAGATGCCGAATGTGCGCAGAGAAAGGAAAATACACTCGGTTGTTGACTAAATGCAAAGCTTGCGATGTCGGCCTTCCTGTATTTTTCTGTTTTGAAAAATACGACAGAAAAGAATATTTTTCTTTGTAAATATTGTGTATATTGTAAATAATATATAAAAATATTTTCTTACAGTTTATTGAAATTATAATAACTACAAAAATATTTTCAGTTACTGTAAATTTAAAAAAGTTTTATTCAGTATTATCATATGCGTATGATCTACGTAAAAATTGAATTATATTACTAATGTTTTACCTTTTGATATAGTAAATATTTTTTCGGTTTGAAATTCTAAAATAAATAATGTATTCCTCCGTGAAAGCACTACTTCTCAGTTGCTTATTACAGTTCTTCGTATTATTACATCTTTACATAAAATATGCATTGTAAATTTAAATTAATATCTTACCTAACTTTTCCTTGAATTTTAGGTGAGTTACTAGAAAATTAAGCAGAATGGCGAAGAGGTTAAATCCTGATGAAATTCCAAGTACCTCTGGTATGTATATTGATCTTTAATTGTTCACCCTTATTTAATTTTGTGATGCTGTATATAAACAAATTCTAATATTTCAGGTGCGTCGAAAAGGAGTCGTGAGAGGGAGACGTTACTCCTCTCCGATATGGACGAGGAGGAACTTAGGAGGCTCCTCGAGGAAGCTGAGTCCTCTGAGGACTCAGAAGAGACAGAAGAAGAAGGTTTCTTCTTGGTGGAGGAACATCCGGAAGGCCCTTCTTCTTCCAGAGTTCTTCTTACCCCTCTAACGGCTCAAGGTACCCCTGATCCCTCCACCCACATTCAGTCTATCGCCGGCCCCTCCCAAGCCCCTGACCTTGTTATTCCCACCCATTCACCACAACCCCCAGCAATAAACCCTAGCGCTTCGGTTCCTTCTCCTTCACCCATCCCTCAAACACTTTCTCCTTATGATCCTGCCAACCCTAACCAGCCGCCTTCTCCCTCTCTTCCTTCCCACCAACCTCCACCTACTTGGAAATCCTCTCCTCCTCCCAACCGGCCTAATTTTCCCTTCACGGGGATGAGGGGATTGAAGAAATTCCCAGATGGAAATAGGCCCATAGATTTTTTCAATTTAATATTTACTGAAGACCTTTACAATCTGTTGATCCGGGAAACGAACAACTTTGCTGTGGAGTTGTTCCTGAGGGAGGGGATTTCCTCAAGGTCCCGGATCACTGATTGGAAAGACTTGAGTATGGATGAATTGAAAATGTTTATGGGCCTTATGTTCCATATGGGAATTATCAAGCTGAATCGGGTTCGTGATTATTGGAACACGGACGAGAAATTCGATTTGCAGTACTTCAGCAGACGAATGTCCAGGGACCGGTTCCTAAACATAAAGGCGGCATTCCATCTAGCCGCCAACGAACCCGGTTCAGTTGATCCCCTCCATAAAATTAGGCCGCTCCTTCAGCATTTCATGGATGTTATGGCCGAAATAACATCCCCTGCCAAAAATCTGGCAATTGACGAATCCCTGGCACCTTGGAGGGGTCGGCTTTATTTTAAACAGTACATTCCGATGAAAAAGCACAAATTTGGATTAAAATTTTATATGTTAGCCGAGCCAGACGGATTACTTCACCGTTTCTTAATTTATGCAGGGGCAAGGGATCAAGAGGTCAGTGGTGTGGGGCACGTAAATAAAGTTGTCCATAAATTGATGGAAAACCTCAAAGGGTCAGGCCATTCCCTTTTTATGGACAATTATTATAATAGCGTCTCCTTGACCACTGATCTTCTTGATCAAAAAACGTACGTCACGGGGACATTGCGTCCCAACAGGAAGGATAACCCCGTGGACGTTGTGGAGAAGAAATTAAGAAAGGGTGAAGTAATCCAGCGGTGGACAGACAAGGGCGTCAGCGTTTGCAAGTGGAAGGATAAAAGGGAAGTGTTGTCCATATCATCTGAATTCTCAGGTGATATGGTCAACATTTCCGATCGGCGCGGATCCACTATATCTAAACCGGAAATGATTGTGAAGTATAATAAGAATATGGGAGGCATCGACCGTGTTGATCAGCTATTTTCTTATTATACTCCCAATCACGGTACGTTAAAGTGGTATAAAAAAATAACATTCCATATCATCGAATTGATGCTATTGAATGCGTATTTTTTATATCGCAGTTATAGTGGGGAAACCGGCGTCGAACTTTTCAAATTCCGCTTGGCAATCGTTGACGCCCTTTGTGGCTCCAGACCCTTGCCGCAACATCCCCCTCCATCCCCAAATTTCATAAATACAATGCACTTCCCAAAGCCTTGTCCGTTAGAGGGGCGAAGAAGAACTCAGAAGAAGTGTAGAATATGTAAAAAGAAATGTACATACTTGTGTCCTGGTTGTGCAAACGAACCAGGACTTTGTATAGATAATTGTTTTTTAGTTTATCATAAGAACCTTAATTTTAGTTTAGTTGAGTAGGAATGTGTAAATATTTATAATATTATCATTAGTTTATTAGTTGCTTTTATTTGTATATACTTTTTTTGTTAGTACTGTATTATTTGTAATTATTTAAGATTCTGTATTTTTTAATGTATGTATATATATTCGTATTTATTGTAAATTCCTATTTGTAAATATTATATTTTTGTAATACTTTATTATTTGTACTAGGGATGGGCGATCCACGATCGATCTTTTTACAAGGTCGATTCGATTTTTGGATCGATCTGTTGTTCTACGATTTTTATGTGGATCGATTTCTTTAGCCCAGAATCGAGAATCGTTCGACCCCAACTGGTGGGGTGGTGAACTCTAGTTGTGGGCATCAAACCTAGTCGGCAACTTAACCTTACAATCTGCACCCGCGCAATGCTTCCGTGGTTTTTTTCAATTAATTTATAATAAATTAAGAAGTGTGTGAAATAAATTGATCTCAATAATTCACATTTACTCTAATAAAGCCTTCCCCTGGTACAGGATTTTAATGTACTTTGTTTCCAATGTAAGGTTCGGGGGTTCGAATCTTGCTGAGGGCATGACTGTGCGCGCATATTGGCAATTTATTATGCGAATAATGGTCAGTCAGAAATCTGTAAAATTAAAAATCATATTAGAGAGGAAATAAATGCTACACAGTAATTTATCGCGAACATTTATGTTTCTAATTTTCTTTGTTTCTTTTTATTATCATAATAAAATGTTAATGTAAAATGTTGGTTCTTATGGCTTGAGTCGATGATCGAACTTTATTATAATAAAAAAATTGTAACACGAAAATTATTCTTTTAGTCTGTAACCTTCCTTGTGGATAGTCGCGGTAACCAATTCTGCACGAGTTTGTTGTGCGGGTTGCATATCCGGGACGACCGCATATCCTGACGGTACTCTTAAGAGGCCCTATAAAATTTTTAGGATTTCAGCTAATTTTTTAATTGAAAATCATGGTACTATATCTGAAATGATAAAACAAATGATTATCTTGAAATATTGCCGAAATTTGTATGCCCGGAAGTGGCAAAGTCGTGCTATATGCAGTCCGCACCGAAAGTGTTAAGGTATGAAAATATTTTTAATTTTATTGTCTCTTTATTCTTAAGTTATTTTGTGCTTTTTTAATAACTTTTATATTAATTTCGCTGCAACAAATAGTTGTATGTATATATAGATGTATACAGGTATGTTATCCAGCTCGCGCGAGTCTTTTGTTACAAACGACTCACGCGATCCGGACCGGGCTGTCTGCACAGCATATTGCATACATCTATCTTTGAAGTTCGAAACAAAAATTTA
This sequence comes from Uropetala carovei, assembly GCA_036926305.1. Lineage (NCBI taxonomy): Eukaryota > Metazoa > Arthropoda > Insecta > Odonata > Petaluridae > Uropetala > Uropetala carovei. The sequence continues at coordinate 706,024 of JAXCHB010000075.1, forward strand.
TTTTTTCCTTTTCAGTGCAAAAAATAAGTTTACATTTAAAATATTTATTATATAATTTATTCATAATTTAATATTGTTGTATTAACATATTAGTAGTGTTATTTTATCTTTATAGAACGTGAGGGGAGACTTTTTCCCGAGATGCGAGAATGTATCCCCCGATTATAACATGCAAGCATATGGAAAAACGGCGTTCGACACTAAAAGCATTATCAGACATGGAGAGGCTGCCAGTGCTAATAAGGAAGCAGCTGAAACTTCTAAGGTGGAGTTTGGTGAGTATATTGAGAATGAAGGTTATAGCCTTCAACAAGTGTTCATCATTGATGAAACGGGCCTTTTCTGGAAGCGAATAGTAATACGAGTTTCAAGTTTGATATCTTTAATATCACAATTGTTTTTAATCAAATATATATTGCCTGGAACGAATTACCGGCAATCAGTGTATTATTGGGTTCACATTACGATATTTTCATAATACAATGGATTCTATAGAACGGATTGAAATCATAAAGCGGGGGTCTACTGTATATTGTAAAAGGAACAGAATGATATTCTAACAGCTGCTATGAGCGAGTTTACTCCCTAAGCACCAAATCATTAGATAACAGTGTTGCAATATTAGTGAAAAATTGGTACAAGATGGGAGAAAGAATGCATAGCATGATAAAGGTGCCTAAGACCAAATGAGCCATGAGAGGTGGTTGGTCACTAATACCATGTCTGGTCAAAGCCTTCCTACAGATTATAATGGCAACATAAATTAATAACAGCCATACATAGTGCATCAATGAAACGGATATAACCGGTAAACCAAAGAGAAGACAAAATTGGTGTTAGTGAAAACCACTGACGATAAGAAGACTGTATTTACTGGGCCATAAGTGGGATCCAGATTTCAAGGGCAAATGCGGAAAAATATTTATATCATATACAGTAATATCTCGATTTACGACGCTTCTATTTACGCTGATTCACTTTTACGCCAGTTGCAAAATCAACCCCAAAAAATTTTTGATTTTGAAAAAATGTAGAAAAATTGGAAAAAACTATGTATTAAAGTTATCTTGCAGCATGAAGCAGTTTCGGACATTGTTGCATTCAATTGGAACGCAGAGTGCAGTTGTTTGATCACTTGAGTGGAGAGGAGGTGGATTGCTACAATGTACATTAGAGGTCTGCACAGGCCGAAATCTTCGGCCCGGCCCGTACATATTTGAGTCCAAGCCCGGCCCGGACCGAGACTTCACCCCATTTTTGCACCCAGGCCCGGCCCGAGGCCCAAATTATTTTAAACTGGCCAAAATTCAACCCGACCGTGGAAATTTTGTACATTCTTTGGCAGGGATGCTTGATTAAAACATTCTCAGGTGATGATGAATTTAAATCTCGAAAAAATTCCTGGGTTCGACTCCAAGGAAGACATTTCCATTTTACATCAGTTAACATGTAAAACACGATTTTTTTACGTGCAGGCTTTTATAATTTTGGAAATTAAAATTAGAAGCAATTAACCTACGACCTTCAGATATGAACCATTTTGAAGAAAAAAATATAAAGTTTCATCTTTTTCCACCCACATTTCGAAATCTCCCATGTTAAACATGTAATTTACTTATTTTCCTTTCTTTTGTAATACATTTATTAAATTTAATAAATTTGTAGTTATTTTGTAATTTCCGTTCTTTTGCGATAAATTTATATTTATTAAATTACGAGTTCTTTTGTATATTTGAGACTGTCTGCCTAATTTAGCACCATGAACATTGGTAGAATAATTTAGCATGCTAAAATACAGGATTACCGAATTTTATTGGTTACACGGCAAAAGTGAATGAAATCCTCATCCCCGTGCTGTCGTCAAATATCCTATTAATGAGAATGACGGAAGATAAACGATAAAATTTTCTTTTCGTTTTGCAACATTAGACGTTTACAGTATTCACTCACTTTTTGTCGAGAAATTTACGGCGAAAATGTTCTGAAAAATGCAAGATTACGCAGGTGTCTCTCCTAATCCCAGACATCATTGCTGCAGTTTTTCAAAAAGAAGGAACCTGAACTCAGAGAAGCTATTGACCCAGATGAGCCTTCGCCAGGCCCGTCTCATTAACGCCACCCCAGAATGCCACTGTCGAAGAACATCAACGTAGGGGCCAGACAGTGGCCTTGTCGCTCCAGCAGTGGCTCCGAAGGACCAAAGTGAAATTTTTATTTTATTATTGCTGTTTTATTATTATTATTTACTGTACTGTAATTGATTACTTTCATAAAAAATATTATTATTTCATTTTCAGCATTTAAATTACCAAAAAGTACTTTTAGCGGTCACTATTCGTATTCTAGGAACATTCTAGGAACCTATCTCATTTAAATACATTATAATTTTACCTCAATTTGCGCCGCTTCACTTTGCGACAGTGCCCCCTTGGAACCTAAACCCGGCATAAAGTGAGGTATTACTGTATTTAAAACTCTAACTTAAATTCCAGAGTACTTACAAAACAAAATGGCAGTGCAGTACAAGAAAAAAGCAATGAGGCATGAAGCTTTCGGTCATCGTAGAACCCAAACATTCGTTGCCACTATTCTAGAGGTTATGGTTTGATCTTGTTTTCAAAAAGTGCATCATCTCATTGCCATCAAGGGTACTGCCGACACATTTCTTGAAAGAGTTGACAATTTTCTCATGTTTCACTGACTGCCATGAATTTTTACCCATTTGCACACCTGTGAAATGGTTGGCTGCTTCATTCTACCTGCTGGTGTCAAATTGCGATTAGGAGTCAGCATCCACTTAGTTCATACCTCACTCATGAATGTTTAAAGGGTTTGTTAATCGAGATTATCTAATTGCTGCAACTGGTTAGTCAGGCCACCTGGAATAGCGGATAACTGTGTGTTTGATTCTGCAGCTGTCCTCTTTGTAGCCTTGGTTATGTGTGACCATGAACTGGTCATACACTAAAATGGCTGGCGTTTTACATAAGGCTACCTGGATGTTTTGACCACACTTTCTCTAACTTCATTCCTTTTACAACTATCCATCCCTTAGCATGAACATTTCATCATGATTGTTTCAGCACCAAAGTACTGTTTGATAGAACATCGAATGTTAGTGGAACTTTGTTCATATTACCTGTCTGCCTAAGTGCAAAACATATATTTTCCCTGCATCAATCACGTTTTTGAAACTGCAAAAACTTACTTTCGTCTTGGCCAGCATCTTTTGTGCTCCCCTAGTTCAAATATGCATGCTTAGGCAATTTCTCTTCATGAATCGGTAACACTAAAGACAGTGGTAGATATGGAAACTTGCCGCCCCTAGACCAAAATATTTTTCTGCCCCCTTAAAAAAAATTTCAATAAAATTTATGTAATTTATATATTATAGCAGAGGAACAATCCATTCTTTTCCCAGGTACAGTAGGTCCTTGACTTACGAATGTCCGACTTACGAATAACCGTACTTATGATGAATCTCCATAAGGTATTAATCTTTTAATAAACTGGGCATACAAACGTCAACTCGCACATACAAATCAGCCTTTTCTCTTGTGAATTATTCTATTTAACTGATTGTAAGCTGTTCATTTTTTACTTTTTTATCTCCTTAAAAATTGCCACGGCTTATAATTGGACCTTAAAAATCTGAGCCCTCTCTAGTACACGCATAATTTTGTGATTCTCCAAGCCATCTCTAGTATGCACGTGCACGCAACCCTTGGATTCCCCGAGCCAATCGTCATTTCCTCATGCCTTTGTAAGTGTACATTTTTGTCATTTACAGTTTTTTTCTTAATCTACTATCTACTACAATATACTGTATCTGCCCGAATACAAGCCGATGTTTTTTGTCAAAATCAATCATGAAAAAATCACCCCTTGGCTTAAATGCAAGTCCCAGGAAAATTTGGGTTATGGTTAAATCTCGAAGTCTCTCATTGCCTTCGCGTTCAAATGATAGTACTATATTTTTCGTAAAGTAAATATTTGACCTACGATGAATATATATATATAAATATCTTGGCGAGATCGCTCGCGTAAATTGACGATTACGCAAAATGCGTTGACGGCTTTGAACGCTCAACTGTTTGAATTTTGGTAAAACTTTACATGGAACATGTATAATTATAAAAATTCAGTTTCTTAAGGCAGTGTATATGCTAATTTCATTGGAAATAGACTTGGCTGAAAAAATATCTTGGCGAGATCGCTTGCATAAATTGACGATTACGCAAAATGCGTTGACGGCTTTGAACGCTCAACTGTTTGAATTTTGGTAAAACTTTACATGGAACATGTATAATTATAAAAATTCAGTTTCTTAAGGCAATGTATATGCTAATTTCATTGGAAATAGACATGGATGAAAAAATATCTTGGCGAGATCGCTTGCATAAATTGACGATTATGCAAAATGCGTTGACGGCTTACTTTCTCATATGAAGTATCGAGAAAGTATTGTTTACGCTCAAAAATTCGACCTTGAGATTTTTACGGAAATACACGTTTTAGGTTTCTTCGTTATAGCCGAGATTTCGTTTTAGGCGTGATCGTCATAAACAAGTTTTACTGTATCTGTTTATGAATGCTATAGTTAAATTTTAACAATATCTTTATTCATTTTTACTTTCTCATACGAAGTATCAAGAAGGTATTGTTTTCGCGAAAAAATTCGACCTTGAGATTTTTACGGAAATACACGTTTTAGGTGTCGCTGAGTCCGAAAAAGTGGTTTTCTCAATGTCGTCTGTCTGTTACTGGCTCTGGAGCCTAGACGGAAGAACGAAAATGAATGAAATCTCGTACTTAGGCAATTTATCATACTGAGCAGAGTATACATAGAAATGGTTGACATTGATCAATAATTAACAGTAGTTTATTCTATGCATTTTTCACAACAATCCGATTTTCTCAAAAACGGCTATAACGATTTTGATCAAATTTCGTACAGTTACTTGAGTTTACGTCTTCAATAATACTGCATAGTTCATATTTCTAAAAAAAAATGAATATAAGGCTAGTTTATTCTAGGCAACTTTAACAATAATTCAATTTTCTCAAAAATGGCTCAAACGAATTTGATCAAATATCGTACAGTTACTTGAGCTTACATCTTCATTAATACTGTATAGTTCACATTTCTCAAAAAATGAATATAAGGCTAGTTTATTCAAGGCAACTTTAACAACAATTCGATTTTCTCAAAAACGGCTGTTTTTGATCAAATTTTGTAAAGTTACTTAAGTATACAGTAAAACCTCTATCTAGTGAACCTCCGTTTATCGTAAACCTCCGTATTTCGTAATATCTTTTGGGTCCCGCCAAAACTATATGTTACGGTATAGACAAACCTCTTAATATCGTACCTCCGTATTTTCGTAATTCTCCGTATATCGTAATGGGAAAATGCACCCCTGATAAAAAACAACCTCCCTATAGTAAAATAATGTATTCCTGTTTACGGATAAAATAATTAAGCTAGTTTGCAATGAAAATTTGCATGTGAATAACCAAAAGAAATCAGTCGATGGTATATGCATACGTACGTACAAGGTTATCCCGTTGAAGCAACCACCGTAGTGGCCTCTCGAAAAAGTCGCCAAAATATTATCATAATGCAACAAATATGCACAATTTAAATTGAAGTTAGGTTGCGTAGTTTATTACCTATGCCAGGCCCTACGAGTTCAACTCGCTCAGATTTACGGTCCCCTTCTAAAAGGAAACAACGGCAAGCACCAATAGTCAATTCTTCCGTGATTCTCAAGTTACACATCACTGCTACTTATGTACGTATCAATTTTAATCACTCGTGAAAAGTGTCACGAGAATATTATTACAATGTTGCAAAGATATATCATTTAAACGTAAATTAATTCTCGATCCTCAGCTAACACACCATTGCTACGTATATATATTAATTTTCACGGCCTTTGAAAAGAGCCCTGAAAATATGAATACAGTGTTGCAAAGGCATTTAATTGTCAATTCTTTCGTGATTCTCATGTTACTTTTACTGCCTCTGAAAAACCCACGAATATATAACTGTAAAATTGCAAAGACAATATTTAAGTCAATTCTTTCGCGGTCCTGAGGTTAACAACGCACCACTGCTACGTACGTATCACTTTTTACCACATCTGAAAAGAACCGTGAATACATGACTATAACGTTACATACACATAATATTTACGATAGGTACTGCTTCTGCTGCGACGATTTCTCGCCTGGTGAATCCCCTCACACGTCCCGGTTTATCCCCTCATGCAGGCGTCCAGCTATACGCCGGTATGCGTCAAGTTTGTATGAGCATGTAGTGCTTATGTTTGCCTAATACGAGGAGCTTGTCAAAATTACTGGTTATACCACATTGGTTTTATTAAGCTGTAGTGGATACATAATCTACAAATACGTGTTTTTTAACGTTAATTTTGTCCTTAATCACGTGAGTATATTATTTATTATATCACAACTTTCATGTAATTATTAATGCATTAATTTTCCGATTATAATTAAAATTTGTTAGGTGTATAACAATATACTTCATTATGCCTTGTATAATATTAAGTGCAATATTTACAAATAATACACAAGTAATTAATGAATATGTTTATGAATAGTTTAATTTTAGACCCATAATGGACATGGTAAATCATAGAAAAAGACGGCTGCTGAAAATAGAAACGAAGTTAGCAATTTTCCTAGCCATTGATGAGGGGAAAAGAAAAATAGATGTAGCAGAAACCTTTGGCATACCACCATCGACTCTAACATCTATTTTAATTAACGTAAAGAAACTGAAGTAGTAGCACATCAAGGTTTCATCAATAAAAGATCTCGGGCAGTGAAAAATGAAGAATTAGATAAATGTGTGTTTGATTGGTTGATGGAAGCTAGAGCCAGAAGCATACCTATATCTGGGCCTATTCTACAACAGAAGGCTAGGGAAATGGCATTGAAAATGGGAATAGATGACTTTCAAGGGTCAAATGGATGGCTACAGAAGTTTAAAGTGCGCTAGAACCTAAGAACTTTAAAAATGTGTGGGGAAGAAGCTTCTGTAAGTACAATTGTGGTAGAAGAGTGGAAAAACACTCTGCAAACAATTTTAGTGAGTTATGATCCTAAAGACATTTTCAATGCAGATGAAGCTGGATTTTTTTATAACTTACTCCCAGATAGAACTATTGCAGTTAAAGGAGAACCCTGCCATGGAGGGAAAAAAGCAAGGAGAGATTTACAGTGCTTTTCTGTACCAATGCAGATGGCACTGAGAAATTAGAGCCACTTGTGATTGGGAAATATAAAAAACCCAGATGTTTTAAGAATATAAAAAAACTTCCCTGTTTATACAGAAATTCTAAAAAGTCATGGATAACTGCAGCTTTATTTAGTGAGTGGCTAAGCATGCTTGATGCAAAGATGGGCATAAAGAACAGAAAAATAGTTCTTTTTCTGGATCAGTGCACTGCTCATAAAGTTGAGGGGATCGTGTTGCGACATGTTAAAATAATGTATTTTCCTCCAAATACCACAAGTAAACTGCAACCATTAGATCAGGGCATAATTTCTAGTGTTAAGAGAAATTACAGACAGCAGTTGGTGCTCTATATTTTAAGAAATGTGGATGAAACAAATGATCTTACAAAATGTAAATGGAATATATTGCAGGCCATGCATAGGCTCTGCCTATCATGGAATTATGTTCAATCAGCCTCTATTAATAAATGCTTCATAAAGGCAGGATTTATGAGGACAACATATGGGGAAGATGAAGTATCAGATGATGAACCTTTGGAATGGGATGAAATCAAAAAAATGATTCATCTTCAAACATCATTTAATGATTTTGTTAATGTTGACACTTCCCTATTAACTTGTGCACCAACTGAGGGAGAAATGGTAGAAGAAGTGGAGATAGAAGTTGAAAGGGAGACTATAGCAGAGACTAATAAGGAAGAAGAAGAAAATGATGAAGAGGAAATAATTCCATCTCCAAAAAAGAGTGAAGTGCAAGAGGCTTTGAGCGTGCTAGAAAGATTTTTTATGAATATGGAGGATTGCAGTGGTGGTAATCTCTTGCTACTAAATAAAATAGAAAATGTTGTATCCAATGAATTTAAGAAAAAGATGACACAGACTGAAATTACCAGCTTTTTTTTCCAGTAAACAATAGGTAGAGTACATATTCATTTTTTGTTCAGTTAGGTTGGTATTTATATTATAAATATATTAAATTTATGTTGTGTATATATAAATATACTAATATAATAATTAAAAAGAAAATAGTACTTTTAATTACCAGTTTGTGCATTTATGAATAATAATATGAAGGTCTTACGGTAAACCTCTTTATAGTGAACCTCCATTCATCAAAATGCCTAAAAATCTGGTCCCTTCCATTTCGATATATAGAGGTTTTACTGTACATCTAATATATGTATTTCATTTTTCTCAATGAGTGAATATAAGGCTAGTTTATTCTTGGCAACTTTAACAAAAATTGGATTTCCTAAAAACAGGCTCATATGATTTTCATTTTCTAATGTACCCATATATGAGAAAGTTTGTACAATGTATGTTGTACCGATTTTTTGTTTTATATTACGTTTGTTCGGCAGTATGTTATTTTGACATATTTCTTTCACATAAAAAGGAGAAAAATATGATTCTTCATTATTTTTACAATCAAATGCTTTTTATTTGAATATTTTCCCACCAATAGTTCATGAGATGTTTACAGAAAACATACACAAAATATTTAAATGGCCGAAATTAAATCTGGCAGCGGGACCCTCAACTAGGTATTTAAATTCCGGCGTTTAAAGGTTAAATCCTGAAATGTAATATTTCTCACGGTTTTTTATACTTCGTTGTTATATTTTAAATTTGCCTATCTAAGTCATCCTGTCATATAACTGACCAAAATCCTCCTCCTCATATATAAAAATTGGTACAACATACATTGTGCAAACTTTCTCATATATAGGTACTAATGCGTCGTTTAGTTATCTTTAGAAAATGAAAATCGTATGAGCCTGTTTTTAGAAAATCCAATTTTTGTTAAAGTTGCCCAAGAATAAACTAGCCTTATATTCATTCAGTGAGAAAAATTAAATACGTAGTATTATTGAAGACGTAAACTCAAGTAACTGTACGAAATTTGATCAAAATCGTTATAGCCGTTTATGAGAAAATCGAATTATTGTTAAAAATGCATAGAATAAACTACTGTTAATTATTGATCAATGTCAACCATTTCTATGTATACTCTGCTCAGTATGATAAATTGCCTAAGTACGAGATTTCATTCATTTTCGTTCTTCCGTCTAGGCTCCAGAGCCAGTAACAGACAGACGGCATTGAGAAAACCACTTTTTTGGACTCAGCGACACCTAAAACGTGTATTTCCGTAAAAATCTCAAGGTCGAATTTTTTCGCGAAAACAATACCTTCTTGATACTTCGTATGAGAAAGTAAAAATGAATAAAGATATTGTTCAAATTTAACTATAGCATTCATAAACAGATACAGTAAAACTTGTTTATAACGATCATGCCTAAAACGAAATCTCGGTTATAACGAAGAAATGTCTCGGTCCCTTGAACTTCTCCATAAGGGCATTGGTAAAATTTCTCGGATGTAACGAACACGCATTTTATGAATTCTCGGCTGTAACGAACCAATGTTTGGTCCCGTGGCAAAAAATGCCCCACACAACGAATTTTGGCGAGCAGAGCGATAAGTAATGAATAGTTTCCGCCCGTTTACCGCGCACTTGTTCGTAGAGGTCCCCTTCCTCCATCTACCCCTTCCATATGAATTTCCACGTTCCCTTTGTTTTGAAATTGATATTAAAAATGTGAAATGTTTATGTAAATTAATGACCATAATAATAATAATAATTGACCATTTAAAAAATCGTATGTAATAGCAGCCGAACATTTTACATGCCGCGAAGTTGATACGCATCTCTTAGCATTTGTAAGTATGGCATTGAAGTCGACTCACTGCAAATACAGTAAAAGATGTGTTATCCGGCTATCTTGGGGATTGTGGAAAGCCGATTAGGAGAAAAATCCGGTTAGGAGAGCGATTTTCGATTTTGACATCGCAAATTTAGCAGTAACCAAACAAAATTGGGCTTAGGTTCACTATCGTACTCCCCAAACATAACTACGTATGCATGGGATTTGCATTTCCCATTTTAATTCTTCCACACGTAGTTAGATATAGACACTATTTACCCATTCTTATTTAATACGTTGCTACGCTTACATGCAAAACAAAAAGACTATTGAAAAGTTGAGGACGTCTGGGAAGTTTGGGGATTATGGCAGTGAACCTGTTCCCAAACTTGAATTTATTGGATTATATCTTTCTTATTTGTCTTTATTTACTCTATTAGAAAAGGACGAAATTATTTAATTCTTCTGAACATTTCTGTGAAAACCAGTCATATAATATTTTATCCAGTTCCTCAATTTTTGGCTTATGAAGCGTATGATGTTTATTAATTGATTTACTCGTCTCAGAAGATGACACAAATTTCATTAATTTAGTCTTATGAACCTTGATATCATAGAGCTTGGAAGATCCGATGTTGAATTCTTTTGCTATGGCTGCTTTATTTTTTCCTTTTTCAATTCGTTTGATCTGCTCCAGCTTTTGTGTTAGCGTTAAAACAACCTTTTCTCTCCTGTTCCTTGCTTTTAGGTATTTATTTTGATGCCATATTCAATGGATGGGTAATTTTTTAAATAATAAAAAGCGATAAAACTGGAAATTGTAGAAGTGCACCAAAACATCTAACCAAAAACGCCATGCTTACTCGGCAGCCACAGAAGTATACGGAGTAAATACATAATATATACATCTTACATTTTAAGAAATTTTAAAGTGGAAGTTGTGGTATTACACATATACAATTCACACAAAAATTTATAAAAAAAAGAAAAAGAAATACAAAATGAATTATATTTTTGTAACTGCCGGTATCTAAGGCTGGCCGGTACTAAATAGCCGGCCGGTACTAAATAGCCGGATAGCACAGCTTTTACTGTATGTGTATACGTGTTATATGAGATGTATAGGCCAAAAACCGTTTCTTGTATATAACGTAGTTACGCTTATAACGAAGCAATGAGTCGGTCCCCTCAAATACGTATTAAACGAGTTTTACTGTATTTGGCATCGAAGCAAGGAAATAATACGTGAAGTAGTCATTGCAACTAAACATTTTTCATGTTAAGGCACTGAAATATGTATTCCTTATGATTCCTAATAAATATTTACGCTAACTCAGAATTTAATTAATTTAATCTTGACTGTAAAAATAAACTTGGTTCTTTTTGATGCCCGTATTGTAAACTCCAGAGTTTGTCTAGATTCTAACTAATTTTGAAATGCAAAGAATTATATCCGACACTCATTCACTTGTTACTGCCATGGGGAAAGTAAGCGCTACTGGATTCAAAACCATTATCTTGAAGGAAAATATTCAATCCCTAAGAGCCATAAACCCTTCTCTAACAAGGGAAGGGCACTACTGACCCCCAACCGATTTGGCTGAAACTTCGTAGAGATAATGTCCATGACGTCCGATTAACGAAAATATATACATATCAGGGCCAATACCCAGCCGTTTTTATTTTATTAATAAAAATAAGTTATTATTTCCTTAGTCACTGCTTAACTACCGTACACGGTAAATGATCTCGTAAATAACGGTGTTGGCGGAGCGTCTAGCACACTTGGCTGTAAATCTGCAGATCTGATGTTCGAGTACTTGTTCCGAAACCTTTTTTCATTTTTTCCCACATTTTCACTTTCATCATTTAAAGTATTTATTATCTAATTTCCTAATATTGCTATAAGTTTAAATATCCATTTATTTCTAAATAAAATTCCTAATCACAATGGTAGTATATACGACTATAAGTTAACTCTATTTCCTCATATCCGTGCATTTCGTCGACTTCATCGGGCCCCACCAGATCGTAATCTTCATGGAAGTTCATCTTGCCAAGCATATCCACAACACGTGTAAAAATTTCTTGGGCCACTACAACACTACGGCCACATTCACTTTCAGGAACTTCTTTATCTGACATCAATCCATTTTTTCAGAGGAGTTTCATGCAGTAATGCATGGCGATGTTCAACACATCTTTCGCTGTTTCGTCGTCCAAAGGAGGAGACGTAAAAGATGTAACATTTTTGCTCGTTACAGGATTCCCCGCTGAAGATGTTGAAGCAGTATATTCCATTTTTGAATCAGCAAAAACTGTAGTATGTTAGAAATACACTTCAAAACACACTAGTTAACACGTTCATTGCGGAAAAAATAATTGGCACATTCCCGTGTACGGATGATATTTTTTTCGGAGAAATTCACCATGACTTCGTGTTTTAGGTTAAAATATTATGTTATTTAAGAAATAAATTGAAATTTCTTTAAATATTAATTATTTAACTGGTACATCTTATGATGTAGTCCGCATGCGGGGTTGGCCAAAGGTAGGCAAACCCGCAACACATTTCGGCGACGCGTAACGATATTGGATCTTTCATGGCATCTTCAGAAATATATGATGAATTTAATCCTTACATTTTGAAGAGAAAACGCACGAGGATGTCATATTATACCACCCGACCCGCGTATAGTACCAAGATTGGCTAACTCTATTATTATATCTAAAATATCGCCAAAAAATTTATTCCAAATTTCTTTTTTTCAGTTTGTAAACTTGGAGAAAAAGTCTAGCTCACATAATTATTGATCTTTTTAAACGTATGGATTATTTTTCAATAAATAATAACGAATAGATAATTTTAAATAATGTTATAATAACACAATTCACTTTCAAAATAATTTATTGATTATAAAATGTTATTAAATCTTTGTTTTTACGATTGCTTTTATCATATTTTTTATAATTAACATTATTTACAATTACAATAATTGTTTCCATTCAGAATAATACATACAAAATTTTCAATTTACAATAAAACTCTGTTTACATTACAAAGATTTCAATTCACATTAGTGGCAACTATTTGCAATACAAGCCTACTATTTACAGTAAAAAGTGTGCAACGAAAGTCACTATTTACAGTACGTAAATGTTTCCATTTCCAATAGAAACTACAATTTATGCTATATGCTATTTAAAATGAAGCCCGCTATTAACAATAAAAATTTCTAATTGCAATAGAAACTACTATTTACACTACATATATGTTTCTATTTACAATAAGTATTTACAATGGAATATTAATATATTCCATTTTTATATACAAACAAACTTATCCAATTGTTTCCAGAAATAACATTGAAGTAAGATGCACCAATAGAAAAATTTAATTACCAAAATAATTATAAATTTATTCTATTGGTTCATTATTCTTCAATGGTATTCCTGGAAACAATTGGTCAAACAAAGCCCTGGCTCACCTTCACAATCCCAGCAGTAAGTGGTTACAACCTTTCTTACTTTATTACCCGAACACACCCTGCAAGGTTTTTGTGGTAAAGATTGGGGTAGGTCCAATTGGGTAGGTGAAGGTGGTTGTAAATCGCGGAAAACATGTGGAGGGGATCCGGGGGAAGGGACATCTGGCGGACATGTGTGGGTCCTTGCAAGAGGTGTTTCGGGCTCTAAAGAAACAAAAGCTGTATCTCTTACCATGGGTTGGGAAGGATCACTGCCTTCCTCTTCATCGTCCTAAACATCCTCCCCATATTCCTCGAGGAGCTGGCATACTTTCTCGGAAGAAAGATCCGAAATAAGGAATCGCTCCTCTATTTTCCGCCTCTTTGACGGTGGGGCGTCCGAAATAAAATTCTCCATTGAACTAACAAGTTTACAAAACTTAAACTTAGAAATTATTTATTAAAATAATGAAACATACCGGAAGAAGGGACATTCTGCGCATAGGACGTCAACGGTTACGAATCCATATTCATTATTTAGGTACCTATATACAACTGAAAAAAGATATTTTATTCTATATAAAAATCTTCGCTACTATATTGTAAAGGTAAATAATAATAACAAAACACACAAGCGAATAACTCTTATTCGATACTCTTCGATAGGACAATCAAACGAACGGTCGACGTAAAAAAAGGACCAAAAATCCGAAATTCTGAAAATAAAAATAATTTATGTTTTAAAAAATGACTAAATTGAAACATTCAAACAACAAAAACAACAAGTGAATAACACTTACTCGATCAACTTTGATCGTACGATCGAGCGAAAGTTCACGCGCAAAGAACGTCGTTCAAAGGTCTGAAATTAAAAAACAATTATTTTATCTTTCCAAAAGTGACTAACATGTTTAATTTAAACAATGAAATACATTAAAAACAATATACATAAGAAAAAATAAGGCTTACCTGCAAAATCTTCAAAAAAACCAAAATCTGCTTTTCTCCACAACGGAAAACTCGGCACAAAAACGACGCACACGCTTCGAAAGATAGAGAGACAATGAGTCTAAAGCTTCCTACGGACCTCCTCTCATGGTCAAATCCCAGGCGCGGAAGGAAAAAAACGACAGAGAAAGGGAAGCGAGAGCGAACATCTTAAGATGTAGCCCGCATGCGGGGTTGGCCGGGAGTACATCTTAAGATGTAGTCCGCATGGAACGTGTTAAAATGCTGACAATGCTCTGATGAAAGAAGTAACACTGATCTTGTAGCACTTGAAATCGCTCCTCTCCGATCCTTTTCCACATGCTTTCAAAGTATTTTTCGACAATGTCATGATTGTGAAACAATACGTGCAAGACAATAAGTTTCTTTTCATTGTTTCATAATGGGGAGGCCAATAATAAATCGCTTTACAATGAAAAATTTATTGACGAGGAAAACCAACCGCTATGTATGCTACAAATAATTCTTCAAAACTGCACATCAATATATTAAAAATATTAACTATTAAAAAATAAAAATATATAGCATTATCAAGAAATAAGCATTTAAAATGAGGAAAGTGAAAATGTGGGAAAAAATGAAAAATAATTTCGGAACAAGGACTCGAACAACATATCTTGATATTTTCAGTCAAGCGCATTAACCGCTATGCCAGCACCGCTTATTACAAGATACGTTACCGTGTATGGTAGTTAAGCAGTGACTAGGGAAATAATAACTTATTTTTATTAATAAAAAAAAAACGGCTGGGTATTGGCCCTGATATGTATAAATTTTGTTAATCGGACGTCATGTACATTATGAAGTTTCAGCCAAATCGGTTGGGGGTCAGTAGTGCCTTCCCCTTGTAAGGGGAGGGAAGGAGAGGAAAAAGAGCCTTAACCCCCTCCTCTACTATCACAGTTGCCATTTCGTTTGACAGCTCGTTCGAGAATAGTAGTTCACTGAAATTCCAGTAGAGCCGTCATAAGGTGCTGCAGTTTTTTTGCCCAGGACTGTATTAGTATCCGGGCCATACTACGTAGTTCAATGTTTCCCCACTAGATGGCACTACTTATGTGCTCGTCTGCCTACTAAGAACTTCCTATTTTGGACATTACATGGCACTGTGTGCATTACTCGATATGTGTGATGTTTCTATGTTCTCATTCCAGGCAGAATGGGATTTCCCCTAGTGCACGTGACACTGCATTTTTTTCGCTACTTTTTTGTTATTTGCAAAGGAAAATTGATGACTAAGGTGCAAAATATCTTGCCTGACAGTTGCACTGCAAATGGAGCCATTTTAGGAATTGGATCAGAATATTTCGAGTGTTCACTTTATTTTCGTGTGTCATAACAGGTGCATGTCATTTTGTTCTTATTAATTTGAAATTCGAATAGCCCTTACGTGATCATGTCGAAATGTAAAAGAGTTCTTCTTACTATAGAACAAAAACTTGACAATTAAAAAATCTGAAAAAGGCGTGACGGTGAAGTCGTTAATGAACAAGTACAGTGTGGGTGACCAAACAGTGCGTGATATTCTGAAAAACAAACATAAGCTGATTGAGTTTGCTGGAATTTCTGATAGTGCAAGTGGCATGTCTAGGCGGAAAACTATGAAGACGTCAACCTACGATGATTTGGACAAAGCAATGGTTTTGTGGTTTAACCAACAGAGAGCTGAGGGAATCCTGGTTTCAGGAGCTGTTTGTGCAGTGAAAGCAAAGTATTTTTTCGATGAATTGAAATTGAAAGGGGACTATAACGCATCATGTGGGTGGTTGACAAGATTTAAGCAAAGGCACGGAATTCGTCAGATTGCTATCGAAGGAGAAAAACTTAGCTGTGATGAGCCAGCAGCTGAGGAATTTAAGTCTCAGTTTCAACATTTCGTCGATAATGAAGGATTCACGTCAGAACAAATTTATAATGCTGATGAAACTGGTTTATACTGGAAGTGTCTACTAGAAAAATCTTTAGCTCATGAAAATGAAAGAAGTGCTGCATAGAATAAACTTCAGAAACAACGCTGTGGTAATGCCGCCGGGTCTCATTTTTTGAAACCATGTGTTATTGGGACTGCAAAGAAACCTCAAGCTTTCTCAAAGTTAAAGTTTTATTGAATTTACCTGTCAATTACTACAGTAATAACCCAGCATGGATGGACAGAGAAATTTTTACAGACTGGTTTAAAACAAAATTCATTCCAGCAGTGCGTCAACACTTAAAATCTTTAGATCTGCCACAAAGGGCGATTTTACTTTAGACAATGCCCCCAGTCACCCAAATGAAGATACTTTAAAGTCCGAAGACAGAAATATATTTGTGAAGTACTTACCTCCGAATGTGACAGCTTTGATTCAGCCTATGGATCAAGGAGTGATACAAAACATGAAAACAATTTATCGAAGAAACTTGCTGTTGAAGTTTGTAAAGGAAGACGGTGATGATTTGCTGATGTTTTGGAAAAAGCTAACTGTATTGGATGCTATTTATAAAATTTCCGCTGCTTGGAAATCAGTGAAAAGTTCGACATTATAAAAATCATGACGAAAAATTTTACCGGGAAACGATGAGGAATTTCTTGGTTTTGAGGACAGTTTCAATGAAACGGTGCCATAACTTACACAGCATTAGTGGATGTGCGAATGTTGATGAGGAAACAGTGCACGAGTGGTTAAATGCAGACCAAAATTTGGCCGGCCATGAAGTTTTGAGTGACAAAAAAATTGTGGAACGTATCAATACCGTCGATGTCGACGATGTAATGGCGGTCGATGATTTGGACCAGGAAGAGGACAACCTAATACCAGAGCAAAGTATCAGTCACAGCACTGCTTTAACTCACACTGAAGCTCTGCTTGGATTATTTGGAGGGACAGCAAGACAGCACCCTGGCTGAGAAACTAATGCTGAGAAATCTGCGCAGCACCATTTGCCGAAAGGTTAAGGAATCGAAAAAGCCAACTTCTTTGCTATCGTATTTTAAATAAAAGAGGAATAAGTACATATTTTTCATTTAAATTTTTTTCTATAATCTTATTTTTTTAATACAGTAAAACCAGACTTAACACGGAAACACGGCTTAACTCATGAGCACGTTTAATCGCAGTAGGTTAACTGCTGCACGTTAGACAGTCGCTCAATACATAGCGCTACGCACAGGAAAAGCAGCAGACAAGTGATATTGTTAACTTCGTTTTTTTTTATTCAAGTGCGTGAAGTTAATCTCGTAACTGTATTCAAACAGATTTGTTGAATTGCTGCATGAATCAGGTTATTTGAACTGACGTTCAAAAGATCACGTTTGCCGTACATTTCTGCTAAAGCTCTCTTTACATTTCCGCAAGTACCGCACAGCTGACTGCATTGCTTTCAAAATGGTATTGGTTTAATTATTGTTTGATTTACATGATTTTCGACTTGCATGGGAATTTTGTGAACGAATTAACCTTGTTGGTCGTGGACTTACTGTATATCAAACGGATGTTAGATTAACCGAGATTTTTTTAACTGGGATTAGTTTATTCCCTACCATCCCGGATAACACAGGCCTGCAAAGATTTTGCAGTTTTGGTAAACATATGTGATTTATATAAATACTGATGCGCTGAATTCGAAAATGGCATTCGTTTTGGCTTATCACGTACAGATTTTACACAATTCGATATTATATGGTTATTATCGAATTCTATATATGTACAGTGTTATACAATTTCATTAATGCATTGAACATTGAATAGAATGTAATAAAAAATTCAACGCTACTGTCGTCCTAAAGTGGGACAGACTTAATGCTTCTGCTGCCTGCAAATTAGGTTGTAACAATTTATGGTAAGCGAGCAACTGAGCCAGGGGCCCGCCACAAAGATATCTCGCACCCTGGCACAAAGTACTCTTTGCGCGGTCGTATAGCGATCGTGCGAGCAACAATATGAAATAGAATACAATGCCTTCTATAGAAGTGGCAACAATGGCATAAGCACGTGAGCAATAAGGCAGGAATTAAATATCCCAACCTGTCATCAGCTATAAGACCTATGCCACATGGACCAGACGTCCCGATTCCTACACTGTCGGCTGAGTTGGAGGATGTCGAATCCTCATCCAGCTCAGAGTTTACAGCAGAGGAATATGTATGTGTATTTCTCATCTGACAACAAATACATAACTCCGCAGCTATTTACTCAATCTGAGTTGAACGATTTAGTCCGGGACTTAGGTCTTACTTAGGAAAAGAGTGAATTATTGGGATCAAGATTAAAAGAAAAGAATCTATTAGCCCCAGGAACAACCTTTTACTGGTTTAGCAATCGCGAGAATAAGTTTCGGAATTATTTTAGAATGGAAGGTGAACTGGTTTTCTGCTGTGATGTTCCTGCTTTGATTCAGCAGTTGGGAGAAGAAACCTATGACCCGAAGGACTGGCGTTTGTTTATTGACTCTTCAAAAAGGAGCTTAAAGGCTGTATTATTGCATAACGGAAACAAATTTGCTTCCATACCAGTCGCACATTCAATATACCTAAAAGAGTCATATGAAAATTTACAAACAGTATTACAAAAAATTAAATATAAGGAACATGAGTGGTCTTTGTGTGGTGATCTAAAGGTTTCTGGGATTTTACTGGGTCAACAAGGAGGCTATACTAAATTCCCATGTTTCTTATGTGAATGGGATAGTAGAGCGAGGGACAAACATTGGACAAATAAAAATTGGCCTAAAAGGGAAAGATTCATACCAGGAACGAAAAATGTGAAACATGCCAGTTTAGTTGACCTACAGAAAGTTTTATTGCCACCTTTGCATATAAAACTTGGTATCATGAAGCAATTCGTAAAAGCGCTGGACAAGAGTGGCTCATCCTTCCGATATCTCTACCGTAAGTTTCCATCTGTATCCGAAGCTAAAGTGAAAGAGGACATATTTGATGGACCACAAATTCGACAATTCATGAAGGACACCGAATTTACTGATACCATGAGTGAAATAGAACTTCAGGCATGGAATGCATTCAAGAACGTCGTTAAGAAGTTCCTCGGAAATGTAAAAGATACCCAGTATGAAAAAATCGTGGGAAATATCATTAGTTTAAAAATACATTTTTACACTCTCATCTCGACTACTTTCCCGAAAATTTAGGAGCCCTCAGTGAAGAACAGGGTGAGAGATTTCATCAGGACATCAAAGAGATGGAAAGAAGGTAACAGGGACGGTGGGATGTGTCCATGATGGCCGACTACTGTTGGACCTTAAAAAGAGAAGTTACTCGTCAAGAACATAACCGGAAATCTATGGAATGCTCATTTGGAACAAAGCAAAAACGGAAACATCCTGACCCTAATCATCCTATTTAAAGGTATTTAAATAACTTCTTACCTCAGATGATGTTTATATGGGGCTGTCAGACTATGTATCGTATGACTTCTCCATATCTCTGTACATATACATTCATAAACGCAGGATTTTAGCGTAAATTTGTTTTGTAATTTCTGAAAAATCCTGATGTGATACGGAAAAACGGGCATCTGATTTGAATTCAGCATGCTCAAATTAATAACGATCACATATTCAACTTGAAACAGCAGAAAAAAAATTCATTTTTGCAGGCCTGTGTAATCGGGAGTCTAGTGTATATCATAAAATAAAATAATTTAAAATGATTATTTATATATTAAAATGTTGAGAAAAAAATCTTTCCATTTTATATAAACATGAATATATTAAAATGTCGAGAAAATAATCTTTCCATTTTATATAAACATGAAGTGTATAAAGATATATTTATCATAAAAAATATATAATTCCTAAAAGCTTTTTGTTGAAGGCGATGGATTTTATAGTAAAATTTATTAAACAATACAACTTGAGACAATGGTAAGCGTTGGTTGCTTTGCGCGACTGACAACAGACTCTGGAAATGATGATTCAGCCTTGTATGTAAGTTCCCCTTAAATGCGGTCTGCATGACTTCAGGCTCTGCCTGATTCTAGCAGCGAAAGAAACAGTGGATAAGTAAAATTTTAGTTTCTCTTTCGTTTACTATTCTGCATAAATTGATAAGTTTACGTTTTAGTGAGAAAAGAAAATTTATTTTAACCCATTAATCATGGCATCTAATAATGAAGAAAAGCGTAAAGAATTAAGTGATTTAAAAGGTAAAAGGGAGAAGAAAGTCATGTCATTAAGAATGAAAGTGGAACTATTGGCTCGACACTATGGAATAAACAAATCAACTGTGAGCTACATCATGTATTTTTGTCTCATATGCTTCTGTAAAAATGTTTCCGAAGAACCTATCCCCCCTTTCCCCATAAGAAGTTGGTTTCGGTATTTGCGAATTCGCAATTCGCGGCATTTTCAGGAACGCATCCCTCACGAATAGCGAGGGTTTCCTATATTTAAAAGAAATTAGAAAAATAAATTGTTAAAAAGAAATTAGCCATTCAAAAATTAAGACCATCACGAATTACAATAAAGATGAGAAACATGAGTACAGGCAGTCCCTTACTTTCGTACATAATGCTTTCCTGAAAACGTGTACGAAAGTCGAATGTACGAAAGTCAAACAATAGACTTACATGTTATAATGGGGGTTCTGTTCCCAGAGGGCCAAAAAATATTACAAAATCTCTAATTATGGTATAAATGTTTAGTTTTTTGAGCAGGGGCCTTTTAGACACAATCGTCGACGATATATTTCCAGCATTTCGTACATGTTCTTTAATTTTGTTCTTTTCCTTCACAAATGAACACACAATCGACCGGCTTAAGTCCAATGAGCGACCGATTGAGGCTAAAGATTCGCCGCTTCATTCATAAATTCATATCTTCGGTCATTTGGAACAAGTTTTAATCTTATTTTTGATCTTTAAGTCTTTATTTATGTGCATATGCACAGAAATTACTGAGGACAACAATACTGGTAACCATGGAATCTTATTATTGAAATGTTAAAAAATATTACCAAAACTCGAGTATAAATTCAAAATACCGTATTCACCCGAATCCAAGACGACCCTGAATCTAAGACGACCCCCCATTTTTATGATTACAAAAGAGAAAAAAGCTCAAATTGACCTACATTACTACAAAAATTATAAATCTTGTGAAATATTTATTTTCTCTTATACTTTTCTTGAATGTCATTGTCTTTTAACATTTTAAAATCATAAGATCACATCAAAAATAGAACCATTCAGGTTTTCAAACAAATTAAATGGTAGCATTCATTTTAAGATAACATTAAAAATAAAGTAAATTAGTCATCATCACTGTCTATGCAACCTTCACTATTTTCCTCATGCTCGCTATCTTTATCACTCTCAACTTCATCATCAGTCTCCCACAAAACATCATCCTCACTCCCATCCATGGCATTAGATAAGCAGCATTTCTTAAATCCTTTCACTATTACTTTTGCATTTATTTGTTGCCACGATGCCTTGATCTATTGGCAGAGCATTGCAACTTCAGGTTTCTTAAGATTTCCTTTTGGTGTTAAAGTGTGAGTTCCACTCTGTAACCACTCAGAATACAAAACCTTTAAATTATTTTTAAAACACTTATTGACAGCAACATCTAAAACTTGAAGTTGCGATGTCATTCCTCCAGGTATTACAATAAGATCAATATTCATCGCACTCATTATGTTTTTAATTTCAGGAGATAAGTGTCCTTGAATGCATCCAGTGAAAGCATTGCTCTTTGTTTCAGTAAAGCTCCTGGCCGTCTATTCCACACCACATGTAACCAATCTCTCATTAGTTCTTTAGTCATCCACCCCTTTTCTTGACACCTAACTATTATTCCACTTGGCAAATGTTCCTTAGGCATTGTTTTCCGCTTTAGAATCACATATGGTGGTAATTTAGTCCCATCTGCTAAAACCGCCAACATTACCGTGACTCGCATTTTTTCGTTGCCTGTAGTTTTAATTAGGACGGACTTCGCACCTTTTTCGTTCACAGTATAATTAGATGGCATGTCGAAGAAAACCGGAGTTTCATCGGCATTTCCTATTTGGCTCAAAAGGTAATTATTGGTTTTTCTAAGTCCAATTACGTATTTCTGGTACGCGAGAAGTTTTTCAACATAGTCTTCTGACAATTTCTGACGAAGTTCGTCGCCGTAAAGAAAAATTATTTCGCCGCATCATTCTCACGCACCAACTTCTGCTGGCCTTGAATTCTTACAATGATATATTAAGTCCTCTAGTAATTTCATTAGCTTTAAGTATAATACTTTCAGTCGAAACAGGCATACCGTTCTTCCTCACGGTGCGCACAAACTTGACTACTTCTTCTTCAATGCCATGAAATCGGCCTAATTTTGGACCACTGAGCGACTTCCTTGTGGCTTTGGCTTTTTCTAGTTCCTGTTTTGAGAGTTTCCATCGACGCACATTTGCCTCAGATACACCGAACTTTCTACTCGCATCACAGTTATTAGTTTTTTCGGCGTAATTTATCACGATCAGCTTAAAATTTGTATCTTAGCTCCGTCTAATTCCTTTGTTAACTTTCCCTTTGCACTCGTGCCACGTACTTCAACATGATCTGTCATTTTAACTTAAGGGTTGTGCATTTAAATCAAGAATGCACAACTCAAAATTACTGTCACACTTAGTGAATCGCGGTGCGTCGTTTGAAAGGGGAATCCCAATGATTTCCGCTCTCATTTGTTTTGACATTGGGTTGCCATTACGTGCAAGATGAAAGAACGTCATCTGTGTTATGATCGTCGACGATGATTATTAGTCTAAATAATTATTATTCCCGTCATGTTTTTCTTATTGTTATTACTATTTGTTTATTTCACTTCTTTATGTAAGTACTTGAATTTGCTGTTGTGAATTGTTTACTCTAATATACCATTTGTTGTAAAAACCATTGATTAAATGCTTAAATATACTTCGTATTCGAATGTAAGACGACTCTTGATATTTACAGCTGAAAATTTGGAAAAAAAGGTCGTCTTAGATTCAGGTGAACATGGTATATGCGAATTCGAATGAGATCGAATATTCTACGGCAAGAATAAGAATCCTCAATCATTTTGGTGTGTTTTAGTGCAAATTTTGCGTCGATAACTTAATTTTCAGATAATTTAAAGAGTAAAAGAATGAAAGCCTACAAACCAAAAAGGTGATTTTTACGTGTTACCATATGGGAAACAACATTCATCCTCTGGACTCTCATGACCAATTTCGAAATATATTCAGTCATAACGTAAAGATTCATTAACACTGAAATCCTGAGAAATTTCAGACTTCTAAGTTTATTTCTAATCGAGTTATTCACAAAATTAGTGTGTTACACATGACCATGATGATGACCATTATGATTTTATAATATAGAGAGATAGGGCAAAATGCAATAAAATATTTAAATAACTGCACAAATAAACACTGCTGTACAGACAAAGATGACGATGTTTCTGAAACTGTTGGCTGGCAGGCAGCACCACCATGCGGTAACTTGAAAGTCCAAATTTGGCGTACAAAAGGAGGTTCAGGGATGTCAATCTATATTGTACGAAAGTATGTGTTGTACGAATGTCGAACATACGAAAGTCGAGGACCGCCTGTACAATATTAAAAAACATTACACACAAATCTTACATTACATATAAAGTAAAACCTCCATATATCGAAATGGAAGGGACCAGATTTTTAAGCATTTTGATGAATGGAGGTTCATCATAAAGAGGTTTATGGTAAGACCTTCATATTATCATTCATAAATGCACAAACTGGTAATGAAAAGTACTATTGTCTTTTTAATTACTATAATAGTATATTTATATATATGTATACACAACATAGATTTAATATACAGGTGACTCCTGAGATTCGACAGGGATGCATTCCTGAAAATGTAGTCAAATTACGAACAGTCAAATGTCGAATCAGAACAAATTCAAACAATTAGAGCAGAAATATCGATGTCTACACTGAAACTAAACCTCTCATGGTCAGGCAGGTCAAAAATTACTTCACGTAAACTTGTTTCTAATTCGACCGATCGATCGGCTGGGTCGATTTGACCGGTCGAATTCTCGAGTTGGTCGAATCTCGGGAGTCGCCTGTATTGATAATATAAATATAAACCTAAATGAACAAAAAATGAATATGTACTCTACCTATTGTTTACTAAAAAAGAAGCTGGTAATTTCAGTCTGTGTCATCATTTTCTTAAATTCATTGGATACAACATTTTCTATTTTATTTAGTGACAAGAGATTATCACCACTTCATAAAAAATCTTTCTAGCACACTCAAAGTCTCTGGCACTTCACTCTTTTTTGGAGTTGGAATTATTTCCTCTTCATCATTTTCTTCTTCTTCCTTATTAGTCTCTGCTATAGTCTCCCTTTCAACTTCTATCTCTACTTCTTCTACCATTTCTCCCTCAGTTGGTGCACAAGTTAATAGGGAAGTGTCAACATTTACAAAATCATGAAATGACGTTTGAAGATGAATTATTTTATTTATTTCATCCCATTCCAAAGGTTCATCATCTGATACTTCATCTTCCTCATATGTTGTCCTCATAAATCCTGCCTTTATGAAGCATTTATTAATAGAGACTGACTGAACGTAATTCCATGATAGGCAGAGTCTATGCATGGCCTGCAATATATTCCATTTACATTTTGTAAGATCATTTGTTTCATCCACATTTCTTAAAATATAGAGCACCAACTGCTGTCTGTAATTTCTCTTAACACTAGAAATTATGCCCTGATCTAATGGTTGCAGTTTACTTGTGGTATTTGGAGGAAAATACATTATTTTAACATGTCGCAACACGATCCCCTCAACTTTATGAGCAGTGCACTGATCCAGAAAAAGAACTATTTTTCTGTTCTTTATGCCCATCTTTGCATCAAGCATGCTTAGCCACTCACTAAATAAAGCTGCAGTTATCCATGACTTTTTAGAATTTCTGTATAAACAGGGAAGTTTTTTTATATTCTTAAAACATCTGGGTTTTTTATATTTCCCAATCACAAGTGGCTCTAATTTCTCAGTGCCATCTGCATTGGTACAGAAAAGCACTGTAAATCTCTCCTTGCTTTTTTCCCTCCATGGCAGGGTTCTCCTTTAACTGCAATAGTTCTATCTGGGAGTAAGTTATAAAAAAATCCAGCTTCATCTGCATTGAAAATGTCTTTAGGATCATAACTCACTAAAATTGTTTGCAGAGTGTTTTTCCACTCTTCTACCACAATTGTACTTACAGATTTTTAAAGTTCTTAGGTTCCAGCACACTATTCCCATTTTCAATGCCATTTCCCTAGCCTTCTGCTGTAGAATAGGCCAAGATATAGGTATGCTTCTGGCTCTAGCTTCCATCAACCAATCAAACACACATTTATCTAATTCTTCATTTTTCACTGCCCGAGATCTTTTATTGATGAAACCTTGATGTGCTGCTACTTCAGTTTCTTTACGTTTATTTAAAATAGATGTTAGAGTCGACGGTGGTATGCCAAAGGTTTCTACCATATCTATTTTTCTTTTCCCCTTATCAATGGCTTGGAAAATTGCTAACTTCATTTCTATTTTCATCAGCTCTTTTTCTGCGATTTACCATGTCCATTATGGGTCTAAAATTAATTTATTCATAAACATATTCATTAATTACTTGTGCATTATTTGTAAATATTGCACTTAATATCATACAAGGCATAATGAAGTATATTGTTATACACCTAACAAATTTTAATTATAATCGGAAAATTAATGCATTAATAATTACATGAAAGTTGTGATATAAGAAATAATATACTCACGTGATTAAGGACAAAATTAAGGTTAAAAAACACGCATTTGTAGATTATGTATCCACTATAGCTTAATGAAACATATCAATGTGGTATAACCAGTAATTTTAACAAGCTCCTCGTATTAGGCAAACATAAGCACTACACGTTCATAGAAACTTGACATATACAGGCATATACCTGGATGCCTACATGAGGAGATAAACCGGGACGTGTGAGGGGATTTACCAGGTGAGAAAACTTCGCAGCAGAAACAGTACCTATCTTAAATATTATGTCTATGTAACATTATAGTCATGTATTCACGGTTCTTTTCAGATGTGGTAAAAAGTGTTACGTACGTAGCAGTGGTGCGTTGTTAACCTCAGGACCGCGAAAAAATTGACTTAAATATTGTCTTTGCAATGTTGCAGTTATATTCGCGGCTTTTCAATAGGTGGTAAAAGTAACATGAGGATCACAAAAGAATTGACAATTAAATGCCTTTGCAACATTGTAGTCATATTTTCAGGGCTCTTTTCAAGGGCCGTGAAAATTAATAAATAAATAGCAGTGGTGTGTTACCTGAGGATCAAGAATTAATTTACATTTAAATGATATATCTTTGCAACATTGTAATAATATTCCCATGACTCTTTTCACGGGTGATTAAAATTGATACGTACATACATAGCAGGGATGTGTAACTTGAGAATCACGGAAGAATTGACTGTTGGTGCTTGCCGTTGTTTCCTTGTAGAAGGGGACCGTAAATCTGAGCGAGTTGAACTCGTAGGGCCTGGCATAGGTAATAAACTACGCAACCTAACTTTAACTTAAATTGTACGTATTTGTTGCATTATGATCATATTTTGGCGAATTTTTTGAGAGGCCACAACAGTGGTTGCTTCAATGAGATAACCTTGTACATACGTATGCATATACCATCGACTGATTTCTTTTGGTTATTCACATGCAAATTTTCGCTGCAAACTTGCGTAATTATTTTATCCGTAAACAGGAATACATTATTTTACTATAGGGAGGTTGTTTTTTATCAGGGGTGCATTTTCCCATTACGATATACGGAGAATTACGAAAATACGGAGGTACAACATTAAGAGGTTTGCCTATACCGTTACATACGGTTTTGCTGGAACCCAGAAGATATTATGAAATATGGAGGTTTACGATACATGGAGGTTCACTAGATAGAGGTTTTACTGTAATACATATATTATTACATAGCATATTTTAAGGTTAGTTTTGTCTTCAGAAATTTAAATTTGCTAGGTCACTTTCTAGAAATTCATCAATTGAGTAGAATTATTTAGATTTCAGCCAAGAAGCCATTACTCTTTTGAATTTTATTATATTTATGCATTTTGCTTCATTTAGTAATGTACGAAAGTGCAAGCTGTACGAAAGTGGAACGTACGAAAGTTAAGGACTGCCTGTACTAAGAAAATGAGCAAAGCTAATATAAGTCACCATATTAATTATTTTTTTATTTTAAAATTATACTCGTATACCTTATATTAAAATTCACAAATGCTTTATTATGAAAATCCCAACCTTCAATCAAACATAAAATTATACTTACTAGTCAAATACCTGTTACTATGTAACTTTAAATCAAAAGCCATTTAAAAAATCATGAATTTTCTTTATTAATTTTCAAATATTTCTTTATAAACTACATCGTCTATACGTCAGAATGTTTTGTTGTTAATCTGCATTTTGTGTTAACATTGTTACTTTCTTGCCTTTCTTCAAAGGTCATGTTATGTCTAATTACTCTATGCGCTCTTGAATTTTTACCTCTTTCATGTTGCCTCTGCTCTAGGGTTTAATTTTCACTTCGCTTTCTCTGTGCTTCCGTTCGAACCATTTTCCTGTTTTCTGGACTTAAGTTACAACATCTTTTTCCCGTTGACGTAGAAGATCCAGTATTATCCATCTCTCCTCAAAAGATTTAAATATCGAAAGTATCTAAAATTTAAACTTTAAATCAAAACAAAAGAATTCTGATACCGTGCTTACTGGCATTACTATTATAATTATTAGAAATAAAATATGTTTTATTATACGTGTGTGTATCTTGAATACTCTTTTCCAAATCACACTCTTAAATACTTTGACTGAACCAATAATAATCATGTAATCTGTTACGTGTCCACTTTGATATGCTGTTTTGTTTTACCTATTTGTTATTCAGTGTTGCTAGTGACTTGTTTAGTCATTTATTTATTCTATCACCATGCGTCTGGTTGCTATTTGGCTTCGGACATCAATCGACAAATTATACAATGATAACCTATAAATTAAAACTGAAGGATTGATAGAATGAGAAAAATATCAGTTGGCATAGCGAAGACTGCTTGCGACCCTTCTAAATTTGTCTTGCGACCACCATTGGGGGTCACAACCCTATCGCACGTAAGGGTTTCAAAGTAATGGTTGGGTTGTTGCGATCTCTGGACTTGGGGAAATCGCATTCTGCCAGGAATGAGAACGTAGAAACATCGCAGACATATTGAGTAATGCACACAGTGCGACGTAATGGCCAAAATAGAAAGTTCTTAGTAGGCAGACCAGGGTGCATAAGAAGCGCCATCTAGTCAGGAAACATTGAACTATGTAGTGTGGCCCGGATACTAATAAAGTACCATCATGTTTAATTTGAGATCCGGTGTAAAAAACCTCTTATGCTTTGTACCCACCACAATGGGACCACAATTTTTGGTAGAGGGGTGGTTAGCCTGTCTAGCTCCCAATGCTAGGGCTACAGGTTCGAATCCTGCCAAGGACATGGTTGTGTGTGTTCATCCTTGTTATTGTTGTTACAATATTTAGTGTAATTGGCCTTGTGCTGTCTCTGAATTCTTGCAAATAAATAAATAAAAAAATACCAGACAAACTGATTACCATCTTATGTTTAACTTTGTAACACACTAATACTACCAAATTAAAAAATATATCTTTGATATTTTGCTTCCTTCTCCTTCCCAGAGATATCCTGCTACACCTTTGAACCATAAGATAAAAGAAAATTTTATGCTCTACAAAATATGGTAATTATTGCAATTGTCATTGTCAGGTTGGTTGGCTGATAGGAAAATCTGCCATCTTCTTTCATGAAAAACATCTTCAAAGGTATCAGAATAGCCATCTAAATATCAAATGAATGATTCATTAGCTTGATGAAAAGTTGACAAACAACGTCAGATCCCATTTTGAAAAAATGAGGAATGGAGTTATGAATATTTCCTATACATTGTGTTGCATTGAATTTAACACCCAAACATATTTCCAAATATTTGTTATATTTGCAATAATTGTTATTCATAAGTATAGTAGTTCTTACCTTATCTCTAAGATTTCCATCAACAAAGTCCTGATACCTCCTCATGGGAAACTGAGGCCCAACGAGAAAGCTGGCTGGGAAAAATGTGTGAGCTCCAACTTCAAGGAATGAAGGCATCTTGGACAAAGCAGTCTTTTTCTGATCAGCTGAGAGTTTGTCCTGTTTAAGTTGCATGAAAGAAACATTATAAAACACGTTTTTGGCAGCCTAATATCTCTGCATCACAAAAGAATAAATAATTTTTTACAATATTGTACATTTATTCTATCACACATCATCAAAGTCTTATACAGGTAGAATAAAATGTTTGCCTTTTTAGTTGAAATTGGATATACAGAGGTCCTCGTTATATGCAAACTCGATTTACGTGGCTTCACTTATACATGATTGACAAAATAAGGAACATAATTCGATTTACATGAGCAAAATTCGCTATAATGCGATTTGGTGCATCGAAATGCTGATTGGATTTCTCAATGAAAATATTTCTTGTGATGCTGATAGTTTCTAGGATACTTCAAAACATCTCATTCTTATTTTGAGCATAAAGCTGGGACTGATTGGCTAATCTGGAAAATTGGAGTCACCAAAAACGAATTTTTACAAAAATATGATTTGAGAGTTAGTTTTTGTACTATTCCCCTAAAAAGGTCTAAAAGTACATACATTCCATAATATGGAACATATTATGTAGTGACCGGTTTCAAGTCTCCTACTCTAGATCGTGAGGAAAATGGTACACTTTTTGAGTTTATAAGCTGTTCTGTGAAACAATTGTTTCGCAGACAATCAATTCTACTAGTTCTTCGGTGAAAAAAGTTCTGAAAACTTTTGAGGTCCAAAATCACCAGTAAATTGTTCTCTATTACCTAAATAACCCACCAAAGAACTATAAGAAACTTGGTGAGAAACGTAAACGTGTTGTATTGAAATTAAAACAGAAAATGGAAATATGCAGAAGACTAGAAATATGTGATAATCATAATGAACTTATGAAGATGTATAATATTTGCTCATCAACGATGTATGACATAAAAGCATAAACAACAAAGTTGAAAAAATTTAATGTGGAATCAGAAAGTGTGAAAAACATTGAAAAACGGCATACTATTCATACTCCGAAATTTGAGGATTTAGATCGCATGTTGAATGAATGGTTTACGTTAAACCGGTCAGAAGGTGTTTCTATTTCAGGAATAATGTTAATTGAAAAACCTAGAGACTTTTTGTTAATTCCTTGCTTTATTTACAGCACTGACGTTAGTATGAATATATTCCGAAGATCTATCAACCGTTACTTCACCTACTGACGTCTAAAAAGGTTCATAAGAATATACTTAAACTTTTTCTTACGAAATATACCTATTTATAATCCTAAATCATCTTGTATTTTGCTAAATTTAATGTATAAATAATCACAAACAGTAAAAAACCATACCTAATAAAAATTTATCAAATACTGGCGATTAATTTCTTTTTATCAAAAATATGTGAGTACTGGCGTTTGAAATATTCACGCGAGTACCGCAGAGTTAAAAAAATGTACGTTTGCTCACACAACCGGCACCCTTCAATCCCCGTAGATGCTAGATAACTGAGCTTCTACTGTAATTGCAGCATTCTTTTGAGTTGAAGATGCAGGATCCCCTTCCTGCCTCGACTCCTGCATAAAAGAAATATTTTCTGCTGCAAGTTATGCGGTACTAGCAGAAATACCTGGCGGTGCCCAGGGAAATTTGGTTAAAATCCGATTGGAATTCTAGATGATACATGGTATATAAGAATTTAATTGGCTGTCGTTTTGAATAAAATGGGCAGAGAGAAACAAAAACCGCTTATAAATTATTCCTGGGATCCCTCCACAATTGTACCAAATTTGATTCAAATCAATAGCAAGACCTGGGAAAAATATGCATAGTTTAAGTTTAAGATTCTCCTGTAAGGTTACAGGTAAATAGTTTTTGCAGAATAGGGACAGATCAAAATTCATTCTGTAGAAATGGATTTTCCAGAAAAATGTAAATTGGTAAATTTAATTTATCTATAAAGCTCACCGATCGACTTACAGACCCACAGATCACTTTGAAGAGGCACTTGCTTCAATGACAAATGCTTATCTTCACGAATATTGCTCTATAATCAAAACAGAGAGGTTATTTTCTTTTTCAGGAAAATGAAGTGTTATTAAAATTAAACAATTCACACAACACAGCTTTAATAAAACAGGATTTTTCTACACAACACATTACATAAATATGACCCATTTTGGTGAATAATCACCATTATGTAAAGGTGCAAACGCGCATGATTTACTTTTTGCAATCCTTCCCCTATCCTTCCTTCCATTCTGGTGCCAGGGAGTTACTCCTCACATTACCATGCTTCATATCCTGCTATCAGTAAGAATGCTTACCCACCCCACCCACCCTACCTGCCTTTGTACACCTTCCAGTAGTAGAATATGCACCGAACTTTGAACATTAGTGGCGTCATTATTAACCAGTGGAAAGAACCCACGGGGGGTAATATGGAGACGCCGCGGATATGATGGTAAGGCACAGTGAAAGAGTAGTCACTCGGGAGTGGGGAGTCGGAGTCGGTAGACGACGGTCGGCCGTCGCCGGTCATGGAGTGTGAGAATGTAATGTGGGCTAGCAATAAAGAGTAGCCTTCTGTCGGAAGTAATACCCTTTTACTGGTGAATCCCTGCCAGATCCCCCCCCCCCCCCCGAACGGGGCTCCGTACCTGCGGAGCAGTTACAATTATTTATTTAAATTTGAAACAATGAAGAAATCTGGTATTTACCAATTAAAATTTAACAACTGTAATGCTAGTTATATGGGCCAAACAGGCAAAAACACTCAAATTAGATCCAACGCACATTGAAGTTGTTTTAAATCAGGTTCTTTTGATTCTCATTTCGCAAAACACTTGATTATCTATAATCATTCTTCCTCTTTCACTCCTAGAATACTTCATATAGCTTATAATGGTTTTAGATTAAACATTCTTGAATAAATGGAAATTTTGAACAATAAACTTAACCCTGAAATTCTTTTACTTTAGGAACACCAGTTCCTCTCCTATTCCCCCTTACTCATGCCAACACTTCCCCCCACTCTCCCCATCCAAATTCAGTTATTCCCTAATCAATGACAAATTGCTTGAAATATTTTCATTGCTACCAATTATTGCATGCACTAAGGTATCATTCAACTCAATTAACCGATATTAAAAGGGTAGATATAAATTATACTCACAATATTTTTTGTTCCATCATAGATATCGAAAGTTAGTCCAATAAGTCTCAAGGCTAAAACACATTGGGGCATACTCCATTTAATATCGTAGTTTTCAGTTCCAGTGAAGTAATATCCTTTAGGATTGTAAAGATATATAGGCAAATTTACTTGGATAATATATACCAGAAAATTTTTAATAGCTTTTAAAAAAATCTTACCAAATAACAAGTACCCCATGTTGAAAAGAAATGATACATAAACTGACAGCAATGTTCCCCCAATGGCTAGTAAGGTAAAATATATAATAACAACTGAGAAAACAGAATGGAGGACTTCAACACCTGAAAGGCAAGAAAAATGCAATCCTTTAGGGTGCACTGATACACTTGACATATAATATTTTGCACATTACCGAAAAGAAAATGCGTCAAATGAGTTAAATCATTGTCGAATTAATTATGGATTAGTTGATGAATATTACTACTACAAAATCATTTACTATTATTATTGGAAACTGAATTTGTAAGGAAAAAATCAAGGTTTACCGCTCATTAGACACAATTAATATTTAAGCTTAACGCCTGTATAACGGTCAACTTACCGTAATTGAAGTAACCGATTCCAATTCCACAACATAAGAAATATAAATGCTGGAGAGATGCATTTTTACCGTATAAAAGGTACCTATGAATAACTGCTAAAGGATATCCTGCAATAAAAATAAACTTCAATTTACAAAATGCATAAACATTAACTTTTGTTTAATACAACTATTGTTTCACAAAAAATAAACGAAGCTAGTGAAAAATAAAACCGCTTTAACTCTGTTTGAAACAAGTACCTATTAATAATGATATAAGCAAACGCAATGCAGGCTCTGTGGCACCCAATGAAACAGCAATATCCCTCAGCATCGTGGAACCCCTCGAGATGTTGTCCACCATGATTAATTTATAAGTCGGATGAGTCGATATTATAACGATTATAACAATCAAATTCGATCTAGATCGAGAATTTCCGATATGCCGAGGTTTCGATAGGCAGTTGTCTTCCGGTTTCTTTCGCAGTTTGGTATCACCACGTTATCAAGGGTGTAAGGTTAACTATTCTTAGTGTGGAGTAAACCATCAAAATGAGTTCGTATCTTCAGGTTTCTGAGGATGAAGGAGAGGAACCTATTGAGCTACCCACAGAGGATGATGGCACTTTATTACTGTCAACACTAGCAGCCCAGTTTCCAGGAACTTGTGGTTTAAAGTACCGGAACCCAGATGGTCGAGTTATGCGAGGTGTACGATTGGTTGATGGTAGACTGCATTCACCTGATAGTGGATGGGGAAATAGTGTTTATTATTGCGTATTTCCGAAAGGTAATTAATTACCCATTTAAAAATTAGTGCAATGACAAAAAATGAGCCGGCCATATTATGGTCATCCACCATCTTGGGTGTCGAGGAGATTTGTTTGGAACATTAGCCACAAATTTTAAAAGTTTTGCTTGATGTTTTTATGTGCTTTTGTAACCTAGTTTTGCTTTATAGTGAATAATTTATTTTTATCAAATTTTTCTTTAAAATGTTGCCGTATGAAGCAATTTATCATGCGTGGATTTGGTAATTCTAATGGTTGATTGTCGGAAAACTATTTCGAAAATATATGACAAAGGATTTCATTTCAGAGAACAAGAGAAAATCAGATGACCACCTAGAAAATTCAACTGCCAAGACTAAAAGAATGGAAACAAAGCAGAAATGTTCTGATTTGATTGTTTTAGGTTTACCTTGGAAAACAACCGAGCAGTTGTTAAGGGAATACTTCGAATCTTTTGGGGAAGTTCTGATGGCCCAGGTTTGATTCTGTTATTGATATAATGTCTTACTGCCTTTAGCTTTAATGAATTGACTGTAGTGTTAAAATTATTATTTTCAGGTTAAAAAAGACGCTAAAACAGGCCACTCTAAAGGATTTGGCTTTATAAGATTTGGAAGCTACGAATCACAAATGCGAGTTTTGGCGCAAAGACACATGATTGACGGGCGATGGTGTGATGTGAAAATACCTAATTCTAAGGTAAACTTCTCTATTTAATAACTTTTTAATAAATCAATTTTTTATCAAAGTGTATAAAGTATATAATTTATAATGAATCATCATAAATGCATTAGTTGGATTAAGAGGGATTATTATTATTAAATTGAAAACCTTATAATTTTGGAATTTAACATTAGTTATTATTGTTAATCATTTTTGGCTTCATTTAACGCTTAGTTTCATAATTGTCTTTCATCACCTGATTGTGTGTTGTAGTTAACCTCTGATAGTGCATTAATCACCAATAAACAAAACAAATTTTGGTAATCGTGAAGTTAGTCACTTTTATTATAAATGAGGTTTTAGCACTCAGGAACACCCAAATTCAATTTTTAAATCATTTATTAATTTTATGTTTAATATAAATTCAAGTGAATCACAAAACATACTCCTCAATAACACAAAGTAAAAAGCTATTAAAAAGATCTGAATCACGAAATGCGTTTTGCCAAATAAATTACAATTGTTCCATTTGCTGCGCAACAGGCAAGTGGATATATCGTTGAAAGGATATATTTACGAACCTTCGGCTCGCTTTGTTTTAATGGGTAGTCGAGACAGGCCAATCAGTTTTTACAAACCCAATATCCGTAGAAGAAACTGATTGGCCTGTCTCGACATTTACTAACCCAATCTCCAGACAACGTGGAGGGTTACTATGGTTCCGGGTGAGGCGAAGGGCGCGGTAGCGCCCAGAGCCGACTATGCATTAAAACATAGCGAGCCGAAGGCTCGTCAATACATCCGTTCAATGTTGTTTGAAGTATACATATCCATTTACATAATAGAAGTGACTGAACTTTAGCTTGGAACCCCTTCATAATAAAAGTGACTAAACTTCATGATTACCCAAATTTTCTTAGGTACTGTTAGTTTTATTTTACTTTATGCCATATAGGTTGTGCCTGATGGACATGAATTTTGAGCCGTGAGGCACAAACATTGTGCACCATGTTGATTCTTTAAATAATGATGCATTAATGTCAAAAAAGGGTGTCACTCTTATAGGTCAATGTTTTTATAGCAAGTTTTGCCAAGTGATCCACCAGTCTGGGTACATACTATACATCGATAGTTATAACTTTTGCAAAGTAAAAATTTGAAACTCATAAAATAAATAAAACAACTTCAAATAAATATGAGAATACAGTAGAGCGCTGATTATTCAGGGCCCCATTATCCATGGGGGTGGACTATGCATGGTCATGTGTGGGGAGTCGAATTATTTCCACGTTTACATTGTTGGGGTCTGATCTTTTATTCTCACTCCCGTTACATTTTAAGTTTAGTTTGTCATCGGTTTTTGGCCATGTATTTATGCATTTACATTGTTTGAGAATACTGTTCTCTGAATAAAAGACTCCAGCATGAAAATAAATGTGTGGGTGAATGAGTTAAAATTACGTTTTAACTTTAGTTTGTCACCATTCTTTGTGGAGGTGTTTAAAGGTTTACATTGTTGGAGTCTGACCTTATATTCACATTTTGTTTTAATTATTTATTCTATTAATGTAACAATAAATACATTAAATTTGGTTTATCTGTGTTTTTCGATTATCCAGATCTCGGCTCCTCCAATTACCAAGGATAATCGGCACTCTACTGTACTTCATAAAATTTATTTTCATCTAATAATTTTACATTAAAATTAAAACACTTCAACATATTATCATTTTCAATACAATTAAGTTTTCAACCTACAGTATGTTTTTGGTTGATCATATTATTTATAAAGGCAATTAAATTAACAAAGAAAAATATTGCCTAAGTATAATATAGGAACAAATTTGATATGTAAACATCGATTGCAGTGCCAATTTGTGCAGGGCCGTGCTATCCTGGGGTGCAAGGGGTGCACAGCACCCAGACACCAACTAGTTGGGGGCATCTTCCCATATAGATATTTGTATCTTTGGTTTTGTCGTTCATTTAAAAGTTTGCTCTTCTTTGAAATGCTTTTAAGATAAAGCTGTGCAATTTGCTTGATTGACAATTGAAAGCTAATATTAAACAAACATGGCAAAGTTTAACTGTAAACATTAACTGTTCGAGATTCGACCACGTTTTCAGGAATGCATCCCTGTCGAATCTCAGGAGTCGCCTGTACTGTATTTTGTTGAAATCTCGAATTCCATCTTTTCACATATACAATACTTTCTCTTATGCTACGTATGGGGAAAGTATAAAATATCCAAATTGTGGTTGTTGAGAAGTAAACCATATCAAAAAGCTTTTCAAGCGTTTACATTTGAATCCTACAATGAGTTAAAGCAATTATAAAAGCTATTATCAATTTATAATACTAATATTTTCTGTAGTATTACCGATGTAACTTTTTCCTCAAACAAATTTCAACATCTACTAATCAGAAGAAACTACTTCATTGTGTTGGAGGTTGCATTGAGAAGAGAGATGATAAAAATATTTTCATTGAGATAAAATTATACATACACTTGATATGAGTCCCAAATCTCTATATTCTCTCAGTGGAATTCCCTGTCTTCAACGTAATATGGTTGTCTCGATTATTGGAATTAACAAGTTCCTGTTATTCTTTATTTATATATGGCACTCTCATGGTCTATTTGTAAGTTGACTGGAATGATTTCATTACTTTCAATTTTTGATAGTGTTGTTGGTGTTATAATGCAGGCTTTGTGATAAGAGGAATCATTATGTGAGCAAAAACATTCAAGTCAATGCCCCCTGCGTACGTCACTAATGTTAATGTTAAAACATTTTGTAGGTTAATTATTGGTTAAATACCATAAGTATAGCACCTGGTCTCACTCAAACTTTGCCAATTAAAACCTCCTAAGGTCAATAACTTAATTATAGTAAACTGCACAGTTAATATTCAAAGATTTCTACAGAAACAATTTGTATGCTATGTAAATGGCATGATCAGTTTTATCATGAGATATTCTGTGACTGGGGACTATATGTGTACATTATTTTGACTTCTAACATGCTCACATAAAACTGTTCATGCACAAATCATTTCTTAAATCAAATGCTACAATATGTATTGTTTGTCCCAGTGATTTGTTAATTGTCGTAGCATAGGCGAACTTAAGTTGGAATTGTCTTGCGGCCACCACTAGTACATAATTATAAGTATTGTATGGGGTAAAACAAGTAGAGTTGTATCTATGAAAATGGATAAATTAGCATGTTTTGTGCCTCCGTGAGGACATTTAGTGTGGTAAGGTTTACTACTGAGTTAGCCCTTTCTTCACCATAAATACCCCAATTCAAGAATGGAGAATTAGTCTGGATTGGTAGGAGAAGGAGAAGGCACTACTGACCCCCAACCGATTCGGCTGAAACTTCATAGAGATAATGTTCATGACGTCTGATTAACAAATATATATACATATCAGGGCCAATACCCAGCCAATTTTATTTTATTAATAAAAATAAGTTAACCCCGCAAGCCGGTCGAGATTTTGTGCATGCAGGCCCTATTCGCGGTAGTAAATTTTGCAAAAATCGCTCAGCATGCTTCTTGTTAAATGATATTTTATATCTTCGTTGATTATGTATTAAATTCCATAAAAATTTGGCAGATTATTGAATAATGTTAAATGAATATAAAAAAGATTTTACTTACGATATATTCAGTGTTTTATCCAACGTACACTCTTCTAAGTACACTGGATTTCTAAAAATGTACTTTGGTGTGGTATATTTCAAAAAACACTCCTTTAAACACAAGCCGACATCACACTCAGGGCACCAATATATCGTGTCTTTTCTTTCCCCTTTAGCAGAACACACTGGGCATCTTCTTTGCGGTCTAGCCTTTTTCCCCTGTCGGCGTCAATTTTTCAATGAAGTGTCTCTCAACTAAACGGTGCGGTGATGGATTTATGGATCGTCTGTCACCTGGTGACTCGGAAATATTCCCGTATTTCTCCAATACTTGTTGTATGAGAAGAAGATGAAAGCTCAGATGGTTCATCTTTTTTTGAGAAGTATTGAATGTTACCAATGCATTATGCACTGAAACATTTAATAATCTTCTAAATAATTTGATGCACCTTTTGTTATTTTTTTTACGTTCAAGTAGGTAGGGCTGGAATTTTTGATCTTTTAGATCCACTCCTCCCGTTGCAGTATTATATTCTAAAATGCAGACAGGCTTAGATTTTCCGTCTTTTTCCCGAAAATTGTTACAGTGAAAGGTCAAAATAAACGTTACCGGTTTTTTGTCTTTCCACTTCATAACCATAACTCGATTGCTAACCTTAGAAATATGCTCTCCTTTCTTCAACTTGGCTGATTTTATCTCTTTTGGAACGTTTTTTCTATTTAAATGTAATGTTCCCGCAACGTTGGTACCTCGATTCATTAAAAATTTTGCCAAATCAGGTGAATTATAGTAGTTGTCCATCCAAAGAGCTATAACCTTTCCCTAATAAAGGTTTAATAATTTAATTACTGTTGCTGACGTTTTGAGTCTGTCTGAAGTATCCAAAACTGAAATTGTCGAATCTGCACCAGAGTAAACAATAAAATTCCATAAGTAACCGGTGTCAGATTCGCAAAGCTCAAAAGTTTTTATACCAAATTTAGAAGATTTCAAAGGACTATATTGTTTGAATGACAGACGCCCCTTCCAAAGCGTAAGAGATTCATCTACAGCAATATTTTCCTTTGGCAGACAAATATTTTGAAATTTACTTTGTAGATAATCAATGATAGGTTGAATTTTAAAAAGCTTTTTGTTTCCAGTATAATTAGTAATTTTTGAATTATCGACAAAATTTTGAGAAGCTTTCAAACCTATCTTGAGACATTGTTTTGGGAAAAATTTCAGTTTCCAAAAGTGGATTTCTTGAAAAATAAGATCGTATTGTAGGCTTGTGCAATACCCACTAACATAATGATTCCCAAATACACATATTTCCAATAAATCAACAGGTTTCCATTTCTTAAATCGAGATCGGGAAGACAGCACAACATTTTTAAATAACTTTCAGCACACCTGTTAGTCTCTAAAACAATTGCCTCAATTAGGGTTTCATCAAAAAAATTCATAAAAGACTCAAGAACATTAGTAATAGAAATAGTTGGACCACATTCACTAATGAAAGGATTTTTTCTCGGAACATTACGTGATGAAAATCATCAGCCCTACCTGATGATCCACCATCATTTTCGTCTTCACTCTCAGACACTTGGGGTAGATTTAGTGCAGTGTAATCAACTTCAACTTCACTAGAATTTCCACTGCCAGAATCAACGTGTAATTCACTCTTCTATTTCATCTTCATGTTGAATTTCATCTTCTTTCAAAAAGGAACCACTATTTTCACACTCCATTTTTGAACAGGGCATCTCGACTTGCTCTCACGAAAGAAATCTCTCGACTGAGAACTAGGAAGCAATATGGAATGCAATCCATTCTATCCGTCTCGGAATTTAATAAGGAGTTACATAAACCAGATGCCAGCCACATATACACAAAGAGAAAATGAAAGAGTGACTCAAAGTGCTGGCGAAGCAAGCCCTCTCGAACCCTACCAATGAGATAAGAAAAAATATTTCTGCCTTGTTATTTTTTTTAGCTTTCTGAGTGACTTATCATGTAACAGAAGAGATGTTTACGAAGCTAAACCCTTCTACAAGACATTGCTGTACTTTATCTCTCAGAAAAAGCAGCTGGCACAAACGAAAAAATTTATTTATGACGTGGCGCGCCTGAACGTACAGTGTACTGAGAACCGCGAATAGGGCCTCCCTTCTGCTGACGTATAGCATACTGAGATCCGCGCATAGGGGTTAATATTTCCCGAGTCACTGCACTAGTACCATACACGGTAAAGGAACTCGTACGTAGTGGCGCTGGCATACTGGGTAGCACGCTTGGCTGCAAAAGTCAAGATCAGGTGTTCAAGCCCCTGTTCTTCCGATTTCTAAAAAAAAGTTTTCCCCACATACTCACTTTCTTCATTTTAAATGTTTATTTCCTAATAATGCTGAATATGTTTATTTTTTTATATTTAATATTTTTAATGTATGGGTAATGTAAAATAAGCATCCAGTTTATGATAGCATTAAATATTTACTACACACAATAAATATATTTGTATTTTTGAGTTCCTATTATCATCGGTCAGTCCAGCCGTCCGTCCGCATGTTCGTTCTCGGCTTCTACTTAACGGATTTTCATGAAATTTGATATTAAGGACTTACAATCAAATATAAAAAGAAAATCGCAAAAATGAATCACGTACGCCTCAGGGGTACCACTTTACTGGTGACAAAAAATGAAATTTTTGTCATATCTCGTAAAGTATTGCTCATATCAAAATATTTTTCAAATAAAACTTGTAGAACTAATAAATTAGAGTATTTCTTTTCCTATACATTTTTATCGTAGGAGTAGCTGTTATCGAGAAAATCAAACCAGAATGTCTTAATTCGAGTTGAACTGTGAAAATTTCTTGCATGGTTACTTCTTCATTGTTGCTAACATTAACAATCTCACAAACAAATGTTTAATTTACTTACGTGTGCATGTACTATTTTTAAATAGGAGGAAAATGGATTATTTATGATGAAGGAAAGAACTTTAAAACGCTATTTCCCTTACGTACAGGTGTATGATTTCTTTCTAACACTCCATTACATGAAACGCGCCCATTTGTGATACGTTGTACACTTTCCTAACTTGTTTAATATTGTACTGAAATATGACAAGATTGATACCACTGTAAAGTCGGTTAATAATCAATAATTTATTATTATTATTCAGTCTCGGCAACGTTACCATCTTTGTTTGTACGTACAGCAGTGTTTCTTTGTTTGTGCATTTTACACCTATTATTTTATAAACATGAGTGATAAGTGGAAAACTGAAAGCGCTAATAAAAGTGGAAAGAAACGTAGGACTCATAAAGTGAACACGATTGGGACAAAGATGGAAATAATTAGGTGTGCGGAAAGCGGTGAATCTTCAGCTTCAATCGAACGCTCATTGGACTTAAGCCGGTCGAGTGTGTGTTCAATTGTGAAGGAGAAGAACAAATATAATAATACAATACTTACTGTGGCGTTCTGAATAAACGCCACATTTTATTAAAGAGCAAGGAACCTATCTACGCACGCTTCGATGACGTTGGCGATTTCCCATTAGCAGACCACGAAACAATTTGAGACATAATGATTGTGCAGTAGCTTGGCTTTCTCGTGAATGACAATTGAACTCAGCGGGACTTTCTTGATCGCTTCTTCACTTTTCTTAATCGATCTTATTGTGGACTCATTCACACCAAGTAATTTACCAACTGATGAAGCAAATTCATTATGCGCAAACCTATCTAAAACTTCAATTTTCTTCTCCAAACTCGTCACTTTTTTTGCCCTTTTTACCGACTTTTCTTTCATTTCAATCATCACTCTCTTTGAGACCAAGTTTAGGCAATATTACAAAAGAAACCATGAAAATAGCAAATGCTTTAATGAGAAAAGAGGGATTTCGTATGTGCACTTCAGGCGGTCCTCGACTTTCTTTCGTTCGATATTCGTACAACTCGCACATTAATAATAATATTTATTTACAGCCTGTAATCACATTGTAGTCACAAATCACAGAGTAAGTTTCATTAATCACAAAGTAATTTCTTATCCAACTCATAGCCTGTAAAATGGTATAGGGGTTCAGCAACAGCTGGTCTTCCACCTCTGCCAGAAAAGATGCTGTCATAAATAAAGATAATTTCACCAAAAATACAAAAAAATAAATAGACATAAACAAGGAAAAGGGAACTTAATACCATGATATACCTACTAACTATACTCAATCACTAGATTATGATAAGGATGGAAGCACTGTGTTACAAACAGTACGAATAAATGCAACTCTTACAATAGTATTAATTAGTTGGGAAAAAGAATGAAAAACAAATAACGATAAATTATAATAAAAAGATAATAATCAATTACACTATGTGTGTGATAACCTTAGGATAATACAAGGGAACAAGAACCCAGGATAGCATAGACTGACATCCCTGAACTGCCTTTTGTGCGCCGATCAGACTTTAGCACGTCAGCTAAATGAGGAACAAATATTTCGAGTGGTGCTGGTTGCCAGCCACCAGGCCACCAGTTTCCACCGCGTCGCCATATTTGTCCATACAGCAGTGTTTATTTGTGCAATTATTTAAATATTTTATTGCATTTGGCCCTATCTCTCTATATTATAAAATCGACGATTGTGTCTAAAAGGCCCCTACACAAAAAAACTAAACATTTGTACCATAATTAGAGATTTTATAATATTTTTTGGCTCTCTGGGAATGAAACCCCCCTATAACATGTAAATCTATGTTCGTCTTTTGTACATTCGACTTTCGGACACGTTTTCAGGAACGCATTTTGTACGAAAGTCGAGGACTGCCTGTAGTGCCTTCCCCTTGTTAGTTGGTTAAAACACCTACCCAGCAAGTGGGAGACCTGGGTTCGAGTCCCAGTCAAGTTCAGAATTTTCTCCTCAATCTTCACATTTGAAAATTAACATATTTACATTCAATTCTTCGTCGTAGATAATCCATTTCCTTTCAGTTACTATGCTCTGTTTGCACAAGAACAGCGATTTAAAGTACAGGTGACGCCCGAGATTCAACAGAGATGCGTACCTGAAAACACAGTGGAATCTTGAACAGTCGAACGTCGAGCGCTGTTTTCCCATTAAAGTACATGTTATTGTTGGGGGATGTGTTCCAACATCTCGGGAGAAAATTATTAAGTTCCATATCATATAACATAAAGTTAAAATAACATTACTAAAGTGCTAAGGAAATAATATTAAATCATTAAAAAGCATAAAATAATTTGAGACTAAGGAAAACGACTTAAATAAAAATATTTTCATACCTGAAATCTTTTTCAGCTATCCTTATGGGACTTGGTTTATTAATTGAGAATTCGTAAAATTTTTGTTGGAAGAAGAGGGGCTGTTGGCCAGGGGAATTGATAAAATAGTTTCAACCCTTCAGCTCCAATAATATATATTTTCTTAGAAAAAGTAATAAGTGAAAAGACATCCTGAACCGCAGTGACGCTTGCTGCACTGGTTGACATGAGCACAAACGATGGTTACTACGTCTTCACTTTCACTGAATTGATGAACTATAATGAATTTCTCTTTTAGTCAAAATTACTTTTTAATGGAGTCTTTCTTTCCGTAAATTTTCTTTCAATTTCTTTTAAACATAAATTTCAAAACAGAAACTCAAAAATTTTTTGAAAAAAATCTGCTTTGAGAGAGAGAGTATTCAACTCCAACATTAGGTGCCTGGCCTCCGTCGCGAGCAGACGTCCTTTCTCTTTGGCTCCCGCAGCTGCGCTGTTACCTGCCGTATCCCATAGTATAGCTGTCTTTGGCTTGCTGTAGCTATAGTTTAAGTACCTTTAGTTATATTATAATTTAGTTTTATTATTATTATTATTTTGCATGTCTTAGATTATTCGTCTAAATTGTAATCCTTATTCCGTGAATATCCGGAGTCCATGTCTTTATATGTAGTTTATTCTTAGTGCTCCTACTTATAATATCTCACATTACCATATTTAAATAGATACTTTCATATTATTATCTAATATTTAACTAACCTGGTTAATTTAAGGCTAATTTAGTTTCAACTTTGTTGTTTATATATTATATGTAGTGCTGTTTATTCACTTTCGTGACCTAAGTTTTT
This sequence comes from Uropetala carovei, assembly GCA_036926305.1. Lineage (NCBI taxonomy): Eukaryota > Metazoa > Arthropoda > Insecta > Odonata > Petaluridae > Uropetala > Uropetala carovei. Next base: position 750,641 of record JAXCHB010000075.1, read on the forward strand.
GTTTCGTTAATTCAAGGCTAATTCAGTTTCACTTCGTTTTTTTTACTTATTATATGTAGTGCTGTTTATTCACTTTCGTAACTTAAGTTTTCGCTTCGTTAATTTAAGGCTAATTCAGTTTCAACTTCGTTTTTCACTTATTATATGTAGTGCTGTTTATTCACTTTCGTGACTCAATTTTCGTTTTTTACCTTCTGAATTTTATACACGATCTTTATTGTTTTATTAGTTCTACTATACTAAAGTTCTGATACACCGTTTTTTTCTTTACCTTTTAAGTGTTTAGGTGTTAAGGGCTTAAGCTCTACTAACACCTACTTTAGGGATAAGTTATTTTATTTAACATTCTCGAGTTTATTTTCGTTCTCGTAGATGTAATATTTAGTTTAACTAACATATTTTATTCCCGTGCATAAAATTTAGTAAAGCAAAAGTATTATATTATTACTTGTGTAGTTCAGCACCCTCCTTTCACTTCCTATTCTTGTAGTTGACCTTGACTCAAGGCTTTCAGGCAAGACCCATAGGTTGTTTGTTTTTCATCAAGTAAGACCCCTACTGCGCGGTTCACCGAGCTCAGTCCTCTTATCGCCAAACTCATCCCCCTTTTCTACCGGAGTTGACGTTTAACTCGTCTCATTGTCAGGCCAAGTAACTCTTTTCACCGTAGACAGTCCCAAGTCGCTTTCTCGCAACAAAAAGTAATCCTTTTCCAATCCTCGCGCTCCTATTTCCTATATAGCTCTCAAGTACACATATAAATTAAATTCATTAATCTTACAATTAGTTAGGTATGGCTTCCCATAGGTCTTCTGTTGCTCTTTTCAAAAGCTCTGTTGAATGTGAGCTGCTCCAAGCGCGCATCACAGAACTTGAGAGGATGGTGGCGAAGCTCCTCTCTAAGGTTGCGGATTTGGATGCTGCTCGGAAGGGGAGTGAAGATGCGGGGACCTCTGAGACGCCTTGTCGTACCAAGGTGGTACCTCGGGCCAGCTCGAGAGCGAATGCTGGCTGGGTTGTCGAAGAGAGAGCCGTGGTCGACACTAACCAGGAAGGGATGGCTTCATGTCCGAAAACCGACGGTTGGAAGGTGGCTACCCGAGGTCGCGGGGGAGTAGAGCGGTCATGGCGGGGAGATGGGAAGGTGGAAGGTGACCCTATCTCCGTCAAAAACAGATTCGAAGTGCTCTCGGAGGATAGCACGACGAATTCTGTGGCCGTATCCACTCCCTCCGCCTCGAGGGACGCTGCACCTAGGGGAAGTCGGGCTGGGAGGGAGGGAATCGTCTTAATAGGTAGTTCAAACGTCCGGCGTTTGGTGGCACCCGTGAGGGAAAGGGCTCGCCGGGAGGGTGATGAGCGGGTGTTCTCCTGGTGTATTCCAGGCGGAACAGTACCTCAGGTGACGAAGGCGGTTCGGGCGGCGGCAAGTGGCACGGGATGCTCCAAGCTGCGGATAGTGGCGCATTTGGGCACCAATGACGCGCAGGATCGGGGTTCTGAGGAGATATTGGATTCCTTCAGGGATCTATGCTCCGAAGTACACCGACTCCGGCGGGTCATGGGGATCGACATGCGTCTGACCGCATGCAGCATGGTCCCGCGGACCGACCGGGGTTCGACGGTTTGGAGTCGAGTGATCGGCTTGAACTGGAGACTCTGGAAGTTCTGTGGGGGCATGGGAGTAGATTTCGTGGACCTCGGGCCGGTTCTCGAATCGTGCAAGGTACCCCTTAACCGCTCTGGAGTTCACTATACCGCCGAGGCAGCACAGAGGGTAGGTGGTAGGATATACGAGCATAGTAGAGTTTTTTTAGATTAGAGAGTAGGTTAGTGAGCAGGTCATATACGGGGAAATTAAAGACTTGCGCTAATTATCATAATAAATTTATTAACTCTGACCGTAGATCAATATGTAGGTCGGCTTTAGGGCACAATAAACCATGCGATAATAATACTATCAGTAATAAAGCCGCTATTGGAAATGAGGGATGCACCCTCCAAATCTCTGAAATAATTCCGAAGCGACACATAAGTGACACTCTAAAAATTTTAACTCTAAATTGCCGGAGTATCAGGAATAAGGCTGCGGAACTTCAGAATTTACTAGAACAAACAGAGGCAGATATAGTAATAGGCACAGAGAGTTGGCTAACCTCGGATATTCACGACCGAGAAATTTTCCCCTTACGATACATTATTCACAGACGAGATAGGACAAATAGGAGCGGTGGAGGGGTGTTTATAGCAGTGAATAATACACTAATAAGTTCTCCGGTCAAGTTTGCTGTAAACAATATTGAAAGCACTTGGTGTACTATAAACAGTGAAGGTTTGGGAAACATTCATGTATGTGCATATTATAGGCCGCCAGCTTCAAATGCAGAAGAAATATACGATCTAGAGGCTCAAATAAATTCACTAATGAAGAAGAATAGTAAAAGCATTATCATAGTAGGAGGAGACTTCAATCTACCCTCGATAAATTGGCAGAGTTGTAGCTTCATACCATCCGGTAGGAATCGCGAGTCATGCGAAGCGCTAATAGACATCTTCAATAAACATTCCCTCATCCAGGTAGTCAAAAAACCTACGAGAGCGAACAATATATTAGACTTACTAGCAGTTAACATCCCCGAGCGTGTTTCCGAAGTAACTGTTGAAGAAGGAATCAGTGATCACCAATCAGTTCGAGTACTTTTGGATATAACTGTCGCAAAATATCGCAAGCCTAAGCGAAAAGTGTACATGTATAAAAATGCTACCTTTGAGGATTTCAAAGAGAAACTCATCAAGGATTACGGTGATTTCAGCAAATCGACAAGCACAAAAAACGTTGAGGAAACTTGGAAAGCATTTCTATCAGAAATTAGAATTGGTATTAATACGTATATACCAAGTAAATTTATTAGCGATAATGGGGAACCAAGGTGGTATAATCGGCAGGTTAGATGCGCCCTCAGACACCAAAGAAAGCTTCACTCGAAATTTAAAGGCATCAATAACTGTAAGTCACCGGAGGAAGTAATTTCAATTTCACTTAAGTACAGAGATTGTCGGACTAAGACCAAAAAGGTTATGCGCAAAGCACTAACAGACTTCAAGAAAAAGACTCTTAGTGAACATCTAAGTGAAAATCCGAAATGCTTTTGGTCATATGTTAGAGAAGTTCAAGGTCGACGCCCTACCGTAGCCCCGTTAATAAACGACCAAGGAGAGGTAGTTAGCGATAGCACAGATAAAGGAAATTTGTTAAGCTTATTTTTTCAGAGTGTATTTACTACCGAAGACGTGAGAGCGAAGGTCGTGGCGCCCGAACCAGGCAAGGAAAAAATGAACGATATAGTCATATTAGCGAAAGGGATAGCTCAACAGCTTAAAAATATCAAGTCAAATAAATCTCCGGGTCCAGAAGAGATACCAGCTAGAGTATTCAAAGAGTTAGCACTGGAAATAGCACCTTATCTCGAAATAGTTTTCAATAAGTCACTTAGTCATGGCATTGTACCTAAGGAACGGAAATTAGCCTTTATAACGCCGTTACACAGGTGGGAAAAAAGACGACAGAGAAAATTACAGGCCAATTTCTCTTACATCCCTATCTTGCAAGGTTCTCGAGCACATTATCGCTAGCTCCGTGATGGACTTCTTAGATAGTCAGAACTTGCTAAGTAAATATCAGCATGGCTTCAGGAAGACGAGATCTTGTGAAACACAGCTTGCTCTGTTCGTTCACGATATACTAAGATCAGGAGACCGTAAGATTCAGTTAGATGCTGTTTTCCTCAACTTCAAGAAGGCTTTCGATAAAGTCCCGCACAGTAAGTTAGTGAAGAAATTAAATGACTGTGGAATAAATCGAAAGATAATCGAGTGGATCAGGGACTTTCTTAATGAGCGTGAACAAATAGTAGTTATAGATGGATTTAAATCAGATTCAGTCAGCGTAGCCTCAGGCGTTCCACAGGGAAGTGTAATCGGCCCCCTACTATTCCTTTTATACATAAACGACTTAGATAAGGTTATTAAAAGTAAAATCAAGTTATTCGCGGATGATACAGTAGTTTACAGAGAGATTAACAGTCCTAATGATCAATTATTACTTTCTGACGACTTAAATACAATTCTCGAGTGGTGTAAAGAGTGGCAGTTAGAATTGAACTTAGGAAAGTGTTCCTTTATGAGATTCTGGGGAAACAAAAACATTGACACGACGAATTACACTGTTGAAGGCGTCCAGCTAAAACTAGCCGATTCTGTCAAATACTTAGGCGTTACTTTAATAAGCAACCTCTCGTGGGATATGCACATACGAAATATATGCGGGAAGGCTAAACAGAAACTAGGATTCATCAAACGCATAGTAGGTAAAAGTGATGAAAAAGTCAAAGAGACATGTTACTTCTCGTTAGTAAGACCGCTATTAGAGTACGCGTCGAGCATATGGGATCCGTACGTGAAAGGATCAATCTCAGAGTTAGAAAGAGTGTAGCGAAAAGCCGCTAGATTCGTCAAAAATTGTTACGATAGAAACAATAGTGTTACAGCCTTGATACAGGACTTAGGATGGGAATCACTAACTGAGCGCCGATCACGCTCTAGGTTAAAACTCCTCGAAAGATTTAGAACGCATATATTCTCCAGCGATGTCGAAGAAATAATAAGAGCGCCAACTTATATTGGTAGAATGGACCATCCTCGTAAAATAAGAGAGATAGCCTGTAGGACTGAGAGGTATAAAGGCTCGTTTTTCCCTAGAACGATAGCTGAGCAGAACAGAAGTTACGAAAGGAAATCAGCCGACGTAGAGTGATACTATACATTATTATGCGCTTTACCTTGGTGCTATTTCACCCCCTGCCACACACCATTGCGGTGGCTTGCAGGGTGAACTATAGATAGATATAGATAGATATAATGCAAAGAGTACTCTCCAAGGATTTCAGTAGTTCTTCTGTTTGTAAACAAGAAAGATGCTCTGACAGAAAAAGAAATCTAATATGCGGAGAGACTATAGAGATAAATTCTTGGTCTGCTAGTCGGGAAAGCTGTTGGGAGCTGATGGACATAACTCAAACATTAGAAGTGACCTCATTGAAAATTCATCAACAGTTATTTTCATTGACAACAAACGTTAAATCAGAGTATTAAATTTTCTAATTTCAAAATGAATTGGGACTTTCTTGTTGGATTTTTCTTAAACTTTTCAAGAATAAGTGGCATCACTGTGGAAATGTACATTCAAACATTTAGCTTTACATCTTTTATACCTTTGGAGATATAAGTAAAACAATCAAAAATTATTTAAAACATACCTCACTTGTAACATAATCTTTATGTTAAAGGTCATTTCTTCATCGTAAATTAGCCATTCTTTTTCACTTATCAAGTGCTTTGTGCACACTAAAGAAAATTAACATATTAAGTTCATTTATTTGCCATTTCCTCCATTTATTACATGTGCACAAGAAAGGAAATGAAGCATATTTATATATTTGTAGTAGACCATGTTTACTTCAGTTGCTGTGAAGAATGTTTTTGTTGACAACGATTGATAATTCTGCATAAATTTTGTTTTCAATACTAATTACGACTGTCATTTGTACATTCACTTTAGTGACACAATCTACAATTCTGTCCCTTTGTCACACTGTAAAAGAGAAATTTTTTTGTAGGTTGGTAGGCTTGAACCGCCTAGGATGAGTCTAGTACTCGAACTCTTCATGTGGATTTAGTAAATTTCAAAGTGTAGGATGTTTAGTGTTTAGAGGTCATAAATCACCATCCGCTGCAAATAAATTATTTGAAGAAACATCAAGAGAAATAATGAAAATCAGTATTTATTTATTTATTAAAGATTAGTCCACATACAGCAGAGAATGCCAATTTACAGTGGGCTTTACAACAAATCAAATAAAATTTAAACAATAGAATAATAATAAAAAACAAATACACTCAGCAAGGTAAGACACTATTGTTTAGTTGAGAGATGCGTCAAACCAGCTTGGACAAAGAGTTACGTGACAACAAGAAGGGGTCAATATGGTAAGGGAGAGAGTTTATCATGGAGGAAAGACGGAAGAAGAGTGAACGTTGGGCAAGGGATGCTCTAGGAATGGGCATATGAAGTAATGAATGCGTGCGGGTGGGTCTAGAAGGAACTCTGAAATTAACGTAGGAAACCAGATCTGGGCAGTCTGTAATGGAGTTTAGGATGTTATAAATAAAGGACAAGTCGGATTTAAGCCTATGATTAGAGAGATTACTGAGGGAAAGGGCGGATAGAACGAGATCTGTTGAGGCGTTACAGAGAGAAGGCTCTTATTTCTAAGAAAATGAACTGTATCGGGCTTAAACCAGGGGGGAAACTTTTTTGACCTAGGCTTAACAAGGGGGACAAAATCTTTTATAACACTTTCAAGCACAGCGTACAGAAAATCAACTGCCTCATCAGGGGACAGGTAAGCACGCCCCAGGGGATAAGGTCGAGGCAGCGATTAACATCCTCCTAACGAACCTTTGACCAGGCACGAAAGGGTTTCAGTGGAGTGGGTGGGCCCCCCGGGTGCATCTTGGAGCCTCGAAACCGGTAAACTGCATCGAGAGACTCGTGGTCCGAGTCGAAAATATTACGTCCGGGGGTGACCGTTGCAGGGGCAACGGACGAAAGGAGAAAGTCCAGTGTTGCCATGTTGAGAGTGCAATGGAGATTGTGCTGGGATAAGCGGAGCGCACAAATGAAGTGTTCCATGAAGAAAGCATCCTTGTTATTCAACGTGCTACCACTTGATGGAGAGTCCCATCGAATAGATAAATTAAAATCACCGACAAGAATAATAGGGCCTAGGTTAATGGCTCGCAATACAGACTCAAAACAATTTTCCAGCACAGTAAGTTCACTTGCAGGAGGACGATAAAAACAATCAACAAAAATTTTACTTGATTTGGATAGCTTGCTAGTAGATAAAGAGATTTCACTCCACACCATTTCACAGTCAGTTTTGAGATCTTCGCGGCATTTTGCAGGATGCACCGATTTTATTACAAGATGCACACCCCCATCTATATGTCTCTATAATATCGGTCACATCGGAAAATAGTATGCGAGCTTGAGAAGGATAGCTCACTATCATTAACTGCCGGAGTTAGCCATGTTTCCGACAAGGCAATAATGTCAAAATCGGATAATTCATAAACGCACGAGTCACAAGTAGAAAGTTTATTTTTAATACTCCTCACGTTCTGGTAGTAGATGTTCAGATTCTAAATGCCGGGGCCGGGATTAAGACACATCTCTGGAAAGTAAGATGAATAGAATGACGATTCCATGCTGAGAGTTCGGAGCCAGGTTCCGTGGCAAAGACCCTCAGAATCACCCGGCGGTGAACGGGGGAACATCGAGGTAGCGGAGACCACCGGAAAGCAAACCACATGACGAAAAGATGGAGAAATAATATCTCCTAAAACTGTAGAGCTGCACGTGTGATTCACTTAATAATAATACTGACTGGTCACAGGAAGAAAATTCACAACTACGAGCAGAAAGATTGACCACAAGAGGTAAAAAGACTGAGAATAGTGCGAAAAACACCAGAGCAAGTGGTGCGTGTTGTCGTGTGGGCGGCCATCTTGCAGGGATCCTGCAATAGAAAAATTATAATTTGGGAGACTTCAACAATTAACAACTCATGCAGAAATACAATTTAAATTTAGCTCTATCCTCGGATGAATCTACAACCAATCACGACACAGATGTTTTATTTAATGTCAATGGTTTAATTGGAGGTGTATATGAAAATTATATTTCAGATCATAAACCAATATGCGCAGTGTGGAAGGCAATGGGAAACCACCACATCATCTGTGTATATTTCTAAGTCAATCAAACCAATCTAAGGATTGAATTACTCTTTTTTTTTAACCAATATATTGTTATCTGCCAGAGGATGAAACTGATACTTTCTAATAAGATCCAAGGAATTTGGCTGAACTTTGTGGTAATTGATACTCATATTAATGAAGAAAATAATAACTTTGTTAAATTCCACAATTTATTTTATCAAGTTTTTATTTTCCTTGTTAATACTTTCTAATAAGATTGAGATTTGCTCAAAATAGCTCAAATGACACATTAGTATATGAGATAGTTTGTACGGTGTATAGAGTACAGATTTTTTTAGAAAATGCACTAAGAATCCCAAAAATTAAAATTTCACCAATTTCGGATTTTTTCCATTGGTTATAACCAAAAGTCTATAACCGTGCCAAATTTCAAGTCTATACCTCATCTGGAAGTGCCTTATAGTTTTTATCCTCGTGTGGCAATAATGGGGTAAAAACAGCCTTTAAACTAAAATTTTAACAATTTAAGATTCTTTCCATTTGTCGTAGTTTAATATTAATAACATTATAATATGTACTAGCATAATTGCACGTCAAACATGTCAGGTATACAGGAATTAAGTATTACCATATTTGCTCATGTAAGCTGCGCAACTTTTTTCCCAAAACGCCTGTGAAAAAAGGGGGTGCGTGTCTTACACAAATTCTTTTATTTGCCACTCACCTTTTTTCCCAAAATGTCGCATTGGTAAACAAATATACGTTAAGCTAGCACCCATGCCGCATCTATTATTCTATTTCTAAATTTTGGTGTATTTAGTCATTTTCATTCATTGTATAAAAATTTTAAGTGCATCACGATTATAAGAACAAAGATTGGGTCAGCGTCGCCATCCTGGATTGAACGTGTCGTGAGCATACGTCACAAAATTGTAGAGGTGATATAAATTATACACAAGGTCTTTTTAAATACGTAATGGGAGCACCCGCTTCAATATCACATTTTCTGCCGCTACGTTATTGCTACCAGGTACTTTTGAACGCATACATTAAATTACATTTGAACTACATGGGATTTTTCTGCAGTGGCAAGTATCTTATTCTCGGAGCTTGGGCTAATCTGTTTTTGATGAGTAGTGCCTTTCCCTTGTCGGACAGAGTTAAAGTGTGCATTTTAAAGTAAATTTCTAATCATTACCCTTACAATGAATCTTGGGGTGAAATTGCTATCATTTACTGTTAAGGTGGATTCACATCGGACAGTGAGGGCAGGGGCAATTTTGTAGCGAGTATTCACACCAGGCGGTGAGGGCACGGGCAATGCGAGGGCCCACTGCGGGCTGTCAGCTAGAAATGCCATTAGTATTTCCAGTTGCTTTCCTGCGGGTGTTCACATAACATGCTCAGGGGCCGCTAAGAGAGCGTCGTAGTGATCAGCACTATGCCGGACAGTTCGGACACCGAAATGTTTATTGTTGCTGCCTTGTTGGAACAAGGAGAAAAAAAGAGAAGGAAGAGAAGAAGACATATCTGGGTAAACAAGATATTCGTAAGAAGACTGCTAAAATCAGCCTTTCATCATCCATGGTGACACCGGTCACCTCAGCCATTACATATCTACAACGTCTTCACTGCTCGAATGCTCCACGTGGTCGAAAAAATATTCCCTCATCCAATCAGCGGCGGAGGGGAAGGGAGGGGAAGCGACCGGCAGCGACAGGTAGGCGGGCAAAATATTCTCGGGCAGGTGACTGTGCCCGCCTCTCCCCTGCCCTCACCATCACCGTACCCTCTGCTGTGAATATAACATATGATACCAATGTAATGTATTTCGGGTGGGCATGCCTGCATCTGCCCTCACCGTGCCCGCACCGTCCAGTGTGAATCGGCCTGTAGTGCAAAATTGCAAATTATAAGTGAGGCAGAGGCAATAGGAATTCGGACAGCAGGGCAGAAATATGATGTATCGGAATCGTGCATCAGAGACTGGAGAAAGATAAAGGAGAAAGTGCTCTCAAGTAACAAAAGTAAAAGAGCATTTAGAGGTAAAAGTGAAAAATATACGGACATAGAAACGAGACTGGCTTCATATATTAGGGGTTGACGACAATTTGAATATGCCGTCTCGACAGAAATGTGTCACCTGAAAGCAATGGAAATTGCACGAGAATTAGGTGTTGCTTCGTCAGAATTTAAGGCGAGCAGAGGATGGTTGCGACGATTTTTTGTCAGAAAAGGTCTGTCAATCAGGAGAAGGATGACAATTTCTCAGCGCTTAACTGATGCATATGAAGAGAAGTTGATTAGCTTTCAGAAGTATATAATTGAGCTGAGGAAAAAACATTGTTATTTAATTGGACAGATTGGAAACGCGGACCAAATGCCAGTGTACTTTGAGATGCCATCCGTAACAACTGTGAATGAAACTGGAAAAAAGGCCGTGCAAGTGCGAAGTGGTGGCTATGAAAAACAACGCTGTACAGTGATGTTGTCAGTGTTAGCGGATGGAAAAAAGCTTCCACCTTATGTTATTTTTAAACGGAAAACCCTCCCCAGAAAAGTGAAGTTGCCAGCTGGTATAGTAGTAAGGTCTGAGACTGGATTCATTGCGTATGGGAATGTCGACCTGGTGCATTACTAAAGCTGCGTAATATGTTAGTGCTTGACAGCTTTCGTGGTCATCTTACAGAACCCGTGAAACAAAGACTACTAGAAGGAAAGACTGACCAGGTGACTATTCCATCTGTTATGACGTCTACATTACAGCCACTAGACATTTGTATTAATCGACCCTTTAAAGCGCACATGAAGAAACTTTACACAAAGTGGATGACAAGTGCTGTACACAAAACAATGCCAACAGGAAAAATAAAAAAGCCTGAGTTGTTGCAGATCTGTCAATGGATACTGACCACATGGAAACTTATTCCAGAGGACTTAGTAGTTAAAAGTTTTAAGTCATGCATTTCTAATGAAATGGACGGCAATGACGATTGCGTGGCATGGGAAAGGGAAAATGACGATGTGAATTTGTCGGAAGAGCAAACCAGCAGCGATGAAAATTAAAGACAAGTGGCTAGTTAAAAAAAAATTATTCATAGGTGTTTATTTGAATGGTTCCATTTTCATGATTGTGATGACATTGTGTTTTTTTATAATAATAAAATGTGCCTTTTAAATGAGTTTTAAGTTTATTAATGCTCCCCAAACTCGACGAAGTCTTCTGCTGCAATCGTCACGGAGGCCACGGTGCATGCGTGGCCAGTTTGGGTTGGTGGGGGTGTTGTGCTCATAGCAGACGACGCCTACCATGTTCAGATACGGCATGCTTCCTTTATTCTCTGATACGTCTATGAAAGTCATGGCCACTGTGGTGATCATTATTTTAGTTCGCCAAAAAAATGATGACCGCTACGGTAGGGATCAGTGACCGTATGGCTGGAAAATTATGTACAGCAGAATGATCAGTGATCACTCCCGGAGCAATTTCTACCGAACGTGACCAATATGATGACAAAAACAGTTAAGTGTTTAACAAAAGAGGACTATCGAGGAGATTCTGCTAGTACCAATATAAATAGATCACCCAATAAATTTGTCACGTAGGAGTGTGAAGATGCTTAACTTGAGCGTAGCATTTTTGAGAAATAGGAATTGGTGATTTAAAAAACCCTCTTTTGGCTCAAATAAATTTTTTCCCCTAGAGCCGGCCCAAAAACAGGGGTGCATGGGATACACGGGGGCACGGCTTACGCGAGCAAATACGGTATGTTAAAAATTATTTACCAACTTTTATATGCACTAAAATGTAAAAAATAAATATAAAATCCACATAATTGAATGTTCCAGAAAGTAATAATAGTCATGGGCATATAAAAGTTGTTTGCCAAAGATTTATGTTAATGAATATTTATATGTTAAACATACTAAATAATTCTATAAGAATTTTATTACATAAATATATAAATAATCTAATCTACAATAATCGCTATTCAGATTGTAATGAACTTTCATCTGCTCGTTTTCTAGGATCTATAAATCAGATGTTTTTCGATCGATTTACTGTTGCTTCCTGTGACTCATTAGCTCTATGCCTCACTTTTTGTTTATTCTGATCATTCAGTCTTTTCCGTCTATCCTGTTCTGTTTCTCTTCTATAGCTTCAGCAATATTTCCATTTGGCGAGATCTTCAGCAAGTTTATGCTCCTGTGTTGTCTTCTTTTCCTTTCATTACTTTCCATGATTATGAACTCTACTAGCAGAAGTGTCCGTTGAATTTCAACGGATTTAGCAAATTTAATACTTCGACAGTGCTTAATTCAATAATTATTTTCTCATAAGTTTACGTGTAATTTTTGATTTTTCAGTGTGCAAGACTTTCTTCGTTAATTCTTCTAATAGGTAGATATGGACGAATTTTCTTCGCTTTTGCCATGTTTACATGTTTAAATGTTTTTGTATATCTCACATATGCCCTTAGAATTGGCAGCGAAAGTAGATTCACTAAATCCGTTGATGTTTAACGGGCACTAACGTTAGTATATTATAGAGCAGTGTTTCTCAACCTTTTTCTAAAATGTACTCCTTCTTTTGAAAAAAAATTGAAGTACCCCAGGACAATTTTGATGCATAAAAATTGTTGAGCATAAAATAAGTGTAATTTTTGTTTGTTTATGCATACATATGAGCATAGTTGTTTTAGAAACATAATAAACATATCAAAAATAATAATGATTAATAACATTATAGGAAAGACAGATTCAATGATACAAAAATTTTCATGCAAGAAAAATTATGATAATATGCAAACAATTATGATTACTTTAATGCAAAATTTGAGCTTGTTTGGATAAAATCAATTTTTTAAACCTAGGTTTTAAATTGCTTAGAGCCACAAATCATTTTCTTGACACACAGGATTTCTAAGTTGATGTTAATGGGAGTAGTTCTGTGAGAGCCATGTTACTTTGTTGCTTATATTCACCTTTCATTTTCTGCCAAAACATGGTAACATCACCAAGTCCCATGCCTTGCATCTTTATTCCACTGTCCGTGGAAAGCTCAAAAAGTTGCTCTTTCATGTCTTCTGAAATCCCTGCTTGCTCAATAGCATTGTCCTCAAATGTATTCAAAATACAAAGCTTCTGAATCTGTTCAATTTCATCTAAGCTAGGAAAATATTGTTCGAATTTTAATTCCAGATTTGTCAAATGTTCCTGTATTGATGCTTTCACACTTTCATCCAAAATAATTTCGTTTTCCTCACAAAATTTAGAGAGATGTTGAAATGACACAGAATTTCCAGAGAAAGCGTTACCTTTCCAGAATGCTAGTTTTTTTCTTGCACACTTTTACTTTATCATGCAAGATTAATATATTTGTATTAAAACCTTTTAACTGTAGATTCAAGTTATTGGTTTTGCCAAAGATATCACAAAGGTAGACTAATCTGCACAACCATATTTCTTCATGAAAATAGTATAGTAATTCGGATTTGATTTCTGTGAGAAAAACTGTAACTTCAGCCCTTAGCTCAAATAGATGGCTGAACAATCTTCCACGTGACAACCATCAAATATTGGAATGAAGTAATACAGTAATATGGTCAGATCCCATGTCACAACATAGCGATCAAAAAAGATGTGAATTCAGAGCTTGAGGCTGAGGTTAACTATCTTCACTGCAATCTCTAGCACACATTTTAGATCTGCATCGAGCTCTTTTGCAGCCAAAGCTTCTCTGTGAATCATACAATGAGTTCACTTTATTGAAGGGTTTACAGTTTTTAATCGAGCAATAAGACCATGTTGTCGACCTACAATTGCAACTGCTCCTTCTGTACACACAGAGACGCACCACTTCCATGATAATCCACGCTTATGAATTACTTCATTTAGCTAGCTAAAAATGGCTTCGCCCGTTATTTCCGTATCAAATTCTTTACAGCAATATATTTCCTCACATTCCCTTTTTCTCTTCGTCAGTATATCTAACAAATACCATTAGTTGAGCGCAATTCGAAATATCTGTATATTCATCAAATTGTAACGCGAACTGTTTTTTCTTGATAACTTTTTATGTTACTTGTATTATATCTTCAGCCATCTCATCAGTTGTTCTTATTGTATCGTTTGAACATGGGATATTTTTAATTTTAACTACTTCATTTTCACCAAACAAAATTTCAGCAATTCTAATAGAAGTTGGAATTACAAACTTCTCAGCATTGGTATCAATAATAATTATTAACAGGTTTACAGCGATATGTTGTGAAAGATTCAGGAAGAATGGATAAAAATAAGGTAGTATATGGGTTTGCACTGAATAACCAAGCTAATTGTAAGCCAAAAATAATAAACTGCTGTAAAACTGAAAAAAACATTAGTTTCCTCGAAATTCCGGAGGTGGTAATGTACCCCAGACTTGCTCTCGCAAACCCCTAAGGGTACGTATATCCCAGGTTGAGAAACACTTATAGAAGATATAGAATGTTTTTTTTATAACTTAGCCTTATCCAACACTCCTTTGGTTTGTGTACAGGAGGGTCAAATCCAGCAGGTGCCATGTAAGGTGTTTGTTGGACGATGCACCGAGGACATGGGACCTGAGGACTTGCGTGAGTATTTCTCGAAGTTTGGAGAGGTCACGGATGTGTTCATCCCCAAGCCATTTCGAGCTTTTGCCTTCGTGACGTTCCTTGATCCGGACGTTGCTCAGTCACTGTGCGGCGAGGACCACATTGTGAAAGGCGTCTCTGTTCATGTGAGCAATGCAGCTCCCAAGACGGATCCAAACGTGCGCTCTCCTTACGGGCACAGGGGAGGTGGTGGTGCGGGAGGGGGTGGCGGAGTGGGTGGGGGAGGAGCGGGATCCGGAGGTGGTGGAGGGGGTGGGGGAGGTGGAGGGGGGGTGGGTAGTGCCGGAGGTGGTGCCATGCGGTCTTCAGGAGTGGGCACGGATCCAAAAAACTTGTCGGGAGGCCCCTTTGCCCAGGGGCACCACCACCACCACTACCACGGCTCGGGCATGGCGAGCAACGCCGCCGGTGGAGGCACCTGGAACCACGCCGGTAGGGGTAATTTGGACATGCCTAATCTTCAAGCCCTGGGTATAACGGGCGGAGGGAGCACTGGTGGAGGCATGGGTGCAGCGCAAGGAAGCCAGCCCCTGGGAAACCCTCTCGGCATGGGTACTCTCAACCTGGGGGCGCTTCCTATGAATCCTGCGCTGGTGGCTGCGGCATTGAACCAGGCAGGCTGGGGGCTGATTGGGAACCTCCAAGGAGGACAGGCAGGTGCAGGAGATGGTCCGCCTCCTCCGCAAGCATTTGGTAACCCAGGTGCAGCGGCTGCCGCTTTTGGTGGCAACCAGGCTGGAGGACAGAGCGGAGCTCCGAACCAAGGATCTGGTGGTGGGGGTGGTGGAGGAGGAGGATTCCTCAGCTGGATGAACCAGCCGGCAGGGGGTAGTGGAGGTGGAGGGGGTGGGGGAGGTGGTGGAGACGCTGGTGGGGCAGTTGGGGTGGCTGGATCTAATGGACCAGGCCAAGGGGCATCGTGGCCTCAAAGAGAGAACAAGGCAGGAGGTGGAGGGGGAGGATTTCTCAAGTATGAGTAAATTGCAGCTCAAGATGATAAAGAGAACTTTCCTCCTCCTCGATGGCGGTGCAGACTTAACTGTGTGTGTTGACTTCGGGAAGCTGTATTTTGTTGATTGGTGAAAAGGGGAGAGAGAGAGAGAGAGAAAATGGGGTGAGAATTGAAGTAGTAAAGAATGAGATGAAGAGAAAGTGAGTGAGCAAGTCTTATCTTGTATGATCAGCATAAATGCAGTGGAAACCTTGTCATAGCTTGGTTGCCGAGGAAGGAAACATTGCTTTTGAAGTAGGTAATGCTGTATGACCTGGCCAGTTGGCTAGAAAAATTATATGTGAGGAGAATTTCCACTGCATTTTAACGTAGATATTAAAGTGTGGGTGTTATTTTTCTTTTTGTGATGTGTGCTAGGTTGAAGGCAGATATTTTGATGGTTGATGGAATTCTTGAAATGTATACAAATTTTTTTTATCCCTTATATTTTTTGGAGTGTATAATGAATTTGTTTGCTCATCTGCTTAATATTCATGCTGGCGACATAGTGTGAATGTTTGGTGTGTTGACATGACTGATTAAAATTATTTTCGTAACGAACTAAATATTGGAAGTCTATCTTCCTTTATATTTTGTCCTATAAGTACAAAGTCAGGCATCATGTACGAGCTTGTAGATATTGAGAGGATGATTTGCGATTGTTGAAAATATGTAAGTGAATGTTATTGTGGGTTATCAAATTGCATTATGCACTCCATAAAAATAAAAATAGCAAGTGGGATTTGCTTCTTTCTGGCTTACAATTGTGCGTCATTCATTTCACAGATATCCATCAAACCTTTATAACATCATACATACATACTGTTAAAAATTTTAAACAAGTGATATGTATAAGGATTGCTTACGAATTTATTTTGAAAAATTTTCAAATAGCTTTCATTTGACCCGCAATCCAATTTCAGTGCATTGTCTTTGAAATGTGGTACTGCTTCATTTAAAGTTTGCTGTGTAGCTTTTGGATAATAGAGTTGGAAACTTTCTTGATATCATATGATTGAGAAACATTTCTATGTATACTGTCATGTTATTCTTACTAACTGTGCAGCACATTAATCTGAGTAGCTCTTGCAGTCAGAAGTGGTTTTTGGATATTAGTTATATTAATAGTATATCACAGTCGCCATAGTCATATACTTATCTATTTTATTTTTGTTTTGCAAAATTTGTCTGTAAGTTTTACCTTGATTTAAGTTGTGTTTCTTCTGTTATATGAAGTCATATACCAATATTGAGTATTGGAAATTTATTTTCAAGTAATTGTTTTTGAGTTACTGACATTGAGGTTCCTTTACCTCGAGAATTAGTGAGTTCTAATTTTAGTTACTGTCCATGTAATTTCTAGTAAGATTTGTGGCTGCTAGATCTATCGACTTTCCATAGTATTTCAAAATTAATGGTGTTAGAAATTGTTTTAGTGTTAGTGTCAATATTTTCAAGTATTATTGCATGCACATACACACCAAGAAATATACTCAGAATAGGAAGAAGGAGTAAAGCTTCTTTCATCAATCAGAAAATGGTATTATCAAAATGGAATATGGAAGGCGGCGTATGTATTTTGTGTAACTGTGTAAAATTGATTGAATGTGATTTGAGAGGCTTATTTAGCCTGTCCAAAGTAAAAAAGGGTCACTATGTAGCCATGATACATAGTGTGTGATGTTCAGTTGTGAGTGAGCTCTTAAAGAATTATTGTTTTTATGAATGAAGTTGAAATTGTGGTGTGGTTAAAATGAAAAATTGCCAATTTTTGTTTTCTTTTTATTGTTACTGCTGTGTGTTTGATTAGTGTGCTGGCAAATATGAGTGTGACATGGACTTTATTTTCTCTCCTTTTCTACCAGTAATTGGTGAAACAAAATTTCCTAAACTGAGGTGTAGTTGTTGTTGGTTGCAAGAGAGTGCTTTTCTGTGTGTGTGTGTGTGTTTATAAAACATGAGTTCAGGAATAAATATATAATATATCCTGTACACAAAGTTATGATTGAGTTTTCAATTCCCATTACATTTCTGAAAAAAACTGCTCTTTCCAATCTATCTTTAATGGCAAAAAAAAGCCTCTTTGCCATTGTGTAATTCTTAAAAAATAGGACCAAAGATGAAATGCTCGCAAAAATGTATCGACAGCTATGTTAGGCTATACTCTAAATGAATTATTAACTTAAAACTTTCTCCTGAGAATTTACCAAATCGGTTATGTTTAACTTAAAGTCATATTCAGTAGCCATGATTATAAACATCAGTCAGTCATTTTTGCATTAAGATCTTGAACTTTTCCAATAAATGGTAAATTATTCAGCCTAGAAGGGAAAAGGTTAATCGTTACGTGTGAACAAGGAGAGAGAAAATCTTGACTGGCATCTTTCACTTTCTTTATAGTAATTCAAGTTTTTCCTTGGGTATTATAGTTAACAGTTACAATGGGTGTGAGTGATAGTTTGGCTGATTGTGTGACTGACTGGTGGCAAGGGTGGTTGGTGGTGTTGGTGATTGCCTCACATAGATATTTGGTGGTGAGAACATTGGTTTTAATGCAAATTAGATACCAGATGTCCCGATTTACTAAAATAAATTTTTTAATCTTGTTTCCATGTATAAGATTTTTACAATTCACTGTAAATAAAATTAATAGACAATGCTGAGACTTTGTGAAATTCCATCATAAAAGGATGGGATGTATTGTTAATATGAAAAAGGCAATGCATATAACAAACATTTATTGCGATTTCTACAGATTCCACATACAGATATTTGAAAAAACACAACTCATTTTCTTTTAGTCAATGAACCCCAGTTCCTCTCCTATTCCCCTTTACTTTACTTCCCTCTCCCCCCCGCAACCACAGCCCCTCCTTCCTCCCACTCCCTCCCTCCCTCCCTATCACTATACATAAGCCTTTATTATGATTACTTGATATCTGATAATGGTGATCATTCATCGAAACTGGCCATGTTCTTTCAAATATCTGTAGGTAGAATCTGTAGAAGTCACAATAAATTTGTGCTGTTATACGCATTGCCTTATTCGTATTAACAATACATCCCATCCTTTTAATTCACCGTAAAGTCATAGAATTCCTGTAGGAGCCATACATTTTTATTAAGGTGTGTATTTGGTGATGGTTGGTTTTACTAATGCCAAATTATTTTTGATCCGAGTCATTTTGATATGAAAATTTGCAATCCTGACAAATGTAAATTAAAAAGCATATTGTATATCATCTTTGGGGGTCTAATTACACTGGGCTTTTAAACTCCAGCCAATGGACGTAATACTTTTTGTGAGCCATACATCCCTAGCCTCTGTCCTCTCCACCCTTAGTCTCAAGGTAGAAAAGGAGTGTGCGTGCTGTGGGTGGCTGGAAGATGCTGTGGGCTACCATTTAGCGTGAATGAAGATTTGCATTATAACAAAGGTGAGAGGAGACAAATTTATCACAGAAAAGTATTTCCTTGATTCTTTTTTAGCATCTGTCACTTCTTTATATCCTGGCTGAATGATACCACTAAAAGTCAGTGGAGTTTTACTAATAATGTTATCTCATTAGGAGTTAAAATTGATGATGTGGTTATTTCTTTGCACTTGTGGAATGGATGAGTATGCGAGTTCAATTCGTATGTTTGAATGTGTACAAGTACAGTCCTTTAGATTAAGTCAGTATTAAGACTGCAGATTATATATTTGGTTATTTAAAACAACTGCAATAAATAATTAAATTTTGAAGAATCTCTGGTAATGCTAAAATAATTTTGTATTATTATGGTAAAATATTATCTTATGAGTGATTTGTTTTGAGGTATTATTACTGAAAGAGAAATAAGTGTGAATATGTTAGTATTGTGTGTGTGTGTGTGTATGTAGATGTGTGTGTACGTGTGTGTGTGTACATATATATATAATATTATATATATATATATATATATACACACAGGGCCGTGCCCAGACATTTTGCCGCCTGAGGTGAGATATAATATGGCACCCCCTGGCCTTGCTGGTCTTATGAATTTATTTTGATAGGTTTTCGTTTTTGGCAAATTTTGGCGCCCTCCTTTGAGAGGCGCCTGAGGCGGTTGCCTTGCCCATTGGCACGGCCCTGTATATATATAATTATATATATATATATATATATGTAATATTTACCAGAATATTAGTTTTTTTACTGTATTAACATTTGAAATTAAAGAGTTGTCTTATATGCACATAATATGAAGTAACTCTTTTATTATTATAACTTTTTTCACATGAAGGCGTTACAGCATGTAAACTTAAATTACTAAAGGGAGTGTACAGTGTCATAAAGGGCAGCAGGGGAAACTGAACGGGAGGGGTATTTTTTTGTGCCCATGGACAGTTGTCGAGTGCACTGGTGCACATGTAGCTCTGTAAATTGGAAGTTCTATTATTTCATGTATTCAGGTAAATACTTGCTATAAAAGCACATATAAATACCTATCTAGAGATAAAAGATATGTATGTTAATGTTTGCATACTAGACAAAAAGAAAAGGCAACAGTAGTTAGTTTTCGGGTACTTTTGAAACCACGAATTTTACACAATTTATGTTGCATTACATACGTAATTAAACTTTTTAATCTTCATATAACAATTTGTGTAAAAGTTAACAAAGTTTATTTCTAGTTTATGACCAGTTTGTGATCAATTATGTAAAATTTAGCCTTGACATGGTGATATTAATAACTATTACATGCTCATATAAATTTTACAAAAAATATGCCAATTTTATTCTTTCATTTTTTGTCAGGAAGAGGATGATGAAAATGCATGTATTGATCTTGCATAAGCTGGACCTCAAAGCTGAGAATTGTTCAGCAAAAAAGGTAATTTCTTGAATATTTTGTTGTTAATTTAATAATAATGAATGATCATTTTAATTTCACTAAATATATTTTGTAAGAAAATTATTCGCTGATTTAAAAGTTAGTAATTGGAATATTCTTATATATGTCTAGTACAGGGGATTTCAAACCGTATTCTGCAGAACCCTTAGGTTCTTGGAAGATTTGATGGATTTCATGAGAGATTGAGACTGATAGTTATTTGCCTTGAACCCTCTAAAAGCTCCTTGGTTTAGGTGTTGCAAAATAAAAGTTAAACGGGCTCAGTGACCTCAGAAACTTTGAAAAGGGTCAGTAAAACATTTTTATGTAAGCATGCATCCAAAAGGGTAAAGTAACAATTAGCATCTTAAACATATAAGATACTAATTGTTACTTTATCTCTCGGACGCTTGAGTATTTGTCATGGGAACCTAAAATGTGCATAATGCTTCAATGTATTACTTATATTATTAAGCGATTTGGTACATAAATTCAATGTGGAATGGATATTTGAAAGGATGTCATCTAATCTTATAAGATTAGGTGACTAATCCTCTTTAATTTATTATTAATAATATCTATCTTATGTTAATATCTTTTTTCTGTTATCCTGTTCTTCAAGACTAAGGTAACATTGTATTTACCTGTGTACCACGTGCACCTTCTTTCCCAAAATGCCAGTAAAAAATCGGTACAACATACATTGTACAAACTTACTCATATATGGGTACCAATGCGTCATTTAATTATCTTTAGAAAATGACAATCGTATGAGCCTGTTTTTAGAAAATCCAATTTTTGTTAAAGTTGCCCAAGAATAAACTAGCCTTATATTCATTCATTGAGAAAAATGAAATACGTAGTGTTATTGTAGATGTAAACTCAAGTAACTGTACAAAAATTGATCAAAATCGTTAGAGCCGTTATTGAGAAAATCAAATTATTGTTTAAAGTTGCTTAGAATAAACTAGCCTTATATCCATTTTTTGAGAAATATGACCTATACAGTATTATTGAAGATGTAAACTCAAGTAACTGTACAAAATTTGATCAAAATCGTTAGAGCCGTTTTTGAGAAAATCGAATTATTGTTAAAGTTCCTAGAATAAACTAGCCTTATATTCACTTTTTGAGAAATATGAACTATACAGTATTATGGAAGACGTAAACTGTAACTGGACGAAATTTGATCAAAATCATCAGAGCCGTTTTTGAGAAAATCGGATTGTTGTTAAAAATGCGTAGAATAAACTACTCTTAATTATTGAGCAATGTCAACCATTTCATCATAATCTCTGCTCAGTATGATAAAATGCCAAAGTATGAGATTTCATTCATTTTTGTGCACTGTCTAGGCTCCAGAGCCAGTAACAGACAGACAGACAGATAGACGGCATTGCGAAAACCACTTTTTCGGATTCAGCAACACCTAAAACGTGTATTTCCGTAAAAATCTCGAGGTCGAATTTTTTCGCGAAAACAATACTTTCTCGATACTTCGTATGAGAAAGTAAAAAAGGGAATATGTCTGTACTGGTTTTATATATATATATAAATAAATTAATGTCTAAAAATTGTTGAGTCGTTAAAACTCACAGTTCCGTCGGTTTTTACACGGGTTTCCCCATTCACCTCCTTTGCTGTTCCCAAAAAGTAGTTTTCTCTCAGAAAGTGCTCATTTAGTGATTCAGTAGAAGATGACTTTATAAGGGACTGAGAGAAAATAAAGGATCGCATTTATGTTGCAAGCAGGAGATTCGTGCGAGGATGAGCTATACGAACGAAATGAAAGTTGGTGGATAAATCTATTCTGTACTAATTTCATGACAGGAGCAACTACCTTGGTTTAATGCTACTCCTTTTGTAGCACCAAAATCAGAAAAGAACAATGTAGTTGTATTGACAGGTGACTATTACTTGTTGATGACAGTATCGACTGAGCTAGACCAAACATTCTAAATTTACACAGAAATATGGATTTCTAAATGCCACTTCTCATTTTTCAGGTGATGAAGATAATGCATTGGTGGCTTCAGTGGTTCTCACTGGTGTGGTAAGTGATCATAAATATTATATACTTTTATCTCATGTATAAACAGTTTTTAATGAAGGTAAAATGTGTATAATGAAAGTATATTCTGTAATTTCAATTTTATCCTTATGCCTTGGTTGTCCTTTTTCAATGCTCTTCTCACACTAGTATATTATCACATTATCCTTACTTTAGTCATCCTATGCTTATTTAAAAGCGGTGGAACAATGACCATTTTTAAATAACCATCAAATAAGATTATTTGTATAAGATAGGAATTTTATTCTTGAATATTTAAAAAGTTAAAATTTCCTAGATGTATTAAGCTTAACCCCGCAAGTTGGTAGAAATTTGAAACTAGTAGACCCTGAGGGTGATGTATCACGTTGAAACCATGGCCGTAACCTTAAAATAGTGGAAAATTACAGTGTTAAATTTGTTTCTGATGATGGAAATATTCCACAAAGTTGCACTTAAAACATTTAAATTTATGGACTAAAACATACCCCTCAGGCTTGTAGAAGGCTTAAAAATAAATAAAGGCAAACCTCGTCTTTCATGGCTTTATCTTTTGCCTCCTTTGCCCATGCTATCCTTGTCCTGATCTCTTTTACTTCTTCCATCTTCTGACAGAATACTACCTAAATAAGTAAAAAAATTCTACCTGTTCCAGCCTCTCTCCATTCACTGTAACATTGACCATGCCTTCCATATCATTTCTTGGGAATAAATATTAAATTACTAATTTATGGCCCATCAAAAATGACGGGAGAAAAGAAAATTCAAAATTATGTTATCATACTGTAATTTCCAAAGTGAGAGCAATTATATCTTAAACTTAAAATAGTTGCATACTGTAATTTTCCTATAATACGAACCCTATATAATACACACCCATGTTTTTTATTAGTGAAATGTGAAAATTGTCTTATCTCCATGTATAATACACAATTTATTTTTTGTAAAAAGATTACTGTAATTTTCACTTGGTTATTAGCAGTATCGAGACAGTCCTTGTCTTGTCGCCAAGTGAGATATGTTCGAGATTGTTTACAAAAACTTCACGTCTATATAGTTTTGACTCTCACTTTAAAGATCGATACAATGTGTAAAAACATGTCTCAATGTCGCATTGTGTAATAATCTGATCAGTTGGAATAACAGTTCTCGCCTTGCCTCTGAGCGAGATACTTTGCGTGAATATCACGTCTAGTCCTGACTCTGTCGAGGTATGTAAAATAATATGGTACTTTCCTGTTAATGGGAATACCACTTTCCTGTTAACGGGAATACCTCCGGGACCCTTCGCAGGACCTGGTACTTACATATTATCCCCATGCCATACTTACGTACAACATTAACAGAAACTGATTGGCCTGTCTCGACATTTACAAACCCAATCTCCGGACATCGTGGAGGGTTTCTTTGGTTCCGGGCGAGGCGAAGGGTGCGGTAGCACCTGGAGACGATTACCCATAACAAAAAAGTGTCAATATATCCTTTCAATGTTATATCCTCTTGACTGTTGTGCCGCAAATTGAGAGGATATATAGACGAGCCTTCGGCTCGCTTTGTTGTAATGAGTAGTCGTCTCCAGGTGCTACCGCGCCCTTCGCCTCGCCAGGAACCAAAGAAACCCTCCACGTTGTCCGGACATTGGGTTTGTAAATGTCGAGACCGGCCAGTCAGTTTCTGTTAATGTTGTTTTAAAAATAAAATATCGTAAATCCAACAATACGTCAATATATCCTTTCAATGTTATATCCTCTCAAACAATCATAACAATACATGTTAATTTTTTAAGGTATTCCCGTTAACAGGAACGTACCAATAATATTTGTTGCTCGCAACTTGCAATGATTTTTACTTTCTCATACGAAGTATCAAGAAAGTATTGTTTTCACGAAAAAATTCGACCTCGAGATTTTTACGGAAATACACGTTTTAGATATCACTGAATCCGAAAAGGTGGTTTTCGCAATGCCGTCTATCTATCTGTCTGTCTGTCTGTTACTGGCTCTGGAGCCTAGACAGTGCATGAAAATGTATGAAATCTCATACTTTCGCATTTTATCATACTGACAAGGAGAGTAGGGAGGCTAGTACCCTCGGATTTTGTTCAAATTTCACATGGTGATAGCTGATGTGTTCCGATTTAACGTGTAACTTGCCGTTTGTGTGAATAGGCCTTGGTTGTCGAGATATCGCAGTTTGAATTTCGGCCGATTTCCGCGTGCGCGTTAAGACTCGTGAAAGTCGTTGCTAGGATAAGTACGCCGTAGCTGAGTTGGTAAGGCGTTGGGCTAGTAACCCAGACGTTCGGGGTTCGAGTCCCGGTTGTGGAATTTTTCGTTTTTGATTTTTATCTTTTTTAATCCTGAAAAAATGTACAATTCCCATTATTAATTTATTACGACTGTAAAAATTTAAATTGTACTATTTTTCTCGATTATAAGAATATATTTTTTATCTTATAGTTGCGATTCAGCAATCTTTTTAAATAAATTCTTACACTTTTTATTGCTACAAAATAATTTGCATCATTATTTTGTATTATACATCAATACCTTATAAATTAATTATTCAGATTCTTCTTTTGAAAAAGCAGGACGCACACGCTGGGAGAAATTTTTCCTGTAGTTTTGGAAGTCGATCCAAGTACTTCAAAAATTGAAGATCCAGTAAAGATAATTCCGCTGGGTTGTATGCCTTTCTGCCAACCGCGCGACGTCTATTTTTACAGGCAAATCAAAAATTTCATAAAGTGCCTGCAAAACAGTACGTATTTATTGCGAGAGAATAGTCCGATTAATACAAGAGACGACGCATTGAAAATTCACTCCATCATTCATCACCAGTTGCGTGCACCCATTTTCGAAGACATCATTAAATATGCGTGGTATGCGTCAAAATTAACGACGACAAGGAGTGTTTTTATGAACGTAAATGAAGTTTGTTTCCACGATAGCCTGCGTAAGAGGAAATGTGAATGCAAAAATGTTGCGTTTGTTGTGTGTTCCTGGTGCCAGGAACATTTGTGCTTTGTTTTTATGACAGTTTTCATCCCCCACTTTGCCGGCACGCATGACAGATTTTTTTCAAAAGAAGAATCTGAATAATTAATTCATAAGGAATTGATGTATAATACAAAATAATGATGCAAATTATTTTGTAGCAATAAAAAGTGTAAGAATTTATTTAAAAAGATTGCTGAATCGCAACTATAAGATAAAAAATATATTCTTATAATCGAGAAAAATAGTACAATTTAAATTTTTACAGTCGTAATAAATTAATAATGGGAATTGTACATTTTTTCAGGATTAAAAAAGATAAAAATCAAAAACGAAAAATTCCACAACCGGGACTCGAACCCCGAACGTCTGGGTTACTAGCCCAACGCCTTACCAACTCAGCTACGGCGTACTTATCCTAGCAACGACTTTCACGAGTCTTAACGCGCACGCGGAAATCGGCCGAAATTCAAACTACGATATCTCGACAACCAAGGCCTATTCACACAAACGGCAAGTTACACGTTAAATCGGAACACATCAGCTATCACCATGTGAAATTTGAACAAAATCCGAGGGTACTAGCCTCCCTACTCTCCTTGTGAGCAGAGATTATGATGAAATGGTTGACATTGCTCAATAATTAAGAATAGTTTATTCTACACATTTTTAACAACAATCCGATTTTCTCAAAAACGGCTCTAACGATTTTGATAAAATTTTGTACAGTTACAGTTACTTGAGTATACATCTACAATAAAACTACGTATTTTAATTTTTCTCAATGAATGAATATAGGCCTAGTTTATTCTTGGGCAACTTTAACAAAAATTAGATTTTCTAAAAACAGGTTCATACGATTTTCATTTTCTAAAGATAACTAAACGGCGCATTAGTACGCATATATGAGAAAGTTGGTACAATGTATGTTGTACCGATTTGACTTTCTCATACGAAGTATCGAGAAGGTATTGTTTTTGCGAAAAAATTCGAGCTTGAGATTTTTATTGAAATATACGTTTTAGGTGTCGCTGAATCCGGAAAAGTGGTTGTCGCAATGCCGTCTGTCTGTTACTGGCTCTGGAACCTAGACGGTAAATCGAAAATGAATGAATTTTCGTACTTTGGCATTTTATCATATTGAGCAGAGTATATGTAGAAATGGTTGTCGTTGCTCAATGATTAACCTTTATCCGCCGGATTTAAATACCCTCTGGCGGGGTCCCGCTGCCGGATTTAATTTTGGACATTTAAATATTTTGTGTACGTCTTTTGCAAAAATCGCATATCTCGTGAACTATTGGTGATAAAATGTTCAAATAAAAAGCATTTTGTGGTCAAACTATCAGAGAATTACATCGTTCTGCCTATTTATAGAAATAAAAAGGGTTATATAACCCTAATAGACTAAATTACGATGCCGAAATAACTTATTGGTGATATAAATCAAAATAAAGTGCAAAAATACTGCATTTAGTCACTTTTTGGCAATGTGGTTCCTGCTCAGTCTGCAGCTGACACAACCCCAGTATTTACACTTCCCTATAGAGTCGAGCTAGTGTGGTATTCCTCGAAGCAGGGCTCAACACATAGTCCCACGTCACATGTCTTGCACCTATATTTCGTCCTTGAGTTATTGCTCTTTGAGGAACACACATGGCAACAGATAAGGGTCCCCGAAATGGGCCAATGCTTATTGTCCTTGGCCTCTAAGCACTTTATTTGCATTCCACTAGCACTAGGTCGCCCCCTTGAGAGAGTCTGGGAAGGAAGAGTTCTAGCGCCCTCTTCAACCATTTGCCGCACAAGGGACAGTCGGAATTGCCGATGTGAAAATGCGCCACCGCACGAGGGAAGGAGAATCCAACTATTTAGGATAGTTAGATCGACTAAATGAAAAAATAATTTCTTTGTCCATTTCCAAGTGCGGCGACCGATGGTGTAGCTGTTAGCCATCCTATCTCAACTAGTTATATAAAAATAAAGGAATCACTCAAAAATAAACAGACGAACAGCTACAGATATTTTGAACGCACAAGTCTACATCCGCTCTACTTCGTAGTCTGCAAATGAATGAACGTAAACGTAGTAAAACATAGGTATATGCATATATGTGGAAATGGAAGAAGAAAATAAGAAAGGGAAGGAAGCTTTGGGGTAGGGCTTAGTCCTGGGGTTCAGTTTATTGCATCTCTTTGGGTTGCAACGTAGTAAAACAGAAATGCGGAAAAGGAAGACTAACAAAGGGAAGGGACGTTTGGGGTTCAGCTAATTGCATCTCTTTGTGTTGCGAGAGAGTCTCACCTCAGCTGAGACGTACACTTTGAGTGAGGCACTCTCGATTGTTTGTTTACTCTCCCCTTCCCCAATACGCAAGACCTTCGGCCTTGGGAGAGCAGATGGAAAAGAAGGATGCCTCATCTTTCTTCTCTTCCAAAAATTTTGATTCTATGACAAAAACGACATCTGTGAGCGGCCTCGGAGCTAAGCGGGACACCGGTGTCCCTTTCGGCAGGCTTACCCAAAAATTTGCCGGGACACCGGTGTCCCTTTCGGCGGTTAAAGGTTAAGCATACTTTATTCTACGCATTTTTAACAACAATTCGATTTTCTCAAAAACAGCTCTAACGATTTTAATTAAATTTTGTACAGTTACTTGAGTATACATCTACAATAATACTACGTATTTCATTTTTCTCAATGAATGAATATAAGGCTAGTTTATTCTTGGGCAACTTTAACAAAAAATTGGATTTCCTAAAAACAGGCTCATACGATTTTCATTTTCTAAAGATAACTAAATGACGCATTAGTACCCATATATGAGAAAGTTTGTACAATGTATGTTGTAGCGATTTTTTCATTTGGGGCCAAAACTAATTTATGGAGAGAGTTTAAAAGACGACAGCAAGAAAATGAATTTTTATTTTTTTAAGCATTCTTTCGTCCAAGTCCCAATTTCGTACGATGATTCTAAGTAATGTTAAATTGCAATTAAAAAATATGCTGCACTCCTTCTCGATGCGATGTTTCAGTTCTTTAGTTTTTATGACCATTTATTTAATATTTTCACCCCCTCCTCCCATCCAAGCCAAAAATTAAAAAATGAACCCGAGGTGCAAACCTTCAGGTTTCCCTAAGTACACATGTGAAGTTTCAGCTTTCTAGGTTTATTGGTTTTCGAGTTACAGCATTAACACACAAACAAACTAACATACATTTTCTCTTATTTGTATGATAAATCAAAATGTACAACTTTATCTGTGTAAATGTAGCTACGAAGAGAAAAGTACTATGTAACTTTCAATATTAAAAAAAACGTACGTCCTTATTCTCATCTAATTTTAAATGTATGCGTGAGGCTATTTGCATTAGTAAGCATTACAGATGTATAATGTAATAGTTTTACTTACAAAAATGTAATATTCCAGCATAAAATAAATGATGAAATGCCTTGATAAATGCTTCCCAGATGCTTTCAACAGCATAATATCTTTAAATATTGATGTTTCTATGCGTCATTAATTTTGATGCTTAAACAAAAGTTCTAAGCAAGCAACTCTTTTCTTTCGTCAATCTGAATGTTTAATTGGCAATAATGGAATTGGAGACAACAATGAGAGTCTCCTTGGCAACGTCCGGAATGAGTACGAAAAATACGTAAAATTTTGAAAACAAATGCTTATTTCTGAAAACTCTGACCATGTAACATGTAAACATTGCAAGAATAAGATAGTATAGAGTTTTATCCGTCGAATAAAGCAAAAATAAAAGAAATTGGTCCATAATTACGTATTTTACTGAATGAAGGAAAGAAACCTTGCACTCTGAAAAATCGAAAATCCCGTGTTAACTTATGGGAAAATATAATTGTCTCCTAGTGCTGCTCCAAGCCAAAAATAAAAAAATAAGCCCGCGGTGCACACCCTCAGGGTGCTCTTAGTATGTATGCCAAGTTTCAGCTTTCTAGGTTTATTGGTTTTGGAGCTACAGCGTTAACACACACAAGCACACACAAACACACACACACATATTCTATTTTATTTATATGATGATAGCAAGTTTACTAATTAGATTAATAAGAATTATTTTAAGTATTTATGAACAATTTTATTTTTAACGACTTTTTGGTGAGTTTCTTTGAGTTAAGCGACTTTTTAGGGTGGACTGCAACATTTTCAAATTTATTTTGGAAACTATGCTACAATTCTAAATTCTCAGAATAACTTTTGCTGCATGCAAAATTAAACTGACTTCTATCATCCTGACATTCATTTGATTTATTCTTTTACTTGAAGGGTATTCCTGGCCCAACACTGTTGCTGTCTACATCTTCTGCCACCTCTATCTTAATAGATTCTGGCACAAATCTTTAGCATATAACTCGTCAATATATTCTCTCCATCTATTCCTCACTTCCTGGGGCTCATATAACAATTTGCCATTTTTATCTTTGTGATCATGTGCATTTCCTTAGTTTCCCATTAACCCCTTGACTTTTCCATATATTATGTCTATTCTGCCTTGTCTCTGCTGATTCTCCATATCCCCACATTGTCCTTTCCACCACAATTCCCTTGCTTTTGTAATTTCCTTCCAAATCTTATTGTTTAACTTTTATCGGACGGGTGTCGCATTTGGCGACACTGAATGCAGGCTCTCATGGCCGAGCATCGCCGTGCGGAGACAGTGTATTTCTATGTTTCAGAAATTGCTATATCATGTTTGATTCTCTTATTTCCTTTACTACTATGTGGATAATGCTCATAATGGTTACTCTTTGCATTTATTGTGAATTCATCACCCTTTCGTTGTTTTTATCAAAGTACCTGCTATCTAAATATGTCCTAGCTTCACGAGTTTTCTTCTCTCTGACAAAGAGTATATTATAAGGAGCAGGTAATATTGAATTACAAATGTATTTCTGCATGAAGCATTAATGAATACATTTTGAAACATTCGTTCCAGTTTACATTTCCATGTGTGTTTGGCAAATAAAAAATTGGTACAACATACATTGTACAAACTTACTCATATATGGGTACCAATGCGTCATTTAATTATCTTTAGAAAATGACAATCGTATTAGCCTGTTTTTAGAAAATCCAATTTTTGTTAAAGTTGCCCAAGAATAAACTAGCCTTATATTCATTCATTGAGAAAAATGAAATAGGAAGTATTATTGTAGATGTATACTCAAGTAACTGGACGAAAATTGATCAAAATCGTTAGAGCCGTTTTTAAGAAAATCGAATAATTGTTTAAATTGCCTAATATAAACTAGCCTTATATTTATTTTTTGAGAAATATGAACTATACATTATTATTGAAGACGTAAACTCAAGTAACTATATGAAATTTGATCAAAATCGTTAGAGCCGTTTTTGAGAAAATCGGATTGTTGTTAAAAATGCGTAGAATGAACTACTCTTAAGTATTGATCAATGTCAACCATTTCTACGTATACTCTGCTAAGTATGATAAAATGCTTAAGTACGAGATTTCATTCATTTTCGCTCTACCGTCTAGGCTCCAGAGCCAGTAACAGACAGACAGACGGCATTGCGAAAACCGGTTTTTTGGATTCAGCGACACCTAAAACATATATTTCCGTAAAAATCTCGAGGTCGAATTTTTTCGCGAAAACAATACTTTCTTGATACTTTGTATGAGAAAGTAAAAAGAGTAGGAACAAGATTCAAGTGCGCCAAATGTGATGTAGGCCTCTGTATAGACCGATGTTTCCGTATTTACCATACGAATGTGCATTTTTAAAGCCATTCATTATTATTATAAAGTGTTGTGTTAATTATAATAAATAATCTTTGTTTTATGTTTTGAGTGTAAATTTTAGGTAGTAAGTGAAGGGCAAATATGAGACAGTTAAAATGTTATTTTAGTAATCATAAAAAATCTGATGTGGCCAACACATGACTTTCTCCATATTTGAGGTATAGATATTTAAATTATTATGAATAGCATAATGAGGCAAAATTATTATTTCGTATCGTAAAAGAATACAGTCGCCCTTATTGCAGTAAATTACGTATATTTTGAATATGTTTACAGAATTCACCGCTTGTTGGTGGCGCAGTATACTGAAAATTTACAAATAAGTTAAATATCTCCGAAATGGATGGTTCTACAAAAATTTGTTTCAAACAAAACTTGGGAGAAATATTATTCTCTACAACTTTGATCCTCATGAAGAATTCCAGTAACTACATTTTAAAGGAGATATTTGACAGAAACTGAAAAAACCGATTATTTATATAAAATTACTAAACAGTGACTGCAATGAAAAATTGTTTCAAATAAAAGTTGTAGTAAATTACATTCTCTATAATATTTATATTAAGTTGTATATACAGTAATGATGTTTTAACAGAGAAATATTGCAAAAATCGAATCGGGTTTCGAATAAACCTCGACTTCCGGATAGCCGGTATTGTCCAAAAAATAATCAGCTCTTTGTATTCATACCAAGGTGTTATATATGAAATTTGGTAATGCTATGGCAAGTACTTTTCGAGTTAGTGCGCCCACAATCACATACACACACACACACACACAGACATCTTACCGAAAATAGTCTAAACGTGTTCTGGGTACCTCAAAATGCATTTCTGTTGAAATCTCGAAGTCGATTTTTTTCATGAAAACAATACTTTCTCTATATTACGTATATGGAGAAATTAAAAAATTATATTATGTTTCAAGATGATTGAGACATAGTACATTGTGATACCACAAGTGTGATAATGCAAAATCGTGTTTATCTTCTCAGTTTATTCCATTTTTTTTATTATATATTCCTATTTTTAGGTTTACTTATGATTTATTCATCGAATTTAAATGTTATGTGATTTTTCGTACAAGTAATAGATTGAAATATATTTAACATCAGTTTTCTTTGATGTGCTTTTTATTTGAACTAATTACTTTCTCCGTAAGTAATATAGGGAAGTATTGTGATCACGAAAAAAATCGACTTCGAGATTTCAACAGAAATACACATTTTGAGGTCCCTAGAACATGTTTAGACTATTTTCTGAATGATGTGTGTGTGTGTGGATGTATGTAATTGTGGGCACTCTAACTCAAAAAGTACTTTTCATATTAATACCAAATTTCATGTATAACACATGAGCATGAGCACAAAGAACTGATTAGTTTTTGGACAATACCGGTTAACCGGAAGTCGAGGTTTATTCGAAACCCGATTCGGTTTTTGCGATATTTCTCCGATAATACGTCATTACTGTATATATTGACCATTACAAAAAATGTAGAAAATGTAATTTCTTACATCTTTTATTTCAAACAATTTTCAATAGCAGTTATTGTTTAGGAATTATTTATAAATAATCGGTGTTTTCGGTTTTCATCGAATATGTTTGTTAAAACACTGTTATTTACAATCTTTATAAGGAACAAAGTTATAGAAAATAACATTCCTTCCAACTTTTGTTTGAAACAATTTTTCGTAGAACCGTCCATTTTTGAGATATTTAACTTTTTCGTAACGTTTTTGCATACAGCACCACCATCGAGCGGTGAATTCTGTAAACATATACAAAATATAATTTATGGCAATAGGAACGACTTTATTTTTTACAATACGAAATAATAATTTTGCCTTATGTTGCTATTCATAATTATTTAAATATCTATTCCGCAAATATGGAGAAAGTCATGTGTTGGCCACATAGATATTTTCAATTATTGATTCAGGAGATATACCGGTTAGACCGAATGTGTTCTTTGAGCCCTGATACGAAAAAATACGTCTGGCTGTGAAGAGGCACCGCTATAAACGACCACCATACTATAAAGGTTAACTCACTATACATTCTTCTTCCATAATCCGAATTAACCTGCTTCCAGCTCCTCTCTTCCATCTTTTTGATTATCTCCTGTGTTACCCTTGGCATCCTTATTTTCTCTATTGTTTTATTTGTGCTGTTTGCAATACACATTTTCATAGTCACCCAGTTATCCTCAACCTGCCTATCTGCATTTCTTAAGGCTTGCATAATAGCCTCCTGATAATATTTCCTCTTCCTTCCCTTGAGCCCTTATACATCCCATTTACGTACCCTGTTCCTTTTTATTATTTAAAATTCAAATGAGACATTATGATCACCAAATTGTGATCTGAGTCTGCATCTGCCCCTTGAAAACTATTTCAGTTCAATACACTACAGGCAGTCCTCGACATACGTGCAATTCACCCTTTCGTACGTTACAAATTCTCATCCCTAAACTGACTTTCGTACTCCGAATTCGTACTTTCGTACATCAGCTGACGAACAAACATATCGAGCTATCACATAATGGCGCTGTCAGTCAGCCAAGCCAACACTTTTAATAAATTACCAAATTAAAGTATGCTATGTAATAATATACGTATTATATGTAATGTTTTTACTTTCTCATACGAAGTATCGAGAAAGTATTGTTTTCGGGAAAAAATTTAACCTCGAGATTTTTACGGAAATACACGTTTTTGGTGTTGCTGAACCCGAAAAAGTGGTTTTCGCAATGCCGTCTGTCTGTTACTGGCTCTGGAGCCTAGATGGTAGAACGAAAATGAATGAAATCTAGTACTTAGGCATTTTATCATACTGAGCAGAGTATACATAGAAATGGTTGACGTTGATCAATAATTAAGAGTAGTTTATACTCTGCATTTTTAACAACAATCCGATTTTCTCAAAAACGGCTCTAACGATTTTGATCAAATTTCGTACAGTTACTGGAGTTTACGTCTTCAATAATACTGTATAGTTCATATTTCTCAAAAATGAATATAAGGCTAGTTTATTCTAGACAACTTGAACACGATTTTGATTTTCTCAGAAACTGCTCTAACGATTTTGATCTAATTTCGTACAGTTACTTAAGTTTACATCCTCAATAATACTGTATAATTCATTTTTCTCAATGAATGAATATAAGGCTAGTTTAGTCTTGGGCAACTTTAACAAAAATTTGATTTTCTGAAAACGGGCTCATACGATTTTCATTTTCTAAAGATAACTAAACGACGCATTAGTACATATATGAGAAAGTTTGTACAGTGTATCTTGTACCAATGTTTTACTTTCTCATACGAAGTTTCGCAAAAGTATTGTTTTCGCGAAAAAATTTAACCTCGAGATTTTTACGGAAATACACGTTTTTGGTGTTGCTGAACCCAAAAAAGTGGTTTTCGCACTGTTACTTGCTCTGGAGCCTAGATGGTAGAACGAAAATGAATGAAATCTAGTACTTAGGCATTTTATCATACTGAGCAGAGTATACATAGAAATGGTTGACGTTGATCAATAATTAAGAGTAGTTTATTCTCTGCATTTTTAACAACAATCCGATTTTCTCGAAAACGGCTCTAACGATTTTGATCAAATTTCGTACAGTTACTTGAGTTTATGTCTTCAATAATACTTTATGGTTCATATTTCTCAAAAAATGAATATAAGGCTAGTTTATTCTAGGCAACTTTAACAATAATTCGATTTTCTCAAAAACGACTCGAACGATTTTCTCAAATTTCATATAGTTACCTGAGTATATGTCTGCAATAATACTACATATTTAATTTTTCTCAACGAATGAGTATAAGGCTAGTTTATTCTTGGGCAACTTCAACGAAAATTGGATTTTCTAAAAACCGGCTGATACGATTTTAATTTTCTAAAGATAACTAAGCGACGCTTTAGTAGGTATATGAGAAAATTTGTACAATGTATGTTGTACCGATTTTTTAATATTGTGCTGAAATTTGACAAGATTAATACCACTGTAAAGTCGGTTAATAATCAATAAATTATTATTATTATTCAGTATCGGCAATGTTACCATCTTTGTTTGTACGTACAGCAGTGTTTCTTTGTTTGTGCATTTTACACCTATTATTTTATAAACATAAGTGATAAATGGAAAACTGAAAGTGCTAATACAAGTGAAAAGAAACGTAGGACTCAGAAAACTGAACACAATTGAGACAAAGATAGAAATAATTAGGCATACCGAATCTTTAGCTTCAATTGGACGCTCATTGGACTTAAGCCGGTCGAGTGTGTGTTCAGTTGTGAAGGAGAAGAATTAGGCGTGCCAAAAGCGGCGAATCTTCAGCTTCAATCGAACGCTCATTGGACTTAAGCCGGTCGAGTGTGTGTTCAATTGTGAAGGAGAAGAACAAATATAATAATACAATACTTACTGTGGCATTCTGAATAAACGCCACATTTTTTTAAAGAGCAAGGAATCAATCTACACATGCTTCGATGACGTTGGCGATATCCCGTTAGCAGACCGCGAAACAATTTGAGACATTATGATCATGCAGTTGCTTGGCTTTCTCGCGAATGACAAATGAACTCAGCGAGATTTTCTACCGTGTTTGGGTATCGATTCACAGATTTAAAGCCTTCTCTATCTTCTCTACATACGGATTCCTAGGTACAAAAGGCTCTTTTGTGCTCGTTGAAGTACCACATGCTACATTAGCTCCAATCGGTTCTTCACTTTCCTTATCGATTTGATTGTGGACTCAGTCACACCAGGTAATTTAGCAACTGATGAAGCAGTTCCTTATGCGCAAGCATATCTAAAACTTCAATTTTCTTCTCCAAACTCATCTCTTTTTTTGCCCTTTTTACTGACTTTTCTTTCATTTCAATTATCACTCTCTTTAGAGCCATGATTAGGCAATATTACAAAAAAACTACGAAAATAGCAAAATGCTTAAATGAAAAAAACTTGAACTTTCGTTCGTAATATATTTACATCCCCAAACCACCTTCCATACGCCGAATTCGGGCTTTCATGCATCTGCGAAATGACAAACGAATATTTCTAGTGCTGCTGGTTGCCAGCCACCTGGCCAACAGTTTCCGCCGCGCCGGCATCTTTGTCTGTACAACACGCACCTTCGTACAATATAAATTGACATCCCTGAACCTTCTTTCATACGCCGAATTTGGACTTTTAAGTTACCGCGTGGTGGTGCTACCTGCCAGCCAACAGTTTCTGAAACATCGTCATCTTTGTCTGAACGGCAGTGTTTATTTGTGCAATTATTTTAATATTTTATTGCATTTTGCCCTATCTCTCTATATTATAAAATTGATGATTATGTCTAAAAGGCCCCTGCTCAGAAAACTAAACATATTTTCCATAATCAGGGATTTTATAATATTTTTTGGCTCTCTGGGAACAGAACCCCCCCTATAACATGTAAATTTATGTTCGACATCCGTACATTCAACTTTCGTACACGTTTTCAGGAACGCATTATGTACAGATGTCGCGGACTGCCTGTATTTCTACATCTTTGTCAGACCATGGTATAGTCCAGGCCTGAGCAACCCAAATCACTTAATGGACCAATTTTGAGAACAAATATTTTGGGCTGGCTTCAAGAGAAAAATTTAAAAAACTTGATTTTTCGTAACAAAAAAATTTATTCAATGGGGAACTTGTTTTTCTTTGCACTGTCTTAATTTATCAAAGTTTACAACACTTTTTGTGGTAGAATTTCTTAACTGATTTTCTAACTTAATATCTTCCAAGGAGCTACGAGATTTATTCTTCACAAACTTCATTTTATAAAAAAGGGACTCACAACGCGAAGTACTCCCAAAGCACTGTTTTTACAGCATGATTTCTCAAGTTTGGGAATTTTGATTCTTCAACATATTTGTTGTAAAATTAACTATATCATTCTTCTTTTCAAAAATGAATTTTAATTCAGTATTGCATTGTAAATCAATTACCTCCAGCTGCAATCGTGCTGGTGCTGTGCTCGCATCCATGTCAATCGAAAATAGACGATTTGCAAGAAACGGGCCACTTTTGTGTGGAAAGCCATAAGAAGTTTGTGGTCTGCAAAAAAGCTCGGAATGGACCACATGCGGCCCGTGGGCTGCTGTGGGTTGCACAGGCCTGGTATAGTCAGTCTGATACCGCTGTATGTCCAAGTGTACCTTTGCCTATTGTGATGTGTAAACCGTGTATTTGTCACTATCAATTTGTTTCTTTGACAAAAATCTACCATTTTCTGTCCACTTTCAGTCCTCTTTCCTAGACAAAAATCCCGGACCTGACTACTGTCCTTGCCTTGCCTTACTACAGCATTCCTATCTCTCATGACTATTAAAATCTTTCTGGCCTTTTCTTCTCTCATAACTTCCTTGAGTTGATGATACAACTCATCCAATTCCTCCTCACTTTGATCACTCGTCAGCATCCTTATAATATTACCCTAACATCTGTTTCTCCTGTTGCTGCAGTTAATAGTCATCAAGGTGATATGCATTGTTGCCGCTTTCAGATAGGATAGGACTATACGAAATGTGTAATGTATAATGAAGTGCTTCATCAAAGAACTCAATTTTAAGTATAACTATTATTTTTCATTTATACAATGTCTAAAACTCTATTAATTCTAAAATCTATATTGTATATGTTGCCAAAAAGCAGCAGCCCTGCCTTTGGCAGCGAGGAATTTCTTATTACAGTAGAACCTCATAAATAAAATTTTCCGTGGGTAGTCGACCGTGCAGGGGAATACGGGAAATAGGCTAGCCAGACTTACTAAAAACTCTGCAGGTGTCGGATTTATACATTATGTTCCAGAAATAATTTTCAAATAACCAATTTTTCCTGGATTTCTCATATTTGCTAGATTGTATGTCATTGTTACTATTTGCAATGGGCAAAATCATTCATTTTGCGGGACATTCAATATAGGTTCACATTTTGTTTTAATTTTGGGGGCTATTGTTCTGTGGAGTTTAGGGATCTGAGCTATTCTGCTACCTATAATTGCAAACGCAACAAATTAAGCGAACTCGAGAACCATTCTCCAGGCATTGAAAGATTATGGCGCCATATCGAGTAAACAATTTCTCTCTCTCTCAATCCTCCTCTCATAATGATTCATCCCCTTCTCAGCTAAGCACCATGTTGCATTTCATTACAAAATTTCAAATGCTATATTTTGAGCGGATAAGCTATCAGATTTTTTAATGCAGACAGGAATACAACAGTGATAGACAGTTACGTGCTCACGTTCGAAGTGACCACGTGTTTTCAATAAGTGTGACTGTTCTGTCGATAGAGTGACTACTAAAATTCCTATTAGAATGGCTTAGAAAAAAATCAATACAACATACATTGTACAAACTTTCTCATATACTAATGCGAAGAATAAACTAGCCTTATATTCATTCATTGAGAAAATTGAAATATGTAGTATTATTGCAGACATATACTCAAGTAATTGTACAAAATTTGTTCAAAATCATGTAATCTTTTTTGAGAAAATCAAATTATTGTTAAAGTTGCCTAGAATAAACTAGCCTTATATTCATTTTTGAGAAATATGAGCTATTTGGTATAATTGAAGATGTAAACTCAAGTAACTGTACAAAACTTGTTCAAAATCGTTAGAACCGTTTTTGAGAAAATCAAATTATTGTAAAAGTTGCCTAGAATAAACTAGCCTTATATTCATTTTTGAGAAATATGAACTATACAGTATTATTGAAGACATAAACTCAAGTAACTGTAGGAAATTTGATCAAAATCGTTAGAGCCGTTTTTGAGACTATCAAATTGTTGTTAAAGTTGCCTAGAATAAACTTCCCTTAATTATTGAGCAATGCCAGCCATTTCTTCATATACTCTGCTTTGTATGATAATATTCCTATGTACGAGATTTCATTCATTTTTGCTCTACCGTTTAGGCTCTAGAGCCAGTAACAGACAGATGGCATTGCAAAAACCACTTTTTTGGACTCAGCTACGCCTAAAACGTATATTTCAGTAAAAATCTCGAGGTCGAATTTTTTCGCGATTACAATACTTTCTCAATGTACTTTGTATATGAGAAAGTAAAAATCAGGGGTTGAGTCAGGGGTGAGCAACCTTTTTACCTTGGATTAGGAACTGTGCTGACATTACTAAACAGTAAAGTGCTTGTCGTTGTTAACAGAGTTTTATTATATTATTTAACATGATAATATAAATGAAAATCATTAACTAGTAATGCAACAAAAATGTTGTTTAAACTTCCTATTTTAATTTACCGTTCCAAAAGCACCATCCTTTTTCTCTCCTATATTTAAACATTGTTTTTATTTTATATGGTCCTTTGTAAACCTTTTTATCTCATAATTTTCTCTTTTTTAGACAATTACTTAAAAAAATACAGTTTTACACAACTCTATCATAAACCATTATCATTTTTCAAAGAGAAATACAAAGACCAGTCGGAATTCTATGAATATTTTATCTTTTCAAGAATTATTTTCTAAATTGTTCTATTTAATAAATTTAAGATTCCATTCTGTTTTTCAAGTACATAACTCATTTTTATTTTCAAGAACCTATTATAATTTTCATTTATACAAAGATTTACCTGCATGAATATAATATGATTGCACAATTTTAAACAGAAGTTTCCTAATAATTAATCATAAC
This sequence comes from Uropetala carovei, assembly GCA_036926305.1. Taxonomy (NCBI): domain Eukaryota; kingdom Metazoa; phylum Arthropoda; class Insecta; order Odonata; family Petaluridae; genus Uropetala; species Uropetala carovei. Next base: position 790,508 of record JAXCHB010000075.1, read on the forward strand.
AGAAACTATTAGTATCAGCAATATCAATTCTAGGTTAATAAGTATATGTTATAATAGGTATTAAAATGATTATGAATATTTGAATAAATATCCTCAGTTAAAACTTTGAATTAAATTCAACTATTGCACTAAAACTTTTCTGAAGATTTTATGAGCACCATTACACAAATAGTTTACAAAATATTTTAATCAATCATTATTAACTGAAATCAATGTGATACCTGACATTGTTTCTCCCTCATAATATTTTATATGTCCGGTTTTAGTTTGGAGCTTGCAACTTTTAGCTGACTTACTAAACAAGTTGGCTAGTTTCATCTTAGAAAAAAATTGCTCACACAGATAGGTAGTTGAAAATAGTGACACCATTTTCAAGGATTGAGAATGAAACTTTGAAAATTTATCTTGAGTTATGTAAGATTTGTAAAAATGAAGCAATGTTACATGTAAAAACCTTTCTTTTAGTTCAGAATTACATTGCAATTCAATCATTTCCATCTGTAGGCCATCGGGCACACACTCGACATCAATACTAAATGGCTGAGAAAATATAATTAAGTCCAACTCATGAGCATCTAAGTCTGAAAATCGTTTTGAAAATTCATTTGCCATCACTTTCACTTTTGCCTCAAATTTACTTGTATCTGCTCCTTCCTCATCACCGATAACTTTACGCAAGTTAGGGAAATGTACAGTATTTCCTTTGGACAATTGTCTCTCCCAAAGACGCATTTTAAGCCTGAAGCTTTTTATATTGTCAAACAGATTGTGGATCAGTTGATTTCCTCCTTGAAGTTTGGTATTTAAATCATTCAGATGTGCCGTGACGTCTACAAGAAAAGCTAAATCTAGTAACCATTCAGGATCAGACATATTTTACAGGTTTACTCTTCATTTCCATGAAGACCCTTCCTTATTTCCTCCTGCAACTTGAAAAATCACTGCAGTACTTTTCCTTTACTTAACCACCGACCCTCACTATGATAAATGACCTCACCATATTCTGCATCAGTCTCTCTTACGAATTCTCTGAATTGCCAATGGTTCAAGCACATGACCTAATAAAGTTGATAGGGACCACTATGTACATAACGTGGTCCAATTTTAGTTCTTTTGCACAGAGGTGCTGCTGATGAATTATACAATGTGTTACTATAGGTTCATTTGTGAGGTCAATATTCTTTGGTTCTTTCAACAACAGTGCAATCGCACCAGAAAATTTTCCTGTCATCGCTGGAGCTCCATCGGTGCAGATACCACATAATATTTCCTAGTTTAAGTCGAATTTCAAGAAAACATCCTTCAAATCATGAAAAATCTCTTCTCCCATTATCATTCCCTTCATGCTTACCAAATCTAGGATCTCCTCTGTTATGTTATAACCAAGGTCGATGCCTTGTATAAAAATTGCAAGTTGTATCACATTGTTTATATCAGTTGACTCATCCAGACAGTGAGTATGCATGAAACTGTTTTATTGCCTCTTTTAACTGTATTGTAATATGTTCCGCAATATCAACAGTTCGGCAAGCAACAGTGAAGCAGGAAAGACATATTTTGAAATTGTTGCAGATTCTCAGGACAAATGACATTCACTGCTGAAATAATACATTCTTTAACTGACTCTCCATCAGAAATGGCTTCATTCATTTTGCAATAAGTTGACTTATTTCGTAGCTCGCTCTAACAGAGTTTTGGTTTTCCAAATTTAACTTTTTAAAAAACCTTTGCTCAACATTAAGTAATTTTCTTAACTTTTGTATTGTATCATTTCTTAACTGCTGAATCATTTTGCCAAAGGACGATGAATGTTTTGAGGTATAATGACATTTTAGGTTAAATTCTTTAAACACAGCAACGAACTCTCTGCAAATTAAACGCATTGCCTTCTCTTTTACATTTATAAAAAAATATTTTTCCGTCCATTCTTCATTGAAAACACGGTTCTCCGCATCAATTTTTCTTAACTTAGGAACTGACATTTTCACGAAGGGCTGTACAAATAGCAAAATTGAAATTACTAACGATTTTGAGCAGAATTGTTGTGAGCTCGAAATATTTTTAAATTGGTCGCAAATGATGCACCTCTTACAGAAATCAATTTGTTAACTGATGTTGCCGTAAGTTCACGATGAGGTGACAAGGGCAGTGTTTTTTAATCCAAAAATCCTTTTCCAACTTCTTTCTCCTTGGTGAATCATTTAACAAATTTAAATTTAACAAATTAATACTTGCATATCAGTCTTTTACTTTAAGAAATTATGATTACAAATAAATTCTTTGAAAATAATTAACATTTAGTTTCAAAGTCAAAGAATATATTTTAATAAATCCAACTTTCATTTTAAACTTATTATTAATGGGGTATTTGTTCTCATTTATTTACACTTATTTTTTAACAAATCTGGGGATATATTTGATGCTACCACATTTCAGTATTCTTCAAAACAATATAAAGGGTAATAGAGAGTTTTATCTGATCACTTTACATTAGTCTAGTCTCATCGTGCAATCAGTTTTTAAATTGGTATTGTATTAAATAAAATATTAAAAAGCAAAGTCACCCACTTTTCCGATTTTGTCACGTGACCGCTAAAGGAAATGTGATTCGCCCGCCGTTTGTGACATCATATTCGTCTAGTCCAGCCTGTGCTGTCTGAGACGTATATGCAATACAAGAAGCACTATCCACAATTTTACTTATAAAACCTTTGTACTTTAACATGGCTTGTAAGGAGTTCATAAAAGGAAGTTCTGATAATCTGCCCAAGTGGACATTTTCATGGTTACCAAATTTTTGATGAAGGATGATCGATTTAGTGCTGCCGAAATATGAGGAGCAAAAGCCCAAATGTGAGTACATATTTCGGAAATTTTATAATTCTGCTTTGATAATTAATATTTTATAAGATAGCATATGTTTAGAAATGTTCAATTTTATATGCCAAAACCTGCTAAATTGAAAGAATTATAATATAAGTAACATTTCTGTAGCTTGTATAATAATTTTCCGTGACAATTTTTACTCAATCACAAAAGGAATCATTTAAGTATAAAATTTCTGTGTGAATACTATATCTTATTTTAAATTACTAATTGTAATTAAGTTTACTATTTATTGTTTGCTATTACTAATTGTAATTGTTTACTACTTATTGTTTGCTATTACTAATTGTAATTACATTTACTATTTATTGTTTGCTATTACTAATTGTAATTATGTTTACTATTTTGTATTTTACATTACTACTTGTAATTATATTTATTTTATCAGAGCTTCTCGTGAGAGCTACGGCGATAATGCCATTGGATTGGTCCAGGTCAAGAGAGAAGGTCCAGTATGTACGGTAAATGCAAGGATATGCCCTGAACACAAAGTTCGAAGTAAGACCTATGTTGTGCAGGTTGAAATTGAAGAGTCCAAGGAAGAAGTTGTTAACATCCAATGTTATGATTGTGCAGCCGGTAAATATTGCATAGGTTTTCAGTTATAAACTTTAGTAAAGATTCATTAATTATTTATTTGGTTATTAAATTATTTATTTTTATAACTCTTAAGCTCAAGGTCATATTTCAAATTAAATATTTTTATTTAAATTTCAGGTGGATTTAAACATGCCTTGGCCCTTCTAATGTGGTTGTATAGAAGAAGTGAGGATCCTTCCCCCACTGGTACAGTGGCAGAAGCCTCACATGTCCAAAGTTGGGACTACAATGAAATATTTGGAAGCTAGTTCTTTACCACCAGTTGGTACATTTTTTTAAGAATTGATGGATATTGCCCAATCAAAGAATTTAGTCAGCCAAGTCTCCAGGTATTCATATTCCATTGATGTGAATGTGAATTTGTTGTCGATTTGGCAGCTTGCTATGGACTTTGAAACCAGAGAGTACATTTGTTGAGAGGGTTATTGGACACATTCAATTAAAGGATACAAAGGCAATTGCTAGGGGTAGACAGATAGAAAAGGAGGTTTGTAAGGTGATAGAGAGAGATATAGGTGTTAAAATAAGACAATCAGGCCTAATTTTGATGCCCGATTATCCTGCACTTGGTGCCTCACCAGATGGCATTACTGATGACTTTGTGGTGGAAATTAAATGTCCAATGAGCCACAAGTCTTTTAAAAGATATTTCAATAATGATAATGAACCTTCTGCTAAGTTTAAAGCACAAATTAATTTACAGATGTATCCTGCAAGAAAAAATAAAGGATTGTTTTGTGTAGCTGATCCAAATTTTGAGAGTAATAACATAGTGAGTTGATTTTGATGAATTTTATTTAAAATTCTTCGTTTTCAAGGCAATGGAATTTTGGAAACAAAACATATTTGATAACTCAGTAAAAAAATAAGTATACAGGCAGTCCTCGACTTTCGTACATAATGCGTTCCTGAAAACGTGTCCGAAAGTCGAATGTACAAAAGACGAACATAGATTTACATGTTATAGGGGGGTTTCATTCCCAGAGAGCCAAAAAATATTATAAAATCTCTAATTATGGTACAAATGTTTAGTTTTTTTGTGTAGGGGCCTTTTAGACACAATCGTCGATTTTATAATATAGAGAGATAGGGCCAAATGCAATAAAATATTTAAATAATTGCACAAATAAACACTGCTGTATGGACAAATATGGCGACGCGGTGGAAACTGGTGGCCTGGTGGCTGGCAACCAGCACCACTCGAAATATTTGTTCCTCATTTAGCTGACGTGCTAAAGTCTGATCGGCGCACAAAAGGCAGTTCAGGGATGTCAGTCTATGCTATCCTGGGTTCTTGTTCCCTTGTATTATCCTAAGGTTATCACACACATAGTGTAATTGATTATTATCTTTTTATTATAATTTATCGTTATTTGTTTTTCATTCTTTTTCCCAACTAATTAATACTATTGTAAGAGTTGCATTTATTCGTACTGTTTGTAACACAGTGCTTCCATCCTTATCATAATCTAGTGATTGAGTATAGTTAGTAGGTATATCATGGTATTAAGTTCCCTTTTCCTTGTTTATGTCTATTTATTTTTTTGTATTTTTGGTGAAATTATCTTTATTTATGACAGCATCTTTTCTGGCAGAGGTGGAAGACCAGCTGTTGCTGAACCCCTATACCATTTTACAGGCTATGAGTTGGATAAGAAATTACTTTGTGATTAATGAAACTTACTCTGTGATTTGTGACTACAATGTGATTACAGGCTGTAAATAAATATTATTATTAATGTGCGAGTTGTACGAATATCGAACGAAAGAAAGTCGAGGACCGCCTGAAGTGCACATACGAAATCCCTCTTTTCTCATTAAAGCATTTGCTATTTTCATGGTTTCTTTTGTAATATTGCCTAAACTTGGTCTCAAAGAGAGTGATGATTGAAATGAAAGAAAAGTCGGTAAAAAGGGCAAAAAAAGTGACGAGTTTGGAGAAGAAAATTGAAGTTTTAGATAGGTTTGCGCATAATGAATTTGCTTCATCAGTTGGTAAATTACTTGGTGTGAATGAGTCCACAATAAGATCGATTAAGAAAAGTGAAGAAGCGATCAAGAAAGTCCCGCTGAGTTCAATTGTCATTCACGAGAAAGCCAAGCTACTGCACAATCATTATGTCTCAAATTGTTTCGTGGTCTGCTAATGGGAAATCGCCAACGTCATCGAAGCGTGCGTAGATAGGTTCCTTGCTCTTTAATAAAATGTGGCGTTTATTCAGAACGCCACAGTAAGTATTGTATTATTATATTTGTTCTTCTCCTTCACAATTGAACACACACTCGACCGGCTTAAGTCCAATGAGCGTTCGATTGAAGCTGAAGATTCACCGCTTTCCGCACACCTAATTATTTCCATCTTTGTCCCAATCGTGTTCACTTTATGAGTCCTACGTTTCTTTCCACTTTTATTAGCGCTTTCAGTTTTCCACTTATCACTCATGTTTATAAAATAATAGGTGTAAAATGCACAAACAAAGAAACACTGCTGTACGTACAAACAAAGATGGTAACGTTGCCGAGACTGAATAATAATAATAAATTATTGATTATTAACCGACTTTACAGTGGTATCAATCTTGTCATATTTCAGTACAATATTAAACAAGTTAGGAAAGTGTACAACGTATCACAAATGGGCGCGTTTCATGTAATGGAGTGTTAGAAAGAAATCATACACCTGTACGTAAGGGAAATAGCGTTTTAAAGTTCTTTCCTTCATCATAAATAATCCATTTTCCTCCTATTTAAAAATAGTACATGCACACGTAAGTAAATTAAACATTTGTTTGTGAGATTGTTAATGTTAGCAACAATGAAGAAGTAACCATGCAAGAAATTTTCACAGTTCAACTCGAATTAAGACATTCTGGTTTGATTTTCTCGATAACGGCTACTCCTACGATAAAAATGTATAGGAAAAGAAATACTCTAATTTATTAGTTCTACAAGTTTTATTTGAAAAATATTTTGATATGAGCAATACTTTACGAGATATGACAAAAATTTCATTTTTTGTCACCAGTAAAGTGGTACCCCTGAGGCGTACGTGATTCATTTTTGCGATTTTCTTTTTATATTTGATTGTAAGTCCTTAATATCAAATTTCATGAAAATCCGTTAAGTAGAAGCCTAGAACGAACATGTGGATGGAGGGACAGACCAACCAACCGATGATAATAGGAGCTCACGCTGTAAGTGAAACGCGCCTAAAAAACATTACACACAAATCTTACATTACATACAATACGTATATTATTACATAGCATACTTTATTTATTAATAGTGTTGGTTTGCCTGACAGACACAGCCATTATGTGATAGCTGAAAATGTTGATCGTCAGCTGACGAACGAAAGTCCGAGTTCAGCATACATTTGGCAGTTTAGGGGCAAGAATATACAATGTACGAAAGAGCAAATTGTACGAAAGTCTTAATATGCTGTAATATACTTTTATCAATTAAAATGTATGTACAATAATATTATGTGTAAATAGAAACGCAAATCATCCTCTCTGGCTATTGTTGCCATAACATCTCAGAGAAACTGCAAACGTTCGTGTGGAGGTTTTCACAGCGTTTGATGATGTGGGTTGATGCTTTCGGGAGGCACTGCGTGGACGGCATTACTGCTCTCGACGTTTCGCCTTCGATGCTGAAGGCTTCTTCAGGAGTGAAGTGCAGGGGGAGTCCTGCATCGTCTTATATATACTGGAGTCGCCTGTCTCTATTGATGGTTAGAGTCGTCGCGGCCAATGGCCGTATGTCTGAGGGTTTCCTTTCTCTTTTAGCCGTTGTTGTCATTGTGGCCATTGGGAGAGTGGTCGTTCCTTTCTCTATCGTCCGTTGGTCTGGCGCCCTTCACCCACGGATTGAAGAAGTGTCTCCACTTATGGCTTAGTTGGTAGCCGTCGTCTCGGTTGAAATTATCAGGGCGTTTCGCGATTTTGATGGCTTCACGGATTAAGCGTTGACAGTAGTACTCCTTCTTCGCTAGTATCTTGGCGTCTTCAATTTTTATTTTATGGCCGGGGTTTGTGGAGTGTTCTGCTATGGCGGAGTCCTTCCACTGTCTGTTTTCTATGGCTCTCTTATGTTCCTTTAGTCGGCATGCGATGGATCGACCGCTTTGTCCTATGTAGCTTCTGCCGCAACTGCAAGCGAGTTCATAGACATCCTCGCTTAGTAGAGGGGAGACGCGGTCTTTTGCCTCTTACAACAGAAGGTCTACCATCTGACTTCCCGGATATGATGGATTTCTGTCTAAGCAACAACTACTTTCTATTGAACGGACGGCTGTATGAACAAATGGATGGTACAGCCATGGGTTCCCCCCTCTCTGCAGCAGTTGCCGACCGATATATGGAAGATTTGGAGAAGAAAGCCTTAGCGATATGTAGCCAAAAACCAAAATGCTGGCTACGTTACATCGACGACACCTTCGTCATATGGTCACACGGAGAAGAGAAACTAAAATCTTTCCATGAAGAACTGAACAGCATCCATCCGGCCATCCAGTTCACCATGGAAGTAGAGAGCAACGGCAGTCTCCCCTTTCTTGACGTACTAGTGAAGAAAGAAACCAATGGCAGACTCAGTCATTCCATCTACCGTAAACAGACGCACACGGACCGTTACATGAATGCTGCATCCCACCATCATCCGCAGCAGAAGGCAGCGCTCATCAAAACATTATTCCATCGGGCCAAGATCGTTTCGGATGCGAATTCACTGGAAGCCGAAGAGAGACACCTATTAAAAGTCCTCGAGAGTAATGGCTACAAAAAGAAATACATCGAACGTGTTACGAAATACAAAAGAGGGGAAGAAGACAAAAACCGCCCAAAACCAAGAGCCTTCGCCCTGCTCCCTTACATTAACGGCACCACGGAACGAATAGCAAGGACCCTCCGCAAATCCGACATCATCGTCCGCCACAACACGGTGCGAAAAATCAGAGAAGAATTACCGTCGGCAAAAGACCGCGTCTCCCCTCCACTAAGCGAGGGTGTCTATGAACTCGCTTGCAGTTGCGGCAGAAGCTACATAGGACAAAGTGGTCGATCCATCGCATGCCGACTAAAGGAACATAAGAGAGCCATAGAAAACAGACAGTGTAAGGACTCCGCCATAGCAGAACACTTCACAAACCCCGGCCATAAAATAAAAATTGAAGACGCCAAGATACTAGCGAAGAAGGAGTACTACTGTCAACGCTTAATCCGTGAAGCCATCGAAATCGCGAAACGCCCTGATAATTTCAACCGAGACGATGGCTACCAACTAAGCCATACGTGGAGACACTTCTTCGATCCGTGGGTGAAGGGCGCCAGACCAACGGACGATAGAGAGTGGAACGACCACTCTCCAAATGGCCACAATGACAACAACGGCTAAAAGAGAAAGGAAACCCTCAGACAGACGGCCATTGGCCGTGACGACTCCAACCGTCAATAGAGATAGACGACTCCAGTATATATAAAACGACGCAGGACTCCCCCTGCACTTCACTCCTGAAGAAGCCTTCCGCATCGAAGGCGAAACGTGGAGAGCAGTAATGCCGTCCACGCAGTGCCTCCCGAAAGCATCAACCCACAAACTGCACATGGTTTAAAAACATGACAAATGAACAATATTGTATAAGGGTAAACCTAGTATTAATGAATTTTTCTGTAAATAAAACAGTAAATAGAAGTACATTTTCTTATTTGTAATATTAAAGCAACTACATCTTTTTCAAAGGATTTTGTAAATTTATTAATTCTGTAACTATAATTTAAATATAAGTTTGTCTCTCAAATTGATTTATTAAATTACATCTACATCTTTTTCAAAGGATTTTGTAAATTTATTAATTCTGTAACTATAATTTAAATATAAGTTTGTCTCTCAAATTGATTTATTAAATTGTATGCAGTATTAGAATAAACCATAATAATGCATTTTTCTATAATAAAAACCAAACATTTTTTGTGCCATTCTATAGCAACAACATTTTAATAATGGGAGATTAGAAATTTATTAATGCTTCAACTGCAATTATCTCTCTCTTATATTAGTTATATTACCTACTTCAATATACCTATGTATGTACAATAAACAGTGTTAGAATAAATCTAATATGTATTGATGATTTTTTCTGTAATGAAAACATGATATGCACAAATATATTTTTGTTCATAAATACTATAGCAGTTCCATTTTAATAATAGAAGCTTTGGAAATTTATTAATGCTGCAACTGCAATTATAAGATAAATTTATCTCTTATGTTGATTATTTTATCTATTTCAATATACCTATGTACAATAAACAATATACCGTATCTGCCCGAATACAAGCCGGTGTTTTTTGTCAAAATCTATCATGAAAAAATCACCCCTCGGCTTAAATGCGAGTCCGAGGTAAATTTGGGTTATGGTTAAATCTTGAAGTCTCTCATTGCCTTCGCGTGTAAATGATAGTACTATATTTTTCGTAATGTACATATTTGACCTACGATGAATATATTTTATATAATATCTTGGCGGGATTGCTTGCGTAAATTGACGATTATGCAAAATGCGTTGACGGCTTTGGACGCTCAACTGTTTGAATTTCAGTAAAACTTTACATGGAACATGTATAATTATAAAAATACAATTTCTTAAGGCAATGTAAATGTTAATTTCATTGGAAATAGACTTGGATGAAAAAATATCTTGGCGAGATCACTGTTACTACATTTGACCTTTTGTGAAAATGATGATGAATGAAATTATTGTCACTGAATGTGGAACATTATTCAGCAACACAAAATTATTAATTGGAGTAATATTTCAAAATGTCAACAACTAAACCATTTCCCACATATTTCTTCGATCTCGAATAATGTATTCTAAGATGTGAATGAATGCCCGGCACACTGCAGCATAAAATCTACGAAATTTACGTTTTTGCCAAAAAATTGTGGATATTTTTGGGGGGTCGGCTTCTATTCAGGCAGATACGGTATTAGAATAAACCTAGTATGTATTAATATAATTTTTTCTGTAATGAAAACTTTATATACATGAATGTATTTATTTATAATATTACAGCACTTACATTTTAATAATGGGAGCTTGCAAATTTATTAATGCTGCAACTATAATCACAATAGCATCAGTTTGTCCCAGCATTTTGCTAATCACTGAATGTGGCCTTAAGAATTCATATTCACGAAACCTCCTAATAACTCTTTCAATATGAATGCGAAGGATTCAATTTTTTTACTTTACAAAACTTCTGCTTTGGTAGGTTTGCTAGCAGTAGTTACAGTTGGTGGAGCAACCTTTGTTTTTGATAACATTTTTACATGCTTAGACCCCCTTTCTGCCATTACTGCACAGTGTTTATTTTCCAGTTAAGAAAAAACCCACATTTCTTCAACAATAAAACATCACATGTTCTACCTCCGTAGCCTCCAGATACAAAATTATTTAAATCATCTGGAGTGCTGGATATCAAATACTTTAAAGTATTACACTTCTTATATTCAGACCAAGTCAATTCCGGTGACAAAGGATTGCTTGGTTTTTGAATTTCAATCTCAAAGCAGTCAACAATAGCTTGGGCATTGCTGTATCTTGCTCTAAAGGGTATTGGCAAATTTCTTTTAATCGTGTCTTTTTCAGGCCATTAAATCAAAGTTTTCAAATAGTGACTCAAAAGCAGTGGTGCACACACAATTTTTTCGAGGGGGGGCACAGTGGGCAGAATTGCGAAAATAACTGGACAAAAGTCTTCAGTGAAATTTATTTCTTTAATGAGATTTATTGACTTTTTGATATCCACATACTTTACAGCATAACTATTACCCATTTCGACCTCCCCACATCATTCTGCCATACATTAAACGGATCCAAATGATCCCTAGTCCTTTTACACTTAATATTCTATGGATATTCTATGCTTTCTGGTATTTTAATAACATGATAAGTTAAATTTACAACTATTTACAGGTATATATTGACATTTTTACATAAATTCGTCATAATCCGAGTCAAAACTAATTATGTTAACATCAAAATTTGATAGTTGTGGACTTTGGTGAAAATATATTTCCTTTCTTCGATGCAAGTGGTCTTATTGAAGATATAATAGGGTCAGAAGTAATGAGTAGTCAATGGAGCAGATCTTCATTAGTTGTGACTCGTGATAATTTTTGCGTAAAGTGCTCTCGGAAAAACTTGTAAACTTTATTGTGTGCCTCTTGAGCATCTTCTGCAAGTTCTCCAGTGGGAATCATAAAGAGGTTTATTACATCAACACCGTGTATTAGTACTTGGTGAATGCTAAAGGGCATATTATACCAGTTGTAATGTTGGATATACAGTTTTGCTGTGTCATTGGTGTATTCCTTAAATTAATTTATGTTAATTTCGTATCCACTTGAAAGTGCACCTAATATGACTGAAAATCTTTATATTAGTTCTACGTTTATGCCCATAATTTCTGCAGAATTTACAGGGTTTTTAAAAATCGACATGCTGTATTTCGTCATTTCGGTTGCTTCTTTGATAATCGTTGCAGCATGTCGCATACCAGAAGATTGTAAACTCAAGCGTGCAGCAAGACAAAGTTCTGGAGTTCTGTGTGATTGCAGTAAACATTCAACTCTTGTTTTTTGGTTTTTACGCTGCTTTCATGAAAAAATTTTCTTGAATGACCCATACTGCTACCTCCACTAGACCCTGGTTCGTGACATACTTCTTGTGTAATTGGAATAGTTAACTGCGTATCAAGCCATGATGAATATTTAGTAAATAATTTGGTCGAACTTCTTTTACAGTCTTTCCATTTTTTGTGGAGGTCAGAAGAGTAGGTAAATACTGTTGACGAGATTTTTTCTTTCACATTTTCTGCAGCATCTTCTAAATTCATCTTTGATGTTATATATATGCACAAAACTAGCCTGAACCATGCTTGCAGTAGGTGTATTTGTTCATTTCTCTTCATTACCTCAAATAACTCCTTACGAGTGACAGCTGTAAAAATGGAATATTTTTACAAGGTGCAACTTCGTGCGAATGAATTATACACGAAATTAAAGCTGAAGATATCCGACAATTAATTGCAAAAAATTACGGTTACTATTTTTTACTATTTTTAGGCACATTTCGCTTACAGCGTGAGCACCTATTATCGTCGGTCTGTCCGTCGTCCGTCCGCAGGTTCGTTCTCCGCTTCTACCGAACGGATTTTCATGAAATTTTTATTAAGGACTTCCAATCAAATATAATAAGAAAATCGCAAAAATGAATCACAACAATCAGGGGTACCACTTTACCGGGGACAAAAAATTAAATTTTCGTCATATCTCGTAAAGTATTGCTCATATCAAAATATTTTTCAAATGAAAGTTGTAGAACTAGTAAATTAGAGTATTTCCTTTCCTATACATTTTTATTGTAGGAGTAGCCGTTATCGAGAAAATCAAACAAGAAAGTCTTATATCGAGTTGAACTTACAAAATTTCTTGCATGGTTACTTCATTGTTGCTAACATAAACAGTCTCCCAAACAGATGTTTAATTTCCTTACGTGTGCATGTAATATTATTAAATAGGAAGAAAATGGATTATTTATGATGAAGAAAAGAACTTTAAAATGCTATTTCCCTTACGTACAGGTATATAATTGCTTTCTAACATTCCATTGCACGAAACGCACCCATTTGTGATACGTTGTAGACTTTCCTAACTTGTTTTAAACTCTCGTCAAACTTTAAACAACGAATAAAATTTTACTTATACAACAAAAACGTTAAGTCTACTGTTTGAAACATAAAATAAATGTCTGTAATGAAAATATATTTATTTATTTATTTCAACGGGATTAAACCCATGGTACAATGAGTATCATATAGTCATAGTGTCCGGTATTACACAACTTACTTTGCTGAAAAAATACATTAAAGATAGCATTACTTCTTACACTTGTTAGTCATTATAAAATTAATGATCCTTTAACCTACTTCTTACTCCTTTAACATTACGTCTTACAGTTGTTAGTCATTATACAATTAATGATCCTTTAGAAATGTTTCTAAATACTATAATTAAATACAATAATATAATATGTTAGAGATGTTTCTAATTAAATCCACAATAATGAAATAATAGTAATATAAAATTATATACAAAAAAAAATAAGAAAAGATAAAATAAAATCCATAAGAAATATAGTTATAAGGAAAAATAAAATGCAAGAGAAAGACAATATATTTTATTATATCGAACATACCGTCATTAACAGTTTCCATTGAAAACAAAATGTGAATACAATATCTACAGTAAAACCTGGTTAATTCGAACCTCTGTATTTCGAAATTGACATAATTCGAAATTTTTTAACACGTGAAAGACCGAAAAAGCCAATTTCATACAAATGTGTTTCAATAATTCGAAAATCTCTATAATTCGTAATTCGAAAAAAAATTTTGCCCGATTCTCGGAATATCAACGCATTTTTGTCGACATAATTCGAAATAAAACTTACCAAAAAGAAACTAAATGAAATTTACTAAAATATTTCTGGCTCTATGTCGGCTGGTTTACAAACATTGTGCGATCGTGATCATACCGACTGGGCGTTGGGTATTGTCACAAGATTCGGTCCATCCCCTCAATTTCTCTACTGTCTTGCGAGTTTGAGTTCCAATATTCCTTTGGTTCGTTGTTTATTTCGTATTAGATTGTATTTTTCATCATTTGTAGTTACTTGTTTAAATAATATTCTTAGTTTAATAACTGCAAGAGAGACTATATTTATATTTATTGCTATAAAATATTTTTTTAAATATACCCTCCAATGGCTCCGGTTCGTGGTGCATATAAGACGTAGTAAGGAGCGTCTCACCGCCACGCCGTGCTCTGCACAAATATGGATGGGTCGAATAAAGAAGAACTGGTAATCATCAGAAAATATGGCAAGCCACGCTGTTTCAAAGGTATTAATCGTGATTATTTGCCGATAATTTACGAGCATAACAAAAAGGCGTGGATGACAACAGACATATTCAAAAGTTTTTTAATAAGAATGCAAAGACGTGTGGCGGTGCAAAATCATAAAATTTTGTTGACATTAGACAACTGTTCTGCTCACCATGTGGCTCAGATAAATACGCCCAATGTTGACACAACCAGTGTTCTGCGGCCACTCGACCAGGGCATCATTCAAAATTTAAAGAGTCATTACAGAAAAAAACTATTGTCGTCATACTTGGTGCAAATTACAAATGGATGTTCGCAGGATGATTTACGAAAATGGACGATTTTAGACGCCTGCCGGGTCTTGTCATCGGCGTGGCAATTTGTGACTCTCAAACCATCGCCAACTGTTTTCGCAGCCGGCAGAAGTGTTCCAAGGTACAGAAGTGGAGGAAGTAATCGACAGTAATGTATTGGGGCCTGTCAGTTTCGGAGACTTTGTTTCCTTTGATAATGACTTGGCTACGTCGGTTGTGTATGACCCCACGATCGACGAATCGAAAACCGTTGCGAGTGATGACGAGGAAGAAGACGATGTGGATAACGTCGATGCTAGGTTGGATGTGCCATTGCCATCTAAGGAGGATGTTTTAAAAGCTTAAGATACCCGGGCTGCCAGACGTGCCGATGAATATCTGTGAAAAAGTTGATGCCATTACGCAACACATTGCGCTAGGGAGTGCCCTGAAATTGAAACAGGAAAATAACCAACTTTTTAAAATAAATTTAAATTAACATTTTATTACACTTTTGTTTATTTACTTTTAAGTTGAAATAAGTGAAAGACATTATTAACATTTTAGTGGTTTAATTATATGTTCATATATGTTTCAATGTTTAAATGAGTAATCCTAAATTTGACTTTTATTCATCGACATCATATTTTGAGGTATGCATGTGTAGTACATCCTTTTTTCTGTATTTTAATATGGTGTCATATTCTTTTCTTTTTCTGTAATTTATATTTGCATTTTTTAAATTTGGTAAATCACGCTTTTTTGTAAATTTCGAATTATAGAGGTTCTTCTTAATTCGAAATGCTCTTTCTTTGGTCCCGTGAATTTCGAATTAAAAGGTTTTACTGTATCAATTTTAAATCATCTCACTAGTCGAGTGTTGAAATGTGACTGCGCCCCTTACAAGATAAAGGAGCTTGAAAGCTAAAGTTTACATTGTTGTCAAATCGCCCCCGCCGGGTTACCGCAAGTAATATTTGCCTCTAAGTTTCTCTCAGTCAGGCAGTAAATATAAATGTTAATTATTGTTTCTGAAGACATGAAAAAAAAAACTTTTCTCCAGTTATTTTAGCGATTCCGCCCACTGTGGGGGGTCCGAAATAGTTGGCACCCACAGAAAATGTGTAAGTTTACCGTTTATTATTTATTTAATTTAAACAACTTGCATTTAAAAATTGTTTTCTTTTGTAAATAGTACATACATTAATAATGTAACAACAATTATAATAAATATATTAATATATAAACTCTAAAAGTTTTTGGAAAATATTATTACAGTGAAATGTAGACTAATAGTTCAATGTTGATTATCAACAGTAGTAGGCATAGTTTAACGCAATATTTCACCTTCAAAAAAATAAGTGAAAATAACAATAAACAAACCAAATAACCATTATGAGTACTAATTCATTTCAAAGTACCATATTGTTTCTCAAATAGCGAAATCCAGCCATCCTGGTCTTATGCAGTATTTTCAGTGAAATGTAGAAAAATTGGCCAATTATGATTCTTAGTAGCGGTTTACATAGTTTTACTCTTGTAATTTAAATTTTCTGAAAATTAGAGAATATAAAAAGAAAATCAACCAAAAACCTTCGATTTCTAATAATCTAATTTTTAATCGTTTCATAATAAATCTACATTACCCTTTATAATGAAAAATCCATTCACAATTATTAACTTAGATTCACTGTGGATGATAATAGTCAAAATAGCAAATCAAATAAAACAGAAAAGTCATTCAAGGGGATACAGTGGTTGAGTTAGTTACTAGAAGGTGGTCGATGATTCATATGCTGGCCTGAGAAGGCGGTGATCAGATTCGAGGAGACGGGTTGGAGGAGTTGTCTCAGGGAAAATAATTGTACTAGGAAGGGCACCTCTTGAAACTGTTCCACTAAATAGGAGTCACTTTGAGAGATGGTTAGCCTTTGAAGGGCTTACTGCACTTTATTAAAAATAATATTTCTTACCTCAAATGGTAAAATCCAATTGTCTCCATTTTTTGCTTAATTCATCCAAAACATCTTCTGGAGACACCAGTAAACTGTTGATATTTAATAATGCAAAACCATTAAGTCGATTACTTTTCATGGTATTTCTTAGATAAGTCTTTAGCCTCTTCAAAGTAGAGAATGATCTTTCGCTGGTGCAGGTGGTAACATAAAGTGTACAGAGTATTTGTAGGAGCAGTTTGGTGTGAGGATAAAACTCTCTGTCACAATAAATGAACCCTTCAATAGCAGAAAGTAATTCCTTGTTCCTTATAGAATGTTTCCATAGTTTAAGTTCATAAAGCATGCTTTCCTTAGTCACGAGAGCTTTGGTGGACCGGATGTGCGTTTAAGTCAGAAGTTACCTAGAGATTTTGTGATCTCATATTAGTGCAAATCAATTCTAATTAGTTAACTAGCGATAAAACCACCAGAAAAGGTTTAGAGACGATAATTTCAAGAAAAAATATGGAATTGACTGTGTTAAATGAAACGAATACTTTTTCTTCATGGATTCACGGGCCGCGTAAAACACTCATGAGGCCCACAGGTCGTAGGTTGCCGACCCCTGCTTTAGTGTGTGCTCAAATTCAATTATTTATTACTAGCAGAATTTACCGTTGAATTTCAACAGATTTAGTGAAGCTACTACAGCACAACATACAAACTCTTTAAATATATAGTAGATACTTTTCAAATTACAATTAGCTTTTCTTAACAATCGTATTTTCTTGTAACAATCCGTTTCCGAACATATTGCATTCAGGTATAACGATAATTTAATTTCCTATCATATTACTTTCGCCAAATCCAGCTTCATTTCTTGTGTAATTATGCCTCGCTGAAATATTTACTTTTATGGCTTGAAAAAGCAACGTACAGTTGTTCATGATTGAACACTGACTCTGGTAAATGTACACCATATTCGTGAGCTTATTTATGTTAATAAACATTATAATTTAGAATATAATGATTTTACTTACAAAAAATGTAAGATTCCAGTATTCAATAGACGAGAGAAGGTTCAATTACTTTCATCAACCGTTATAAACGCTTCCTGAATAATAATCAGTATCTATTTAGGTTGCTATCCATAAACATCGATCGTTTCGTTGCTTAAACAAAAGTGTGATTTGAATAACGCTAAACTTTCGTCTATTTATAAGCTTCATTGAAGCTAACTGAATCGGAGGTAACAATGACGGCTGCCTTGGCAACGCCCGGAAAAAGTACGAAAAATCCACAAAATTTCGAAACAAATTGCGTATATCTGAATTGTAACATGTAAACTTCGCAGGAATAAGATAGTATAGAGTTTTATTCATTGATTAAAGCAAAAATGAAAAAAATTGGTCCATATTTACATAATGCTTGAAGGAAGAATACATTGCAAGTCAAGAAATAGATTCATACGTGTTATCTTATGGAAAAATGTTAATCCCCTATAATGGCACCACTGATTAATCCCAGTTGACCAAACCTTGACCATTCACTAACATAAGTTAGGATGTAAGGAAGAATCGGACCAAATTTGGTTATTCTAGCTTTTATCATTTAGGAGGAGTTCCATGAACAAACACACGCTTCAAAATATATTATAGTAGATAAACCCCTATATTAGTGCCTAGTAAAATATATATTATTGAAGTACTTAAGTTAAAATGGTCTTCACAACAGTAAAACTTTGTTTTACTCGGCCTTGCCTCCTTAAACCACAGTTTCTTCTTTTCGTTTCTAGGAACCAATATAAACTTCTTATTTGGTGTTTTGATGGTTGTATTCGTACAAAGAGGTACAAAACACCATTTGTATGTTTTGCTGGACATTTTAAATAACTTTAAGATGTACAGATCAATTACAAACCAAACTATACTCAGAGAGCAGGCACAACCAACGGTGTAAACAAGGAAAATGACGTCACAAATAGATCGGCTACTTCTGGGTCATGCTCGGGTACTTTTGTATTTAGGAATTTCAGTAGGCTATAAAATCAAAATTTATGAACACTGAAAAAAAATGTATTGACCCAAGGATAAAGATGAAGTTAAAGAAACAGAATAGCACAGTTTTGAGTTATGTGGAAAATACCCAATTAAATCCACTTCAACCTCAAGGTGATATCTATTTTTATTTGAATATATATTACTTAAAATCCTTTTTCTTACAGTTACATAAGTAGTCGAAATGGTAATAAGTATTTCGTTGCAATCTATGGAAAAGTTGGATATTCATTTTAATTTTGAACCTGAACTCATCTAAGTATGTTGTTCAAATGATCTTGATGTGAAAGCACATAGGTAGAAAAACATCGCTCTACTAAATTCCTTTTGAAAACATAAACAAAATACATATGTTTAAAATTGAGACTTACTTATTCCACATGGGGTAAATGGACCTTCTTCTGTTGCTGCTAAAAATTTACCCCAGCCGGCTAAATATTTCACAAATATAAGAAATTTGTGTTATTCCTAGAATTTTACTCCCCTTTTACATTTGATAAAATAGATATGTACGCTTCTGTTATGAAAAATATAATTATTACAATTTACTAACCTGTGGCAAACCACAAAGTATACCAGATTTCTTCAAAATGCGAAAGCAAAACGAACCTATATGCACGCTTATTCTGTACATCGATTCATTATGAATATATCTAACTTGCTTAACTGAAGGTTTGCATTTCGTTACAAAGTACCTAATGCTAATATTATGACACTAATAGTTGCAGTCTCTACAAATATAATTTGCTGTTTCTGGTGCAAGAGTGCAGGCGGGAAAATGAAGGGAAATAGAGGAGGGGTAAGTGGATATTTACTTTGAAACATTGAAATGACAGACTTGTTCACGTACAGCAGGTGGGGATATGGCAGAAAGGAAGAGAGGGAAAAGATTTTTGTTTGCTTCCCTGGTCATTCGTATTTCAAGTTTGTCACATTTCAATCAATTGTAGCCAGTGATTTAAAAAAGATTCGTTTATGCTGCAAACTCTTCTGACGTCTATGCGAAACACAGGTTGAAAAACAATGACATAAGGAAAGAAAATCTGTTGCCAGAATTCTGCTGTGGTGTTTAGCTTTAAATATAAATTTATGAAATGAACTGCATTGCTCTAAATAATACATGAATTTTATGGCAATTGGATTCATTCTGTGGGCCAGACAAAATCACTGCGAGCTGTAGGTTGCTTGGCCCTGGTCTAGGTGATGATTGTAAAATAATTCTGTTAGATAATTTTCCAGCCCATCCTGATACATCACTTTTGGTATTGGGTATTTGCCTGAAGATTATTTATCTCCAAAACTATACTTCTATAATCTAACCTATGGACCAGGGAATTTTGCGAACTCTAAAATGCTATTACAGAAAAAAATTCATGCAAAAATTGTTACTTGCTTGCAATGGAGGAAATGGTGTTGATGGATTCAAAAAGGAATTCAACATCAAGGACGCGATTTGAACTCTAGTTATAATGCGTGGACTGATGTAACGCCTGCAACACTGAAAAATGCCTGGCAGAATTTGTGGCCTGCAAGTGTGCACGAAGACTGATGATGTTCGTGACAAAAATAGAATGGTTTATGAGATTATGGAGTTCGCTGAGGGATTGGCAAATAATGCTATTATGAAGAGACTGAAAGAAGATGACATTGAAATTTGGATGGACATTGACAACAAAGCGCCTGTCACACATCAGCTATCTGATGGCAAAAAAGCTGAAATGGTTTTGGAACCCGAATGTGATAAAGATGAAGGAAGTGAAAGTGATGATGATCTCAAGGCAACCACAGACAATCCTTCAATGTATTTCTGCATTCAGCTGGTCACTGACAATATTGGCTTTAGAACAGAGTACTTTTATATTATTATGACCACATTACTGAGTTCTATGTTTCCCCGCTAGATGGCACTACTTATGCACCATGGTCTGCCTACTTAGAACTTCCAGTTTCTACCAGTACATGGCACTGTGTGCATTACTCGATGTATCGGTGATGTTCCTAACTTTTCATTCCTAGCGGTATGAGAATTCCCCGAGTGCACACGACACTGCATTTTTTCCTACTCTTTATTTATTTGCGAAGGGAAATTGGTGACGCCGTAGTAATACAAGAGTACCCTAAAGCTTGCTAACCCATGACTGATCGGCCTGTTGCGACATTTACAAACCTGATCACCAGACAACAGGGAGGGATAGTTTCGTTCCAGCGAGGTGAAGGGTGTGGCAGCACCTGGGGACGACTACTAAAATAAAAACAAAGCAAGCCAAAGGCTCGTCAATTCCTCAGTTATTAGGAAAATTACTACAAATACTGGTATCTCTGAGAACAAGTAGGTCATTCAAACAGAATTCATCAAAATACATAAGAATAACAACTTTTCACATCCTAATCAGAGGGAGAATTACAATGAATAATAACCTGGTTACGTTCTGCGAAAATGATATAACAATTGCCTAAAATAGAACCTATCCCTCAGTCTGGATTTGCAAGATAAATTGGCTCCATTTGCGGTGCAACAGTCAAGTGAGATATTTTTGCACCTTGGTCACCAATTTCCCTTTGCAAATAAATAAAGAGTAACGAAAACATTGCAAGAATAACATAGTACACAGTTTTAACCTTTGGATAAAGCAAAAATGAAGAAAACCACTCTGCATTTACCTGTTTAGATGAATGAAGAAAGAAAATCTTGTACTGGAAAAATCGAAAATTACATGTAAAATTATGGGAAAATAGGTAATTATTGAATTAAGCTCTCCCTCCCCCCAAATGTTTTATCGCCATATAGTCTATGGTAAAATTATATACGCAAAGTTTTGTGACGTTATCTTCAAAACGAAAATTGTAAGTAAAACCAGCAAGAACACAATCTACAGAAAATGGATGAACAAAGGAACAAACAAAATTAATTAATTTAACGAAAGACAAAAAAGTAAATAAAGAATGTTTAAGAATCACAGAGTGAATATTACCCTCTTGACTATTAACTCAATTCTCTCATCCTGGATTTCTGTTACGAGAAAATTATGTCAACAATACTTTGGAAACAATGGAACGATTTATCTAATCACAATTTATAGAAAATCTATGTCTCATTATTTAAGTTAAATGCATTGGACTCTCAACTTTGGCGACAATAGGAGTTGTCATAGTTGCTTATAATTGGTATTGTCATCAGACTGATAAAATCATGTATTTTTCTGATTCTAAATGCTTTTTTACGCCAATGTGATTAGGATTCGGATTCTGTCTTCAATAAAAAGAAACTTTGTTCTTTCCTTCATAGAACCATCCAAGTCTCAAGTTCATACCATGTTTGTAAGTAATTTTAGGCCAGGTGCACACAGATAGAATGAAACAAGGCGAAACTGTGTCAAGCTTTGAAGAAAGGAAACATGTCGACATGTTTCAAACACCAGAGTTTGCACACTGGTTCTTCTTCTGGTTATCAATCCTGAGATTGGTTTGCAGCAATTATCCATGCTTGTCTGTTCTCAGCCTTCCTCTTCATTTCAGCATAGGTTTTACAGTTTACATCACTCATAATTTGCTTTGTGTACACCTGTCTCCCTTCCTCTGTGGTTTTTCCCATTTACTTTTCCTTCAACTATGTTCTTAAGGAGCCTATCATGTCGTAGAATGTGACCAATCATCATATCCCGCCTCCTCTTGAGGTGCTTCCACAAACTGCGTTCTTCACCAACTCTAGTGAATAACTCCTCATTCATAATTAGATCTGTCCAACTTATCTTTAGCAACCGTCTGTAACACCATACCTGAAAAGCCTCCAATCTTTTTCTTTCTGTGGCCCCTATAGTCCATGTTTCACTCCCGTACAGAGCCACACTCCAGACATGTTTTTAATAGGTTTTTCCGTACTTTTAAACGTTTTTTGAGGTAAAAACTTTCTTCTTTTTATTGAAAGCATTTTTTGCTTGATTGATCCTCGTTATTATTTCTTTCCTGCTTCTTCTGTCTTCTGTGATTATACGTCCTAAGTATCTGAATTCTTTGACTTGCTCTAGTATTTGGTTGTTTAGTCTTATCTGGACCTGTTCTACCACATCTCTGCCACAAATTAGCACCTTGGTCTTCATTTTGCTCAGCGCCAGATTATAGTGGCTGCTAAGTAACGCTTCCATTTTAGTTATAATATCCATCATATCTTTTTCATTGTCTGTGACAACTGAGATGTCATCTGCAAATCTTATCATGTGTATTTTTTGACCTTGTATGGTAATTCCTACCTTGACCTGGTCCCTTACCATATCTTGTACATAAGCGTTAAATAGTATAGGTGGCAAGTTGCACCCGTCTCACTCCTTCTTTTACTTTCTCATATGAAGTATCGAGAAAGTATTGTTATCGCGAAAAAATTTGACCTTGACATTTTTATGGAAATATATGTTTTAGGTGTCGCCGAGTCCGAAAAAGTGGTTTTTGCATTGCCGTCTGTCTGTTACTGGCTCGGGAACCTAAACGGTATAGCGAAAATGAATGAAATCTCCAACTTAGGCATTTTATCATACAGAATAGAAGCTGTGAAGAAATGGTTGATATTGCTCAATAATTAAGGGAAGTTTATTCTATGCATTTGTAACAACAATTTGATTTTCTCAAAAACGGCTCTAACGATTTTGATCAAATTTCGTACAGTTACTTGAGTCTATGTATTTAATAATACTGTATAGTTCATATTTCTCAAAAAATGTATATAAGGCTAGTTTATTCTAGGCAACTTTAACAATAATTTGATTTTCTCAAAAACGGCTCAAACGATTTTGTTTAAATTTCGTACATTTACTTGAGTATATGTCTGCAATATTACTACGTATTTCATTTTTCTCAATGAATGAATATAAGGCGAGTTTATTCTTGGGCAACTTTAACAAAAATTGGATTTTCTAATAACCGACTGATACAATTTTCATTTTCTAAAGATAACTAAACAACGCATTATTATATTTATTAGGTGGGATGACTGCTGTTTTTGTAGGAAATAATTCCTTACAATACTTTAATTAATATTTTATTGTGTAGGTTTTTTATGTTCCTTCTTTCCATGGTAGATTGATTCTTTCTTTGGCAGCTTTGGGATGGTGGTGTTTTGTCTTTTTTAGTGCAGTCTGAATATTCCTGTCTAGTTCGTCTAGGTCTGTTTGGGACCATTTTAGGATTCCAAATGTGTATGTGAGAAGGGGAATGGCATATGTATTTATTGCTTTGGTTAGGTTTTTGGCATTTAATGACTTTTTTGTTATTAGTTTTATGCGGTTGATGAACAGTTGTTTTATTCCTGTTTTGACTTTAGTGTGTTCAATGCCTGTGTTTTGTTGGATACCGAGATATTTGTACGTTTCATCCGGTTGTAGTGGATCTATTATTTTGTTTGTTGATGTACAGTATGTTGCATTGCATTTTGTTTTGCCTCTTGAGATACTTTGGATTTTACATTTACTTATTCCGATTTCCATTTTTATGTCTTGACTGAAATTTTCAGAGATTTTTGTTGTTTTTAAGATTGTTTCCCGTTCCTGCATATATTTTCAAATCGTCAATGTAGAAGAGATGTGTGAGGTTATATTCTGTTTTAGATTCCGTAGTTTTGATTTTGAATCCGTTTGATTGGTTAAGTAATGTGGAGAGTGGATTGATACTTAGACAGAACCATATACTGCTTAGGCTGTCTCCTTGAAATAGTCCTCTGAGGATGTTTATGGGTTTACTGGTTTCGTTATTAAATATTAGGCTGGTTTGCCAGTGTTGCATGACTGTCCTGAGAAATGCTATTATGCTGGGGTGGATTTTGTATATCTGTAGGATTTGAATAAGTCAAGAACGTGGTACCTTGTCATAGGCTTTGACATAATCTATGGAACATGCATGTAGATCTCTATTTTTCTTTTTGGCCTGCCCTAAGGTTATGGCGTCTATAGTAAGTTGTTCTTTGCATGCGAGGGTGTTTCGGCGGCTGCCTTTCTGTACTTCAGATATTATGTTATTTTTTTCTGTGTTGTGTGATTATTTCTGTGATACAGGATAAGTGTATATGTTGTATTTAGACATGTTATGGGCCTGAAATGTGATGGTTGTGTGGCATTTTCTATTTTGGGTTTAAGGTATGTGATTCCTTTACATGTATTTTTTGGTATTTTGTCAGGATTTTGAATGTATGAGTTAATTAATGTAATTATGTTTGGGTGTATGGCTGTAAATTTCTTCAACCAGAAATTATGTATTTTATCGGGACCTGAGGCTTTCCAATTCTGTAGTTTTGCTATTACTGACTTAAATATCTCTTATATGATGGTTGCATTGGTTCTATGTTTCGGCTGTTATTTTCTATCGTTTTTAAGGTGGCCTTTTTATTGTGTACTACCGAATTTGACCATATTTTGGACCAGAATTTATGTTGATCTTCTATTGGTGGACCTTCTTCATTTGTTGATCTTTGTTTGCTACTTAGTTTTCTGTAGAAAAGTTTTTCGTTTAATTGAAATAATTGATTGTTTTCTGTTGTAGCTTTTCTTGTATCTTCGTAGTTTGTTGACTGTAAGTGCTAACTTTAGCATTACTGTGTCCATGAATTCCTGTATGTTATGATTATGTGGTTCGTGGATGGTATGTACTTGATATTTTCTCTTGATTCATTTAATTTTGCATATAAGTCTATTCATTCTTCGCCCATTCCTATATTCGAGGAGTCGCGCATAATCTCCTCTAAAATGTTTAACTATCCTGACCTCCCATTGTAGCTTTTTCTTTTCTTGATTGTTGTTGTGTGTGTCAATTACTTTCCCCTTGTTGGCTTTAATTACTGCTATTGTGCTGAACTATATTATGTCTTTTAGTTCTTCCATGTCCCTGATATTATGGGCTATGGGCTTAATTATACATTCGTTTGTTATCTTAATTAATTGCATTAACCTTGATGAGTTATGTTGCTTCATTAATATTGGTCTGAGTTCTGGTGTGGTGCCTTCATATAATGTTTTAGCTGTGTCAAATTCCAGTTTGAGTTGTTGGAGTGTTTCTATTTGTTCCATTGTGAGTTCTTGTTGTTGTTATGGGTTTTCGACTATATTTAATATGTCTTATGTGTTGGCCTCTTGCATGATATTTTCTATGTGATATATATTGGCTTGTTCATTTGTTATTTCTGTGTTTAACATTGAATTTTTTGGCTCGGGTTTGATTGGGTCAGGTGGTTGTTGGTTTTGTTGTTGAAGTTCATCTTCAATCTGTTGGTGCATCTGATTTATTATTGGTGATGGTAAGTATTTCTTCTTGAGGATGATGTTAACTCGGTCGGCAACATTCTGTTCTATAAGTCTTAGATTTGGGTATTTCTCTGTTACCAAAGTGTGTAACCGGTGCCTATATCCTGTTCTGTTTCTTTCGTTTTCAGTTAATCTGAGATATGTCTCTAATACATCTCGGTTCATGTCTACACTCCATTTTATTCTTTTGTTCTTTTGCGGAATGCTGGTGGTCCTCCGATTCTGGTCAGAGGAAATACTTAGCATTGGCTGTTTCTGGGTGGCTGCGGTTAATGTTAGAGATGCCCTAGCTTCTTGGGAGATGGTATTCGGGCTCATACCATCACTGTCTCGCATACTGTCATGTCTACTAGCAGCTGTAGACATGCCACGCGACCCCATGCAGTGGCATTTGTCCGATTATCACTATTCGACATTTTCATTTAAGAATATGGGTTTTATACCTTCCCCCAGGTGAACATGTAAGATGGCCCTCCCACTGGGATCAGACGCTGACCAGGTTACCGCCCATTACGGGAACAGACGTTCCTGGGTTTGTTTCCGTTTTGGTCCACGGGTGGTATTTTATTTCCCACCTACCCTGCATATCTGCCGGGCATTCCCCTATCCGCCACCTGGGGACGCGCCCGATGGGGGATGGAAAACCCCACACGGGGTTAGTATTATTATTATTTCATTTTCCTCAGTTTTTAACTGGCATTGTTGAAATAGAAGACAGAATATATTCAAATCTTTCTATTTTTATTGTTATTGTTGTGTGCTTTCACTGTTAATGAATTGGTGGACTAACCGACATGAGCTTAGTATTGCTGACTTTTGTATTGTTATATATATTTGCTGTTGTAATTCTAATCTTTTCAAACTTTTGGTTAATTCTTTTGGTATTATTCCGGTATTTGAAATTACTATTGGTACTATGTGCACTTCCTCCATCTGCCATATATTTTTTATTTCTTCTGATCTGTATACCATGTATATTTTTCTTGTATTGTTTTTGTGATATTATTGTTATTGGGAATAGCTATATCTATTAAGTAAGTAATTTTCTTTTCTTTGTGTATTAATGTTATATCTGGTCTATTATGGTTTATCATCCTTTCTGTTATTATTGTTTTGTCAAAATAAATCTTGTCTTATTTTCCAATAATGGTTGGGGGTATATTTAAAATATTGTTCTCTTTCTTTTACCAGTTCATGTTTTGATGCTAGTTCTTGGTGTATAATATTAGCAACTTGATGATGTCTCTCAAGATATTCATGTGGTGCCATTACACTACAACCTCCTAAGATGTGCTGGATAGTTTCAAACTTTGTTTTGAATTTTCTGCATTTGTTGTCAGTTGTCTCCTGATCTTTTATTATTATTATTGCCTTTGAAGTACACAGTGTTAACTGGTAAAGTATACACTTAAATTGAACGGATAAATATCAAATTCAATCAAGTTCTTCCCCTAAAAATTTCCTAACTATGTGACAGGTATCTAGGATGACAGATTTTTGCATTTCCATCAGTCTTCCTTCTGCTCCTAGCTCTTTCAGGTGTTACCTGGTTGTTTTTGGTATTATTGCAGTTGTTGAGATCATGATTGGTCTAATGGTAACTTTGTCTACTTTCCATAATTTTTTAACCTCATCTTCTAGATCTTTATATTTGCTAATTTTGGTGCTTTACATGGTACTGATGTTTTGAGTGAGTGGGATGGCTATATCGATCAGTTTAACTTCTTTCTTGTGTTTGTTAAACATAATGATGTCCGGTCAATTAGCAGGAATGGTTATATCCTTTCTAATTTCTCTATCCCAGTAGATTTTTCTTTCACTATTATCGATGACAGGTGGGGGTTCATATTTGTAATATGGTAGCGCTGTGGTTTCTGCCAGGTGCTGATGAATGATCTTCGCTACGTTATTGTCTTTTAATGTATTCTGTACCTGCAAGAAGTCGGCAAGATCCAGTTATGTGTTCTAATGTCTCTATTCCTTCTTTGCATTTTCTGCATCTGTCGTCTGGTATGGGTTCTTTCAAGATGTATCTTTTGTAGTTCCTAGTGGGTATGACTCTATCTTGTATCGCTAACATAAATCCTGTAATTTCACTAAACAGGTTTCCTTTTCTGAGCTACATATTTGATGCTTCTTGGTCTACATTGTCATTTTCGAGGTGAGCCAGGTGAGTTCCATGTAATTCCTTTTGTCTACGTTGCTCCTTCTGGTCTTCTACTGACACATTTCTTGAGACAAAGTTCAAATCTGAGAGATGGAGTGGTGTTGCATTGGTGTCAGCTCTGCATATGACTTTCTACATATTGTTGTGGGTTTGTTTCTCATGAAAGTATTCTCGGAGATCATTGATTTGCTTGATATATAGTCGTGGTATATGTAGGATTCCCATTCCACCTTCAGATGGGGGAAGGATGACTCTTTGTACTGCTGATTTTGGATGCCTCATACAGTGTTCTGTTAGCTGTGTTCGAATGCATCTAGACAAGTCTTCCAGATCTGTATCTGACCATTTGATTAATCCAAAGGAGTATGTTAATGATGAGATTGCATATGTGTTAATTGCTTTTATCTTGTTCACATTATAAAGTTGTGTTCTGAGGATGCTCTTTATTCTCTGAATAAGGTTTTGTTTCAGTTTGTTCTTGATAGTTGTATGGTTGATTCCTTTCAGCTGTGGGATTCCTAGATATTTGTAACAATCTGGGTTTCGAAGGTCTTCAGTTGTTTCTTCTGGGGTGATGTTGTATCCATCTGAGGTGATAATCTTACCATGTTCCAGATGTATGGATTTACACTTATCTATCCCGAATTCCATAGATATTCCTCAACTAAAATTGGTGGTGATATCAATAAGTTTATGGAGCTGGCTTATAGTTCTGGCATATAATTTCAAATCTTCCATATATAGGAGGTGGTTCACGGTATAGTTGTCTTTTGTTTGGGTAGTTACCTTATATCCATAGGGTGTATTCTGGAGTGCCTTACTAAGAGGGTTCAATGCTAGGCAGAACCATAGCACACTTAAAGTGTCTCCTTGAAAAATACCTCTGTTGATCTTGATAGGACGAGAAGATATTTTTGTGCTTCCAGCAGATAAGTGTAGAGTGGTGTGCCATGTGTCCATTATATGTCGAAGGCAATTTGTTATTTTAGCATTTATTTTATACATACCAAGGACATCTAGTAAGTATGAGTGTGGAACAGAGTCAAAAACTTTTTTGCAGTCAATGTATGTCATGCTTAGATTTCTCTTTTTGTTTATGGGCTGCAATTCAATCACCATGTCAATAATGATCTGGTCTTTGCATCCTTTCGATGATCTGTAGCACCCTTTCTGTTCTTCTGTCATAATGTTGTTTTCCTGTAAGTAGTTATAGATCTTATTTGTAAGAATAGCTGTAAAGTACTTATAAACTGTTGGTAGGCAGGTTATTGGCCGATATTTAGCTGGGTCATCTTTGCAATGGTCTTTCGGTAGTAAATATGTTTTTCCTATGGTAATAAATGCTGGTGCTGTTTCTGATCGAAGTAGAATATCATTGTAGCAGTCTGCTGAGTTCTTGTATATGCATGAAAATTGCTTGTACCAGAAATTTGTATTATTATTATTATTATTATTATTATATAATTTCACTTTGATCCTTCTGTATTGCACATTATTGTAAGAATTTCATGTTTTTATGATGCCCCATTTTTGTTGCAGTGGGCTTAAATGCCATTTTATTTTCACCCATACCATTTTCTTTTAGTTTGTGTGCAGAAGACGTTACACGTCCCTTCTAAAATGGATTGGGATGTATTCAAGGCAACCATGTCATATATGGACCAGACAGTCCACTTCTGTTGGATGAAGACAGCGAAGGTGAAGGTTATCCTGATTCTGATATAGATCACCTCTTGGGAAATCAGTTGCACTGAGTAGCCAAAGCATCAGTCACAAAGGAAGTAAATGGTGAGATGGCCAAAGAGGTCATAGGAACCAAAGATGAGCATTTGCAGATATCAGGCACCCTCCCAACTGCTTCTACATCAGAAGATTTTTTGTCCATTTCAGCAGCAATAGAAAAGGTGGACCTCAAGGATGGAAGAAGTTTGACTCCAGTTGAACTTCTTTGACATATTTGTAATTGAAATGATTGCCTAGTTCATGAATGAATATGCAACTGCCTGTACTGGGAACAGAGCCCAGACACAAATAATGAAGCCATGTGCTTGGCCATGGTACATAATCAGTTTGAAGAAATATGATATTTTCATGTTTGTGACAAGAATATGCTAGATAAGAATGATCAGTTTTGTAAAGTTAGACAATTTGTGAAGTGTGATAAATGAAAGGTGGCTACATTAGTGAAAATGATTTATCAGTGGATGAGTGTAGGAATCTATATTATGGGAGGCATAACATAAAGCATTTACATGGCAAACCCATTAGATTTGGGTATAAAGTCTGGATCATTTGTACAAGGCTAGGTTACTTAATTCAGGGAGACCCTTACCAAAGCACCCAAACAGAGAATATATATCCTTAGCTAGATGTGGTGGTTCACTTGTTCCCTCAAACTGTTGGAGCAGTTGTAAAACTTGGGACATAGAACTATAAGAACCAATAAAGTAGAAAAAGTTGCCCATTTAGAGATTTCAGAGATGGAAATAAAAAAAGCAGAGTGAATACAATTGGGTCACTGATATAAACTTCAGGATAACGTTAGTAAGGTATCATGATAACAGTGTGGTTGTTGTGGCATCAAATGAGACTGGAGTGTAACCACTTGAGAAGGCAAAGAGAAGGGAGGGGGGTAGAGTAAATAAAGAAATTGATGTAACCCAGCTGGCTCTCATTAAAAAATAAAACATATATGGGGGAGTTGACTAATTAGTTGAAAATTATCAAAAAATGAAGATAAACATCTGTACTAAAAATGGTATTGGCAATTAATTGCATTCCCTATGAATACATCAGCAAACAATGCATGGCTGCTGTATATAGCTAGCAGTGATTAACAATTTGGAATTTCATATTTACTTTCAGAAGTACAGTATAGAACCATTTATCCAGATTCCACTTATCCAGAAATCCAGTTAACTGGTTTTTTAAAAAAATAAAGCATTTTTCCAAAATTTGTTAAGAGAAAGAAATTTAAATTTAATGCTGTGCTAGTAATTACCCAGCTTGCCACCATGTTTTGGGTGTGTTCCAGTGAATAAGTTAACATGCACTTTGGAAGAGAACAACAAATTTATATTGGAAAGTACCCAATTACTTCAGTATTTCTATTACTGTACAGTACAAGTATATATTATAATAGTGCTCGAAATGTTAAGCATTACAAAACAGAATGCACATTCTGGTAGTGGAACTGAAAGCATTGGATGTGAAATAACTGATAGAACATTTACAATCAAGTTAAATTTTGTATTATTCCTTATGTACTACAATGAAGAAAAGTAAAGAAAATTTTTTATACAGTAAAACCTCTTTATAACGAAATTGAAGGGACCCAATTTTTGGCACTTTGTTGTAAGGAGGCTCTTTCTATGGAGGTTTTCTCAGATTCATTATATATGCATATTAGCATAATATTGTTGGTTGTAACACAGTCAGCCAAGCACTGAAGTGAGACCAGATGCGAATATCAATTGGGCCCTCACGATATATTTAAAGTAATATCGAACAATTTATGGAGTTCAAGTTTAATATTATCATTTTGAAGGTGTTTCTTTATTGGAAATCAGTTTTCAAGTAATTTTTAGTAAAAGTTTTTGCAGAATTTACACTCGATACTTGAATAATTGAGAACTTCTGAGGCCCCATTATTCAGGGGCCTGGATGCCTCACATCTGCTGCATCCCCCTGTTTGGCCAGCCGGCCCTGGGTTATAATTTATTTCAACAGTAACATTTTAGTTAAAGAATGTTTCCAAAAAAATTCACCTTATGATAAAAACAATATATTATTTTTTCATTCCTATAACATTGATCAATTTTCATAGTAAAAACAATCTATATGATGTGGCAATTTATGATGTAGGGCTGGCATGTCAAACTGGCCCGAATGCTAATTTTCTGTCAACTAAATTGTTTGAAATTTTATATAAGTGCTTTATTTTTGTGATAATGACAAGATTTTATCTTATTTTTAGAGATCAAATAGAACATGGTTTCTAAATCATTGTTTTTAATAGCAAAAACATGACAGATCTTCTAGATAAAGTAAATTTTGCCAAATCTGGCCCTCATTATGCAACTTTAATCTTAATGTGTCCCTTAGTATCTATCGCTTCATTGCAGTCCTGATGCTTCTTCGAGTTGGACATGCCTGATGTAGGGCATCTCTGTGCTACTAAACTATATCATTGTTATTGATCAAAACTTGGATTACTTTATGCTCAATTTACTTTTTCAGTATTCAAAATATTTAAATGACAAATTTTGCTATTTTTAACACTATGGACACTAGAGACAATAGCATATCAATAAATAGCCAAATAAAAGTAAATGAAAATATAACACAAAAAATATTAATAAAAAATATTTTTAAGTCTTTTATTTAAATAAAAGTTACGTATTCAGTTGGTCTTTAACGTTTACCACAAAGAGCTACTAATGAGAAATTATTTATAAAAAGAATTTATATTTTATTACGTTTTAAAAAATTTACAATTATACACACAGGCAGACCTCGTCTTTCGCTGGGGTTTCATTCCTGAAAACACAGGGAAAGACAAAATTGTGAAAGAGAAGTACCGTATTTGCCGGATCATAAGACACACCGGACTATCAGGCACACCGACATTTTAAAGTAAAAATTTTTGGAAAAAATATTTTATTCACTTTTGAAGCACAAAGTTACAAGATACTCAACTAAATGGCACCAAAATGTCTTTCTGCTGCCCCAACAGAGCAATCAGCGCCATCTACGTAGTTTTACGCTTCAATTGTTTTTGTTATCGAGATAATGGTTGCGTTCAGATGAAGTGATCTCGGAATTGGACCAACTCGAACCAAGTCGAAAGGTTAAAAATCGTTTGTCAATAAAGTGTTGAGCATGGAGGTATGAAGGTACACTACCTTCATACCTCCATGGACGCAAGGATAACCTTCCTACACGGCTATATATGCTTTGCCCTTGTATATCAAATCTAAGCCGATAGTACTGTATTTTACAGGAAAAAAGTGTGTCTTATGGTCTGGCAAATACTTGACGCCCCTTCGGACCATAAGACGTAGGGGAAACCTATACTGTATTTTCCAGGAAAAAAAGTGCTTCTTATGGTCTGACAAATACGGTAGTTAAGGCAATGGGAAATACAGTGTTTGGTTCCCATCCCAGCAAGAACAGATCATTTGTCCTCTGTGTTGGTGACCACAGAAAACTAGAGAAAGAGATGGAAAAATTAACTTCAATGGGAGAGAATTAAACATGATAAAAGAACACAAAAAAGTATCAGAAAATACTGCCAAGCGATCGATATATCGGCTCTGAGAAATTTTACTAAAAGCTCCTAAGGTAGTGATTTATCGACATTTTTTGTTTTTAGTAATGATTTTCGGAGCCTATATATCGGCCACTTGGCAGTAAAAGGGTTAAGTTTTGTCCATATGTGCGATGCACATGGGCGGCCAAACAGTCGGGGCAGCCAATTTATCGTCAGACATGTACAGTATTTTTAATAATACAGATTGTATTATAATATGCCATATATTCTTACATATTTATTGGCTAAGGAAATTTATCATACCGTAATGCGTTTTTTTAATTTTTGTAAAGAACGTCTAAAAAGTGGCAAATGAGAGCCTTACACATGTGCTGCTGTGAGGCACGGTGCCCATGGTTCCGTAGTAGAATTGAGAAAAATGCACAGAGGTTGCCGAACTTGCAGGAGCTAATTTCCAAATAGGACAGACCTCGTCTTTCTCGGGGTGTACATTCCTGCGAAACTCCACCAATAATAAATGATGCATAAAATGCAAAGCTTAAGCATTTGAACTATGTCAAACCTGAGCAAATACCCCAATGATCCTGAACAGAAAGGATCAAGAGTTGAGAGTTAGGTTTTTCCCATCGGGACTTCCCTGTCGACAGAAAGAAAGAAAGCTCCTGAATGATGATACCAGCTTATATTTTGTAACTTTTCACATGTGAAAAGCACAAAAGTGTGGGAGGATTGCATCCCAAAAATATTTAAAATTGTATATGTAAGACACGTGTATCAAATTTTTTAAATTACGCATATATAATAATAATAATATAATTTATTTCGCCATTGGCAAATACATTTGCATAGTTTCGTCACTGAATATTAAATATTTACAAGACAAGAGGAGAGAAAAATATAGATATACAAGCAAAAAATATAATGATCAATAATCACAAAGGAGAAAAAAATCAAAAGAAAAGCAAAATCATGCTTTATCATCTAGGTATTCACAGACACTAGTAAGTTTTCTTCAGAAGGAACTTTTTAATTTTTCTTTTGTACACTTTGTGGGACAAAACTGATTTTATGTCCCCAGGCAAATTATTATATATTACGGAGGCTGAGTGATGAGGGCCTTTTTGAGAAAGTGCATTGTTTTAGTCATTAATGTGAATGTGTGATAGCGAGCGGGTGAAATGGCTATGTTATTATGCATTTGTGGGAAAAATGTGATGGTTTGATCTAACAAAAGTTGCACAACTCAAAATGTAAAGGGATGGTAGGGTTAAGATATGGAGAGATGAAAACAAGGGTTTGCCATGTGTACGGTAAGGTACTCTACATATAGCTTTGACAGCTTGTTTCTGTAAGGAAAAGACTACTAGCCAGTCTGCAATTACACCAAATAATATTCCATAGCTTAACAATGAATGCACTTTTGCATAGTACAGAGATAATTAGCTTTCAATAGGAAGTATTGGAGCCAATTTTCTTATCATAAAAATCCCAGTGACAACTTTTTTAGCAACTCCATTGATGTGATCCAGCCAATCCAATTTTTCCTTAATATGCAGCCCAAGGAAATTGGTGGATGAAGATCTAGCGATGCTTTTATTGTTCATTTTAAGAAGGGGGCTACTATATGGGATAGCTTTTTTATTGTGAAATAGCAGGTAAGAGGTTTTATTGATATTTATAGGAAGATTGTTTAGATTGCACCATTCCATCATTTGGTTAACTGATCTGTTAGCAACCTCAGCCAGAAGTAGGAGACTATCGGCAGTTACTAGGCAGGATGTGTCATTGCCATATAAGGTCGGAAAACAATTGAAAATTTTTTGGGAAGGTCATTTATGAAAATTATGAGGAGAAGTGGTCCAAGAATTGATTTCTAGCTCTTTGGGAATACCTCACAATTTGATAGAGGTTACTTGGAAAGGAAATAACCCAGTTTAGGGAGTTGCCTCTGATGCCCAAATTATAAAGTTTCCCAGAAAATATTTTATGGTCAATACTGTCAAAAGCTTTACTGAGGTCATAAAATATACCTAAGGTATGCTGTTTGTTATTGAGAGCTTGGTGTATTCTGTTGATGAGGTTGAAAGCAGCAGTAGATGTAGACTTCTCTTTCCTAAAGCCATGTTGATTAGAATGAATCCACAACACTAGCAGTTACTCTATTTTTTCAAGCATATTACTAACAATATGTGATTGTATGAGTTTCTTCACAGTTACTGCACTGGCTGCTTCAATGGAACTTTTTATTTTGTCTTGATTTAACAAAATTGTATGAATTGTAGAAGTTGTGAAGTTAAACTTACATGCAATATTGCTCTGATGCTCACCTTGTTCAAAACACTGAGTCACTTTAAGTTTTTCCTCGAGATTTATGCTTTTCCTTGATAATTTAGGATTATTTTCTCCAGTTTGACTGCCTTTACTCAATTTTCTCCTTTCTGCCATGATTTACTGAAATTATTTCCCCCTAGTTACTGTTAAAATGTCATTTTGCCATAGATACTATTAAACAAAACACCGCAAATATGTCATTGGAACTGATTATGTGAAAGCAGCTTTCCTTTATTTTTTTAAGCAAAAAAAGCCAGCAAAAATATGCACCGTGAACAGTATTTTCATTTTACAGTACGTACCATACATACAGTATGTATTTTATTAAAAAATAAATAAAAATGTATATCACAAGATTTCAATTGTGCTATATCGAAATTGCACTAAACAAACATGCGCCAAATGAGGCATGACTGTAGTGTTATTAGTGAATTTTTCAGGACTGGCGATAATTTTTGTTATATGGAGTTCTTCGTTCTAACGGAGTTTGTAAGATAAAGGTTTTACTATTATTTTTATTAAATGAAATTAACAAAACGGTATTACTAAATGTTTGACGGATAGAACGATATTATTGATAAATGCGATGGACTAGAACACTGTTCCAGTAGGTTTTAGCTCTTTTCAAGCATTGTTTATGAGTATATTCCATATAACCAGCTATCCCCATATCCCAAGCTTGCCGGATAAAAGGTTTTACACTGTACAGCCAAAAATGCAGTCTATGACTAGTGATGTAATTTTCAAAAAGTCTCAACCATAGTGCGACTTGTTGCTGTTGCTCATTTAATTGTAAAAAGTGAGACCCAAATTAGGCATGGCCATTGTCAGAAAAATTCAACAAAGAAATGTAATACAGGGCTTCACGCAAATTGCTCCAAAAAATTTTATATGTAGTTGACTATTTTTATCTGTTTTATGTGAGATATCAAGGTGGTTTTCTACTCAAAAGAATATTTGTTACTTGACTTCATTTTTCCAAGTACAGTAGTTCCTCGACTTAACGAACACCCATATTTACGAACAAAGCTCCAAAAGATATTAATATTTTAATAAATCGGGAATACGAATGCCAATTCGCACATATGAATCAGCCTTTTCTCTCGGGAATTACTTGTGATGGTGGAGCGAGGCATCAACCCTCTGCGGGATGTTGTTCGACACTGTAATCCGTTACACTCTAAGTTCTAAGTTACTTGCTCGTTCGATGATTAGGAAGATAATGAAAAACAACTAAAATTTAAAATAGCATTTATTTTCTCTTATTATTCATTGCAAATGTACAATATTTCAGTTTGGCTTTGAGCAAAATAGGCTTTTGTGGACTGACTTTGGATTCTGGAACCCCATTTATAAAATACTGTCTATGGTTCCGAGTTCTGAACAAAAGACTTATGAACGAACGTTTGGAACGCAACCTGTTCATAAGTCTAGGACTTACTGTAATTTTATTCTAATATTTTTACCTCGTAATTTAAATTTACATCTAGTAATTTGTATACAATGATTCTGAATATGTAAACTTTTTTGGATTAATTTGGTGACTTTTTTCTTTTATTAAAAAGAATCAGCCCTCTGAAACATCCATGGCCTTGTGTGCCCACTGCCCCCAAAATGGGCTGGACATTGTAAAAAATTCAAAAGACAAAAATAAATTTTATGCTATTTTATTGGTTAATTATACCATATTTTTCAGACTTTAAAATGCTTTTTTTTCCAGAACAATGACTTTCAAAATCAATCTGCATCTTATAGACTGAAGGTAAAATTATTACTATATTCAGTATACTGACACGAAATCACTCATTCTCAAAATGGAATAATTGGGAATAATTTGTTACAAAAATGTTAAAATAATTAAATTAATTTCTAAAAATATATAATATAATAATGTTTATTGTTATTACAATTAGAAGTGATTACATTGTTACAATTAGAAAGTGATTGCATGAGTGTTCATTATATACAATTAATTTATATTTACAGAAAATAATTAGAGAACAATTTTCACTTAAGATGGGGAGTGGGATCAAAGGGCTTATAGTTAGGGTCACCAACAATGCAAACTTGAGGACTTCCCACCAATTTCCTCTCTCTCCCATTCCCATTGGATAAACAATAAGGTCTTGCAGAACCATTAAAGGCTCGTCTGCAGGTGCTTACATATAAAAATACTTTTCATGGTTATACTATGGTAGCAGATTTATTGTGAGATTTCAGCACCAGGTAATGACAATTAATAAATGATAATTTTAATTTAATTTATGAAATTGATTATCCTTGGAGAATGAGATTAGAGAATTGCAGATGGGTACCCTGCTGAAGGAGTTGGTTACTGCATCGTTGGGGTTTTCCCATCTGCAAACTCCTCTCCCAGGAATGAACTTTGACATATCTTGCAGAGCTGAAATTAATGTATGTCCATTTTACAATTCTCATGATCACAACGTACACATGTAGAAACAGGTAGAAAAATCTGCTATGACTGGGAATCAAACCTGGGTCTTCCACTTGCCTGGCAGATATTCTACCACTGAACTACCGTAGCAGTCCAGTGATAGAATATCCGGCCAGCAAATGGAAGACCCGGTCACAGCAGATTTTACACCTGTTTCCACATTTCCCATCATGATAGCTTATACCTGTAGCATAAGGATCTTCAGATAATCCATTCTATTATAACACATGTAGTTTTTCATAATAATATTTATTGATAGAGAAGTTTATGTATAATAATATAGTATATAATAATTTGAGCTGCGACTGCTTTCACATTCATTTCAACTTTAACTTGAAAATAAATATATTTATTAATGGTTATGATTTTTGATTTCTCCATGTGTAGTATAGGAAAAGTATTGTTTTCATGAAAAAAAAATCAATTTCGAGATTTCAATGGAAATACACGTTTTGACTATTTTCCTGATGTCTGTGGTAGATATTTTGTGGGCTCTCTCTAGTTCAAACAGTATTTGCCATTTCAGTACCAAATTTCAAATACAATATTTTCATAATAGGGACAAGAGCTGATTAGTTTTTGGAAAATAAAGGTCAACCAGAAAGTACTGTTTTAAAATAAAGGCTATTGAAAATGTTTTAAAATCATTCACAAGTGTAATTTTAGATAATTATTCCTGAGGATGTTGAGAGCAATCATATTCATTGCTTTGTATGGAGAATTTTTTAATTTTATAGTAATGTTGGAAATAAAGAAAAATAAGATGGCTGCATGCTAATGAAAATATGCCTTTTATTATTTGCCATCCCAAAGCACATTTCTGGCCTTGACATTGGCTAACATTATCCACACCTCTGAGATGTGCATTTTATTCCACTTCCAAAGTTTTCCCAATCTTTTAAGGTTTAATTATATCTTTTCTTTTCTTAACTATGTGGAATAAATAATACTTTTTCATTGTAAAGTGATTCTGATAATGAGAATTCAGTTCAACATTTTGATGCTGTTGTAAGGATTTTCCACTGAGTTTAGATGGTTATCAAATAAGCACACTTCATTTACATAAATTCCTACCTTGTTCAAGGTTTTCCTTAAGATTTATTTATTGTTTCTGTTATACTCATTTCAAATATCTTTGCGACTGAGAGAGAGAGAGAGGAGAAAGCTTCCCAAACGTGATCATGCGAGAACCAATAGGAATGAAGGAGGCAGAGAGCGTCACTGGGCTCCTCAACTTCATTCTCTCTCAGGTCTCTGTCATGTCAACTTCGAATCTCTCTGTTTTGTGTTGCCAAGTTCTTGTTACTTCATTCAGTTTGTTACTTCCCTTTGCCTCACGAGCCCACTGCAAGGTGCATTCCTGTGTAGTAGATATGGCAACACCGAGTTTGAGTTTTCTCCCTAGAAGACGTCCTCCCACCTAGCAGCAGAGACACACAAGCGGTCCTGAGTACATATGAAATGTTATTTGCAAAGATATTTGAAATGAGGTATAGTTCCAAAAATCAGCTATTTAGACGCTAGTTGCTATCAGATTATTTTTTTCTGAAAAACAATTTATGATTGTCTCTTTTTTATTTGATTAAATTTACTGTTCATAGGAAGAAATAAATTACGAATGGGTTTGTTTGAAAACACATTAAGTTAAAACATTCCATAACATCGATTTATAGGAATGCAGTGTCAAATATGTTGCCGAACTGAAAATAAAATAAATCCATTAGTTTTAAATCATTACGTTTTCCAAGCATAACTCAATGCATCTTATATGGTGAAAATTGTACTTAAGGTTTTCCATTACAATCGGTATGTTCTCCTTCGTATCATGATCCTGATATATTGGGAACATGTATACGTATGTGATTTTTAAACGATATGATTGAAATGAAATCGACATTAATTATAATATGTACATACTTATTAATACATAAAATGAACTTCAATATACTCTGTAGCTTGATTTATAACCTAAAACTTTCTTTTTATTTCCTTAACTATGACCAGGAACGTAACTAAGGGGGAGCCAGGGGGGGCCTTGGCCCCCCCAGCCTCCCCTGACTGTCATCAGCATATTGCATGCGGTACACCATCTGAGGTAATGCCAGAGTTTATCAAGATGCTTTTCCGATCTTCAATTAGCATCTTATTATTTATAATCTCTGAAGCCTGTATCAATGAAGAAGCATGCTTATTGCTTTCCACCCTCGTATTTTGGAGCATTTAGCCTCGTATACCAAAAGAGTTAAAGGTACAGGGAAAAATTGGAATATTTCCCTTCGCACCTAAGCTGGGTGTGCTACTTCCTGGGTACTTTCCATCAAAATAGTCTCGACGGGGACCGACCATTCTACGCTTCAATAGCTGAACTACACTTGTATGATATCTTTATTCGGAAAGTAGTAGGGGTAAAACAGGGTTGGCAAATGATTTTTGAGTCGCATGCCAAGAAATTAGTGTGAACCATCAGAATTTTTTTTTTCGCGTGCCACTAGTTTACTCCTTCTCTAAGAAACGTCATATTTTATACAGAAAATACACGCTTACGCATGCCAAGTAAAATCGCACGCGTGCCACGTGTTTGCCATCCTTGGGGTAAAAGCAAGCACCCACGCCCACGTTCAAAACCGACGCTTCCCTCTCCAATCCTTTCCTGAGGATAGTAAAACATCTGATTCAAAGGTCTCGAATCTAGCTCCACTTGTGGATGGACACGGGAATATTTTCTCAAAAGTGCCTATGGGTGAATGGAATTTCCATCATTGTTTCAGATTCGCGGAATATTCTACAGTTCCGCCCTTTAGCCATTCCATATGAGCGTTGATGTCACATCTTTGAAAATACATAATCCATCTTCTTTTAACTTCCGAAAAGGGCCAGATTGTCTGGTGCTGCAAAGGGATTGGATAGCTAGTGGTCTAAGAAGGATCTTCTTACTCAAGTTCACCAGATTCAACATTCACTTTTGTAAGGGTTAATGCTTTTACACCAAATTAGATATTACAAATGAACGCGTTATGAAATACGTAATTTTTACGATGACATTTCCAACAAAAGCTTAAATTTTATTATGAGTTCTAATATATTAATCTAAAGCAGCTGATAACAGTAATTATCTTAAATTTCTACAATTACGCTTAAAAGATGCTGACGTTTTTGTAATTCCGATATCCCATTATCGCGCCATACGGTAGTTCTCTAAGCAATTTTCAGATTAAATCATCAGAAATAGAATGGAAAAACAATTTTTTTGTTCGGTCTGACCAGTCATAAAGAAGGAAAAGTTTAAAAATAGAGAAGTGACACTAAACAAATAATACATATACAATGGAAAATCACACTTTTTATAAAAAAATATTTCAAATAATTTTTAGGTTACTAATTCTTTAAATATAATATCCTATACTATGTTTATAAATTTATATCAAACATACAGTGAAATATTATAAAAACATATGTACGTTACTTAAGTCTTATTTTCTAGTACTGTGGCCAAGTATTATCGAACGCTTCAGGGCATTGTATATTGGGTTGGCTGAATTGCTGTGGGGGTTGAGATGCCGACCCTGTAGACTGTTGTGGAATGTTGTAATTCACTTGCTGAGGGGACGGTGATAATTGTGCCTACTGGGGGGACTTCTTCTTGGTTATCGTTCTCCACCATAACATTACTAATACATTTTTTGTGTTGCCCCATAAAATCTTTCAAGAAAGCCATGCTCTCTGCCAGGTACCATTTTTTTCTCCTTTTGCAGGCACCGGAACTGCTTAGCATTTTTTGTTTCTCCCTCAAATGTCTTGCGTAAGCACTCCTTAGGGAAGACCATTTCGTTTTACAATCAGATACTGAAAAATGACAAAAAAATGTAATGAAGTGATATGATTTCCAAAAATAATAATTTGAAATTAAATGGTAGAGTACTCATATAGGAAATGGGCTCTCCCACTCTCATGGTGTACGGGGGTTGGAAAAGGACACCATTTTTCCCGTATGCTAACACATATTGAAATAAAATAATTGCCATATTACATGTTCAAAGTTTTTCTTTTCAGGTTTCTAGCTTTGGGCGAACGTTTCCAATCACTTCATTTCTACTTCCATATTGGAGCAAATACAATTGGAAAAATTGTGGAGGAAACATGCACTGTAATTTGGAAAGAACTTTCTCTTTTGCGCATGAAGAAACCTTCAACTGAAAAATGGGAAAATGTGGCGGATAAGTTCTATAGACTGTGGAACTTTCCACATTGCTTAGGAGCAATTGATGGAAAACACATTCGAATACAATGCCCTCCTAAATGTGGCTCATCTTACCGAAATTATAAAGACTTCAATTCAGTTGTACTCCAAGCAGTTGTGGACGCAGAGGCTAAATTTTTATTTGTTGACATTGGCGATTATGGACGAAATAGTGACAGCGGCATATTTCGCTACTCAAATTTCAGAAAGTTATTCTTTGGACAGACATTGGGAATTCCACCCCCCCGACAACTATCTGTCGAAAATGATAAGGAATTTCTGTTTGTGTTTGTTGCTGACAAGGCTTACCTGCTGTCAGGGAATTTAATGCGTCCATTTTCTAAAAGAAATCTAACTGATCAAAAAAGAATTATTAATTACTGTCTTTCAAGAGCAAGACGAATAGTAGAGTGTGCTTTCGGTATGCTAACTAAAAAGTTTCGAGTTCTTGAAAATGTTATGCTGGTAGGTCCAGAAAAGGCTACGGTAGTTGCATTGGCTTGTTGTGTTTTGCACAGCATAATTAGAGAAAGAGAGGGAACGATATTGGACATTCATGAAGAACTGTTACAATGTGAAGAAAGTTATAATGAATTGCAAAATTCTAACCCAAGAAGATCAAATGCTGGAATGAATGTTAGAATGCAGTTTTTAGAATTTTTCAATTCAGAGGAAGGAGCTGTCCCTTGGCAAAATAGGTGTGCATACACAACTGAAAGTAATAACTGAAATAATATGTTCCTCAATAAAAATGTTTTTTTTTCTGTAGTTATTCATGTGATTAGTATTAACCTTTAAAAGACCGAGATCTCAAATGTAGGTCCAGCGGGACGGGGCATTTAAATGACTTTATCTACATTTAATGCTTACATTCAGAAATGTCGATATTTCTTGAGAACAAAAATTTGCAGAACAAAACAGTAAAAAGATTAATGTACCAATAGCACTGCTTCATATAAACTTTTTATTATCATTCAAATAATTTTTATGGTTTTAAAACAATTAACATTATTTGTTAGTAAAATATACTAATATATTTGAACTGTATAAGTATCTTGTGTATTGCTTTATCATCTCTTTATAATTGATATTCAATATTAATACGTAAATATAAAGTATTTCATTAAGTACATATTAAGTATCTTACTCACCTCTTGCTCCCATTTCTGTGGAAATTTCCTCCCACAATTTTTCCAGCAAATCTTTTTGGTGGTGTTCTTTCACAGTATAATTAAAAATAGGAGGCCTTTCTTCTATTAAAACAAGTAATTTTTCAGCATCCACATCCATGTTAACAGAAGCACACACAACTTTCCCTCCACCCTACTCCTATTACTTCTCAATAAAGACTGAACTCACGCAGAATGTTTCACCTCAAAACAAAGTGCCGTGTTACTGCTTTCGACACGATAAATCGTCAACAAAGATGTATTGATGTGTCAAAGGTCAACGCATACTTATCAGACAAAAACATCTTTCAACAAAACGTTTTGTTTACAGATGTCTCAAGCAAAAAC
This sequence comes from Uropetala carovei, assembly GCA_036926305.1. Taxonomy (NCBI): domain Eukaryota; kingdom Metazoa; phylum Arthropoda; class Insecta; order Odonata; family Petaluridae; genus Uropetala; species Uropetala carovei. Next base: position 834,496 of record JAXCHB010000075.1, read on the forward strand.
ACTTTTGTCGGTCTCCAACGCACACTGATAAGACAAATGTCTTTCGAGAAAACATTTTGTCTTGAGATGTTTAGAGGTATTTTAAGTTGTTTTTTCATGTTTTTGTGTCCTGTTCGATTAGTGTGTGTTGGGTCCTATTCATAGCATTGTGAAAACAGTTTTCGATGAGTTTACACAAAAGCGTTTTGTCAAAAGACGTTTTTGTCTGATAAGTGTGCGTTCAGCTTTAATCTCAGAGAGGCTAAATTCCAAATATAAATTAGCATCGGTTTCCTAAGAATTGTTCTTCATATTCAACAATTAAAAATTTCCTCTACATAGATCTTATTTCATCTGTAAAGAGCATTTAAATAAATTAGTATAGAGGACGACCTTTGCAGAAAATGGTCGATAGAGCGTTTCTTATTCGCAGATGCTTGAGAATTATTAGTCAGCATGTATTGTATTTGACTTAATAATTTTTATAAAACATTATCTTAATTAACACTAAGTTATAAAACGAAGCGTACTTCTGCTGTAGCTATTCGCCATTCCGCTCTGGTTTTATGTGTTACTATTAAGTTAATTAAACTTCATTACATAAGTAAAGATATGTGAATAACTTGCAAACATAAACATCACTGGCCCTCGAAAAGAGAATGCCATAATTTCTGGTCCGCCAAAGGATTTTAAGTATGAAACACTGCGCTACACCAAATGGCTCTGAATAAGTAGGTAAAAACTCGATAAAATATTGCAATATCCCATCCTTTTCTTATGGAGTATGTTACTATCATAAGTATTACAAACGCAATATTAAATAACTGATAGAAATTACCCTAATTGTTTATACATAAGACAACCAGTCAGTGCAGCCAAACTGCAAAAAGCAATTTAATAGGGGCAATTTTTTAAAAATTGTTTTGATTATTTGTTGGCTCTACCGGTGACATTAAATTAAAATTAAAATGTGCTTTGGAGGGCCCTCGTCGCCCCTGTAACCTATCTGGACCAAACTTGGTTGGAAGGTGTATGTCGGGCCCCTAAACCAACCCTTGAAATTTGGCGGCCCTAGCTTAAACGGTTTCCGAGATATTCATTGCTCACATACAGACAGATGGACAAAGTACCAAAATGAGCTATTTAAAAAAAATCGCTAAAAATAGGAAAAAACAGAGTTATAAGTTGAAGACATAGGAAAGTAGCAGATTGATAATATAAAAAAAGTGTTTGTATCAAATAAATATCTAGCCTATTATATTACTTTTAATACAAACATAATTCGAATTTTGAAAAGTGGTGATACGTTAATATAAATTACAACAACAAATAGCTTCTTCGTTAATATGTATTAGAAATTCAAATTACTTTGGGCGCCCAAATATTTTTTACTTAAACGCTACCCTCCGTACTGTTGATAGGCAAGTTAGGTTCCTGTGCGATAAAAGAAAATAAAAATTCAAAAAATATATTTAATTTCTGTATTATCACCTATATTGTTGTTTGTTACAAAACATCCTTGCTGCCGCCCACCCCATTCTCGCATCCTCACCCATCACCCTTACACTCTTCCCCAAGCCACCCATCATATCATTCCATCGACCCAGGAATCTAAGCGACTTGTTGTGATGCAAAGAACTCCCTACAGGTCCAACACTACCCCCCGCTGGGTCTTTCCCATGCGAAAGACCACGGTGCCTCACTTGCCCCATCATAGAGACTTCCTCCACGTTCACCAGCCCGATAACAGACATCAGCTACCCAATTACATCCCACGAAACCTGCACCTTCAGAAGTATAATCTATTTATTAAACTGCACACAATGCCCGGCGTTTTACGTGGGCCTTACCACCACACCCCTCGACATCCGCATGAACGGTCATCGGGACAGTGTCGCTCACAAGCGCCCCCTTCCAGTGGACGATCATGCGGTAAGCCACTCCCTACCCTTCAATAGATGTTTTACAGTCAAAACAATCAGGGCTCTCGCAAAAGACTCTCCCGCACCACAACTCAGCCAATGGGAGCTCGCTCATATAGAAATCCTCCGCTCTCTTTCCTTTCCCAGTCTAGACCTTCGCTGACACCCCCACCTCAAATACCCTAGCCTCCTTCCCACGAACCCCATCCTCTTCCCATCCCCTCTACCCCCAGTGAGACACTTAGTTTTAGTTTTAGTAATACTCTTCTGTCGAAGAAGGGCGGATGCCCAAAAAGCTCCAAGAAAAAGCATTCCTCTATCGCCATGGACGTCCACAACACCAAGTAAGTGTCCACTGGCTCCCTCCTATCCCTCTCAACTACTAGTTGCAATCTTCAATATATATATATTGTGATGTCCCCTTTTTACACGGCCTCATGTATACAAGGGCAGCACATCTCACAGGGTTCTCCTATTGGTTATTTGTAATGAATTACAGTAAAAACGTTTGGGTGCCAGTGTTAAGGAAAATATATTATCCCAAAACACATTATAATACAAATAAATATAACATTAAAAATATAATAAATAATCTTACTAAGAAAATTTCTTAAACCGAATACAAATACGTGTAAGTTACACATATAATACCCATCGGTACATTCTCCCTGGTGAAGCTATTGGCTCTCATAATACCAGGAGATGCCCATCTGCAGTCCTCACAGTTCCCATCCGACATGTCCTGACCACCCTTTGAATGTCAGATGCACCTGTCTGGTGCCTTGGTGACTGGTTCTGACGAGTGACTGCTCTTCAATAGTCCTCCTGGTCTCTCATTATGTCTCCTTTCTCTTCTCCTTTAACAGCCTCTCCTCCTCTCCTATCTCTCGAGCACTCCAGTCCCCTCTCTCAAACAGTCCAGTCCCACTTCCAGCTCCAGTCTCAAACAGTCTTGGAGAGCGCCTTATATCCTCACCCTTCCCCTTCATCACCCGTCCGACCGTTCTTCCCCTCTTCTCTCTATATATCAGCAGTGGTGAGCTGCAGCTGGTTCGCATGAACCGGTTGTTAAATTTTGAAGCAATTTTAGAACCGGTTGTTAAAAATTTCTACAGAAAGCCGAGTGCGCTCGATCCATTATTCGAACCCGATGGATGTTTGGTTTCATAAGAATTATTTCCCAGTGTTGAATTTCGTTACAGTAATATAATATTACAATTGAATAAAATATAATCCAGAACATTAAAATATCACATAAATTAGTCGCATATAGCAAAAAGAGTTAATTTTGAAAATGATTTACAAATTTAGTATATGAATTTATCTTGATCCTTTTTATACGCGTCTTAATACTGTCGGCTTCCTTTGACACGCATAGACGACACTTACAAAGATGTCGGCTTTCCTTTGTAATCTTCAAGTATGCCGATAATTTCAAGATATAATAAAAATACGCAATTTAAATTATCGAGAAAAATTTCGGCAGTGTATTAATAATTTAGAGCCTTTTGTTCTGTGACATTTAATAGCACAATAATTAGCTAAATGGATTTTTTCTAGTGACAAATTAAATATGTGGTGTAAACTAATCATGTTGAATTCATTTTAATCCCTAATATCGAGTTGGATTCTTGTTGTAAAAAAGGTGATTTATTGAAAAAAGATAAAAAACATATATTTTTACTTTATTTGTTTTATTAGCTCAGTTCATAGAATTTTGTTTCTTATTTAACGCTTCTTCTTTGTTAGCTTCTTGCCTCTCGCGCTAGTTTTACTAACCATTATTCCCTAATGAACGTTTCGGTACGAAACGATATAACAGTGGAATAACTTCAAAACTTGTAACAACAGCGCCACAGTCATGTTGCAAATCAGAATAGGGAACCGGTTGTTAAAATTTTGGCAGATCACCACTGTGTTTATGCATATGTGTGTGTGTGTGTATATATATGTACATATGTGTGTAGATGAGTGTGTGTGTATATGTGTATATATGTACATATGTGTGTATATGAGTGTATGTGTGTGTGTATACACACACACACACACTTATGTATATATATTTTTTTGCATGTTTAAAACAGGGATGGAAAATGTAACGTAACGATACCCGGTAATGTTATAATAACGATTAAATTGCCTTTTTTTATAATAACGTAATGATAAATATGTATTGTTATAATAATGTTACAATAACAATAACATTTAATGTAACATTATCAAAACTTTAATTGCAATAAAGCCATTATAATGTTATCGAAATAAAATTTATTAGGCAGATAACAATGAACTGTCCGGACTAGAGGTATCAAGAAATAATTGTTTACAATTTAAAAACAAGGGGAACTATATTCATGGAACATGTTGCTGATAATGCACAAACTTTACAAGTTTATGTGGTGCCATAGCAAATGCAAGCTACGTCTATGCGCATGCGCAGGAAAGCTTAGATACAGGAATAGAAGTGACGCAAATTCAGTCGGGCGTAAGACCATGTATGGAAAGCATGTGGACGCCACAACAGAAGGTGGAATGTGTGCTCTGGTTAGCAGAGTTGAAGTCAATTACTCGTGTACAGCTTCGTTTTCGACGAGAGTACAACGTGGATCCACCGACCCATAAGTCAATTCTGAAGTGGGATAGAACACTGACAGAGACGGGGACCTTGCTGCCACAGACGGGCAAACATGTGAAGCGAGGAGGTTGTGGATAGTGTGCAAGCTTCGTTCGCTAGAAGTCCGCGAAAATCAATACGACATGCTAGTCATGAATTGCAGATCCCACGATCAACTGTTCACGACATCCTTCATAAGCGGCTGCACTTACGTGCATTCAGGTAGTAGTAATTAGGTTTTTTTTAGGTGCATCAACAGCTAAGGTTATTTTGCTCTGTCAAATTCTCTTAGAGAAAATCAACATACATCACAACATCCATGCCCGAAGCAGGATTCGAACCCGTGACCTTTGGTTAGAAGGCACTGCCTACCAGTCTAACCCAGCCGGCACGTGCATTCAAGATCCAGCTTCTCCAACACATCAAGCCTAACGATCGTCATCCCAGGGAAGATTTTGCTACGAAGATGCTCTTGTGCATTGACGAGGACAATGCATATCTGGACACCGTTGTTTTCAGTGACGAAGCAAATTTTCATCTGTGTGGAAGGGTCAACAGGCACAACTGCCGCATATGAGGGTCTGAGAACCCTCACATTTTCTTTGAACACGAAAGGGACACGCCAAAAGTTAACATTTGGTGTGGTCTAATGAAAACCAGTGTCATTGGTCTGTTCTTCTTCATGGAGGCAACAGTCACTGGAAATGTGCCCCTGGACATGTTGCAAAACTTTGCCATCGCCCAAATCCCTCCTGGATCAACATTACAACAAGATGGTGCTCCACCACATTTCTACCTATCTGTCTGCACTTTTCTAACCCAGACATTTCCTGGCCGGTGAATCGGGAGAGGAGGTCCCTTTGCGTGGCCCCCCAGGTCACATGACTTCTTTTTCTGAGGCTTTGTGAAGGACATTGTGTACCAGCAAAAAGTTCAAAATTTGGAGGAACTGAAAGAATGCATCAGGGATGCAATTCATATGGTAATTCCTGACTTGCTGAAAAACACTTGGCAGGAGATAGAATATCGATTCGACATTTGTAGGGCAACAAATGGTACTCACATTGAATTGTACTGAGTGTAATGTCAAACTTGAAGAATTTCCGCATTTATTTATGTTAAGTCCATGCAAATAAACCCTTAGGTTAACTCACATTCCTCTCTTATTTCTTGATACCTCTAGCCTGGACACCCCGTATAACATAGGCTGTTTTGCTTCATGAAAAAGCTTCTCAATGTTCTCAACGGACTAATATTGAGAGTGAGTCTAGGATTTAGAGAGACTGAGCGAAGTTGAACAAAGTGTAGCTAACTTTAATGCGTTTCGTTACGTGCTCAATGTCAGCTGTCATGTCGTGAATAATGGATGGTATAACGCTAAAAGGATTAGTTTTTGCTACATAACATGAAAAACGTGTACAGTTAAGTCTGCAAAGTGCTAGAAACTTATACAAGCAAAAGCATTATTACTACAAGGCATGTAATGTGTGTTATCTTTTTAACCGAAAAGAAAAATAAATATTTAAAGTATGGTACCAAAGTAAATTGGTTAGCATGCATGTATATGTAAAGTATTTCATAATTTAAAAGAGTACTAAAGAAGGAAAATAATTTAAAATTTAAAGAAATTTTATAAATTATTTTGAGATTTACATATATAAAAGTATTATCTTGACAGATTTTTATTATATACTAAATGAATTAAACTGATTGTATATAAACATTTTGTTGTAATATTAAAAAATAAATATTGGGCTATTGGCTAAAGTAAGCAAAAAAAACTTTGTTTAAACATTTTATAATGGTTTCATAAAATAACATTATATAACATTACATAACATTATAATTAAATTAATTGGATTATTTTAACATTATGTAATGGAAATAATGTTCCGATTTGAAACATTATTCCAGCCCTGGTTCAAAATGAACTTAATAATAAAAAAGCTACAGGAAAAATTCTTTCCGTCCACGTCTCGCAGGTACCTCCTTACAGAGAGACATTCAGGTGAAAAACGGTATCTAGGTACTAGTACAATTTTATTTTGGATTTATGGCTTTGGCAGGTTTCTGCCAAATACAGGTTCTGCCTTTCACAGATTTTACTGTGCAATGTTTTCAGTTAGCTGTTATAAATATTTCTTTTTTCCCAACTTTGTAGGCAGGTAATTTTTTTCTTCTCAAACATTAAACACAGCCATATTTTGCAAAGGAAATCTTAGGAGAAATGTGCACCTTATATGCAAGTAAATATGGTAGCAATTTCTTGTGTTAAATTACTGAAATGTTCTATTACTAAATAAATCAGGATTTAAGGAGTAATTTTTGGCAATGATTGGAATCTATATTGTGTATAGTATATTGTTCTTGTTTCCATGACATATTTGAATTCATATACTTTTCTTTAGGTATATCATTAAAATATGGGGCTTATCAATGTTAAAATCAGGAATATACAAAAAAATATTACTGAAATACACAATATTCTTATAAAAGCTATCTTAAGGTAATATCAAATTTTTTATGAATGCTCTAAAAAAACTTGCTTTTAGGGGACATCAAAGTGGATAGGATGAGGAAGAATTTTTGTCCTTGCCATACTGTTTTGTATTCTTCAGTTGAATTAATAGGAAATATAACTTGTTGTATTTGAATGATAAATGGAAGTGAGCAGTCGAATATGCTTGAATGGTCGTCGAGGTGCTCAAAGGCCAACTCTAATGCCACGTCCACTGCTAGGAGATAGGCCAAACCGAGCTTTGACAAAGCGCCCTACCAAGTTCAAAGTGGCAAGAGGAGAGCGTGCACCTGAGAAAGCTCTTCCTGCTCCGCAAAGGCGCCATCTGAGCAGAGCATAGGACAGAGCTCGGAAGAGCACAAATGTAACAGTCAGGGACACCATGGCAACCCAGAAATTAACACCCTAGATGTGGAAAAAATCACATATATTAGTATAGAGTATTATAAAAGGTGAGCGATTTTAAATAATGATAGGTTAAACTATAGGCTCCCTCAAGAATCAAAGTTGTGCATGAAAAATTTGAATAAGTTAGTTAGAAATTCAGATGTTTCATCAAAATAAGATAATTACTCTACTAAAGAGATATAATTACTAAAAATCATGCATAATGAAATTCATAATGATAAATTGAGTTATTCTCTAGAGCATGGGTTCCCAACTTTTATGTGGACAACTTTAAAGTGAAAGTGACAGGCGACAGCATTCTTGCCCCGACGAAAAAAACTGAGTTAAATCTTAAAAAATAATGTGTTTCAATTATATTGGCAGAGTCATGAAGTCTTATTACTTTGGTACTTTCCAGAATTCTGTGGATGCTCAAGACTAGTCACAAGAGCCCAAAGTGTTAAGGAGGACAGCAAAACAAACCTCAGCATGCGATACGGTGAACCTCTGTGGGGGCCCACATTGGGAACCCCTGCTCTAGAGCAAATTTTCTTCTTAAAATAATGAATTCCATATACAGTCTTGCCTTATTTAATGCAAATGATGCATTCCAAAGGGTCTTTGCACTAACAAAATTTGTGCTAAATCATAACTAGAGTTGCCAACTTTTAGATCTTCATGAACCGGAGATATTGTTATGGGTTGCCTACTTGAAGATATAAACCAGAGTTTGCTTGAAACCTGGATACTTTAGAACAGTGGTGCCCAACCTATGGCCCACGGGCCAGATGCAGCCCGGGAAGGATTTTTGTGCGACCCACGAAGTCATGACGAAAAAGCAATCCGAATAATTTATCAGACATATTCGTACATTTTTATGAAAATTTTGATAATAAAACTTTCAATATTTAAATGTTAACCATAGAGACATTATTTTGACACAATTTTTGCTTGTATAGCACATCCGAATATATAGGTAACTTCCGATTTAAACTCTAATCCGGCCCGCAGAAGAATTCGCAACTTCCAATGCAACCCGCCATGTAGAAAAGGTTGGGCACCACTGCTTTAGAAGAAACCAAGCAGAATTAAATGTAATGATAAACATATTCAATATTCTTAAAGGCACACATGATTTTAGGAAATATGATTAAAAATCATTGTTTATTTTTTAAATATCGATAACTAGCAGAATTTCCCGTTGAATTTCAACAGATTTAGTGAAGCTACTACAGCACAACATACACACTCTTTAAAATATGTGGTAGATACTTTTTAAATTACAATTACCTTTTCTTAACAATTAATCATATTTGCTTGTAACAATCTGTTTCCAAACGTACTGCATTCAAATATAATGATAATCATATCATATCACTTTCCCCAAATCCAGCTTCATTTCTTGTGTAATTATGCCTATGAAATGTTTACATTTATTTCTTGTAAGCAAGAAACCCGTGAAAAAGCAACGTACAGTTGTCCATGACTGAACACTGACTAATAATGCAAAACCATTAAGTCGATTACTTTTCATGGTATTTCTTAGATAAGTCTTTAGCCTCTTCAAAGGAGAGAATGATCTTTCGCTGGTGCAGGTGGTAACATAAAGTGTACAGAGTATTTGTAGGAGCAGTTTGATGTGAGGATAAAACTCTCTGTCACAATAAATGAACCCTTCAATAGCAGAAAGTAATTCCTTGTTCCTTATAGAATGTTTCCATAGTTTAAGTTCATAAAGCATGCTTTCCTTAGTCACGAGAGTTTTGGTGGACCGGATGTGCGTTTAAGTCAGAAGTTACCTAGAGATTTTGTGATCTCATATTAGTGCAAATCAATTCTAATTAGTTAACTAGCGATAAAACCACCAGAAAAGGTTTAGAGACGATAATTTCAAGAAAAAATATGGAATTGACTGTGTTAAATGAAACGAATACTTTTTCTTCATGGATTCACGGGCCGCGTAAAACACTCTTGGAGGATGCATGAGGCCCACAGGTCGTAGGTTGCCGACCCCTGCTTTTGAGTGTGCTCAAATTCAATTATTTATTACTAGCAGAATTTACCGTTGAATTTCAACAGATTTAGTGAAGCTACTACAGCACAACATACAAACTCTTTAAATATATAGTAGATACTTTTCAAATTACAATTAGCTTTTCTTAACAATCATATTTTCTTGTAACAATCGGTTTCCGAACATATTGCATTCAGATATAACGATAATTTAATTTCCTATCATATTACTTTCGCCAAATCCAGCTTCATTTCTTGTGTAATTATGCCTCGCTGAAATATTTACTTTTATGGCTTGAAAAAGCAACGTACAGTTGTCCATGATTGAACACTGACTCTGGTAAATGTACACCATATTCGTGAGCTTATTTACGTTAATAAACATTATAATTTAGAATATAATGATTTTACTTACAAAAAATGTAAGATTCCAGTATTCAATAGACGAAAGAAGGTTCAATTACTTTCATCAATCGTTATAAACGCTTCCTGAATAATAATCAGTATCTATTTAGGTTGCTATCCATAAACATCGATCGTTTCGTTGCTTAAACAAAAGTGTGATTTGAATAACGCTAAACTTTCGTCTATTTATAAGCTTCATTGAAGCTAACTGAATCGGAGGTAACAATGACGGCTGCCTTGGCAACGCCCGGAAAAAGTACGAAAAATCCACAAAATTTCGAAACAAATTGCGTATATCTGAATTGTAACATGTAAACTTCGCAGGAATAAGATAGTATAGTTTTATTCATTGATTAAAGCAAAAATTAAAAAAATTGGTCCATATTTACGTATTTTAATGCTTGAAGGAAGAATACCTTGTATGTCAAGAAGTGGATTCATACGTGTTATCTTATGGAAAAATTTTAATCCCCTATATTGGCAGCATTGATTAATCCTGGTTGAGCAAACCTTGACCATTCACTAAGTTAAGATGTAAGTAAGAATCGTACCAAATTTGGTTATTCCAGCTTTTATCGTTTAGGAGTTCCATGAACAAACACACAAACCAACAAACACACGCTTCAAAATATATTATAGTAGATTAACGAAATTGTAAGAGCATCATCAATTTATGTTTTTGTATAAAACAAAACACAATGGAAATTAAAGCGCAAACTATCTTAATTCGAATCATTTATAAAAAATGCAAAAAAAGTCATAAAAAAGGCTTTCCGCTGCAATCGAAATTGAACTGGAGATTTGTGCTACTCACCCGGAGACCAGAGATTATGGCGATGACCCGGATATCTCCGGCCCGAAAGCCGGAGGTTGGCAACCCTAATCATAACATATAAGTACTTAGTAGGGATCGGTTCACAATAATTCAAGGTTTGCTATATTTTTAATTAAATTTGCAAAACATGTATAAATAAACATGAATATTATTAATAATGTTAGCTGATTAATATTTATTTTTTAAATATATTTCATATTATATTGATATGATATTGTTGAGTTGTATCCTTCGTGAGTGACATTTTGTTAACATAGCATAATCAGCTTAGCTTATGGAATTAAGAATTGGGACTTTACCTCCATTCCTAGCGTTCTCATAATGGATTGAGCTTCTCTGAGATGGCAATAGTCAGCAGGTGGGCGGCAGGGAAGAAGAGCCCTTGGGGGACTCCCTCCATATACAGCAGCAACAATGCCCTCAAGGCCATAACGGAGGTAACTGATGCGCATGAGCAGTCTGATGAGAAGAGGGACATGGGAAGTGCCTGTCGATCCAATTCCATAGGCTGCAAGCAGCATTAGGGGCACACTAAGAGTTGGCCCAACAAACATTCCATTCTGCAGAAGAAAGATTTAAGTTTACTCATGAATTTTTTAATTGTACCATGGATTATTATTATTAGAAAGGCGGGAAATGTGGAAACAGGCGAAAAAATCTGCCATGACCAGGAATCGAATCCGAATCTTCCACTTGTCAGGCAGATATTCTACTACTGAACTACCATAGCAGACTAATTCTCTTGTTTCAGAACGGGAATATTTTCTTAGGTTGGGACTGGGCTAGTATCAACCAGCCCCAACGGATGTCCTCAAGGAGAGGGTTGAGAGGGTAGCGGGTTTCTTTGATGTATCTCAGAACAGTTGGGGCTGGTTGATACTAGCATAGCTAGCCCAGTCCCAACCTAGGAAAATATTCCCGTTCTGAAACAGGAGAATTAGTCTGCTACGGTAGTTCAGTAGTAGAATATCTGCCTGACAAGTGGAAGATCTGGATACAATTCCTGGTCATGGCAGATTTTTTCACCTGTTTCCACATTTCCCATGATTTCAGCTTATGCCTGTCGCATGTCTTCAGATCATCCATTCCATCAATTTATGAGAAAGGAGATTCATTAAAAATATGAAAATAAATGACATAATTTTCATTGAAACATAACCAAAAATCCAATGCATTCTTCAAAAGATTGCTAGAGTAAGCAAGTTTTAACTAGAAAAAGATACAGTGGAACTTCTGTCAGTTGAACTTCAAGGGAAACCAAAAAATATTTGAGTTATGGAAAATTCGAGTTATGGAAATACATTTTTCTTGTTTCTATTTGATTTGAATTTACATCAGGTTTATGTCCTTTAGCAAATAAATCATTTATTCAGGTATCTGTAACAGATATAAAATCAAGAACCATATCTTTATGAATAATTAAGTTGAATACATGATAAAGTACATTGAGTTGGCAATTACATTCATTTTACAAGTCACTTTAAATTACTTAAAAGATTAATATTAATTTTTTTAAATTCAAAAGATGAAATTTATACTGTTACATACCTATTTGTATAAACAAAACTCAAATACAAATGTTTGTATAACTTCTTTTTATTTAAAAAATTGGTTATTTTTACCTGTGTCATGTTATTTCTTTGATATGAAGAACAAAAGTTTTCAAGACCACGAAAACAATAAAAATATATCATCATTGACATTTTCTTGTGCTAATATGTATAATTTAACAGTCTCTAAAGCACTGATTGTGTCACGTACTCCAACTGAGGGTAACTCCTCACTACAATAATCTTCGTGTTTATTATCTTATCAATATCAGAACTTCTTTTTATTGTTTCAGTTGTGTCAACATCAGTTGGATGTTCAACCACTATTACATCACAATTTACATCCACATAATCATCAAAAGTGGCTTCAAAATGTGCCCGCTCTTTAAATTTGCATCATTCAAGCTCTGACATTGGAACCTCATCATCTTCTTCCCAGTCTTCTCTTTCCCCTTTATCTTTACATATTCCAGCCTTTTTAAAACATTTTGAAGTTGTTACCGAGGTCACTTCATGCCATGCTTTATCTAGCTCCATAACACAGTCCAGAAGTGTAATGTCGAATATTTTCCCATTGTCAATTCTATCCATCATTTTCCGAACTGTTCTTTTGCAGTAGTGATGTTTTAAATTTTTTATAATACCTTGATCCAAAGGTTATAGTTTAGTTGTCACATTCAATGGTAAAAATGCAATTTTAACTGCACGTAGTTCTTTCATTGTTACGGTAGGATGTGCCGGACAGTTGTCCACAAACAGAAGGATTTTCCTTTTTTCATAATGGAATTTCTGGTCAATTTGCTGCAACCAATCTTCAAATATTGAACTGGTCATCCATGACTTTTTGTTATGTTCATGTATCACAGGGAGTGACTTCACACCTCCAAAACATCTCGGCTTCTTCGACTTCCCTATTACCAGAGGCTTCAGTTTTCCGTGCCATTACTACTAGCACATAGCAGCACAGACACACAATCTTTACTTCTTTTCCCACTGTGGCACGGTTCATTTTTAAAAGCTAGGGTTTTATCGGGAAGGGCTTTAAAAAAAGCGATGTTTCATCTACATTGAATATGTCACTTGGATCATAATTCTTCTCAACTGCAGCAGAACTTCTTTTCCCCAATAGTTGCAGTCAATGTCAGTCATTGCAGCAGTTTCACCACTCAAAACTTTATGTGAAATACCATTATGACTTTTAAATTTTTCTAACCATCCCATACTTACTTTAAATTCATTGTGTCCTAGCTCTTTAGCAAATTCTTCTGCTTTTTCTCCCAAAATCGGACCCAACAATGGTATATTTTTATCTCGTGCACATTTCATAGATTATCAGGAGGATGTGTGAATTGTCCAATAAGGACAGCAGGGGTGGACTAAAGAAGGGTTGGAAGGTGAAGGATCTTTCTGCTTTCCGTTTAAGGAACACTCAACAGTCTTATGGTGAGACGAAATATTGTCAATATAGGATGACATAATTACCAGAAACTTTGACTTATAGGAACAAAATTTGATTGGGAAGTATTTTCTCCTTTGAGTTATAGAAAATTAGAGTTGCATAAATTCAAGTTATGGTAGAAATATAACTTGGAAAAGATAAGGATTTTTTCCAGTAAATTGAATTCAATTCAAGTTATGGAAAATTTGAGTTATAGATGTTCGACTGTTCCTTGTTCTCTTCCAAATTATGTGTTCAGTTGTTCACCAGAGCGCACTTAAATTACTAGTGAAGCTTTACATGTAAGTTTCTTTCTCCTAGCAAATTTAGGAAAAATGCATTATTTTTAAAATAGTCGGTTAACTGGATTGCTGGATAACTGAAATCTGGATCATGGCCGTGCCTAGGGTGTTTCGCACCCGGGTGCAAGATATCACTGTGGTGCCCCCCTACTAGCAAAATTTCGTGGTATTATCAAATACGACTTTTTTCATTGACCGAGTGTGGAGACAAGCTGATGTATTTCTGTAAATGTATCCCATAACGAATTAATTGAAAAAATTAGTTGCATAGTTGTCAATATAAACATCATTTAATATCTGCTTGGAGGAAAATTATAAAACACTGCACAGATGATTATAATTCAATAATTCTGACAATAAGAAAACTAAACATCAATTATTTATGCATTCCTGCATCAAAGTACTGACTTCGTATTTTCATTTTAAGATATTTTAAAATCCAATGAAGAAGTAGATGTCAATAATTCTCATTATTTGGAGAAATTGTTTCGGTATATGAATTTGGTACTATGTATTTAGAAATGAATATGAACGTTAACGTAGGTTGGAAATCGTGAAGGAGTAAGGAAAGCTAGTTTTCGGAAAAGCTATACCAAACCGATTTAAACAGATTTGGGATTTCCAAGACTCGGTAAGTGGGAGAAAAAGGGTAGGCACCTGGTATTCTTCGAGTGAAAATATTTGTGGTAAAGGTCGAAGGTACTTTACGAAAGGATTGCTGCCTCAGATGGAGCTCCTCGTTAGGGTCGGGATAGCAATTAGCAGAGTAGCACCCCCATCTCTTGGCGACTCCTACGGTGAACCCATTTTCGGTCACCACTGATATGTGTTCTAGTGCCCTAAGTCATGCGACCACGTATTGCAAAGGATCGGAAAATTTTTGTTTGGAAGATTTTATGTCATTTTAGTATCTCCAATTTTCCCTTTTCACTCGGACAAATGAGGAAACATTCCCTACTCTAATTCCAATATGTAGATACAAATACCTTGATGGGAAGGCGCCCCGGCAAGTTGGTGCCCAGGTGCATTGCACCCACTGCACCCCGGGTAGGCGCACCCCTGATCTGGATAAAAGGTTCTTTACTGTATTCATATTGCAACCATTCATTTCTTGGATTATAAATTTCATTGATGTTAGATCATTCAAAGAATATATAGATTGTGTTATATAAGAATAGAATTGAATATTGAAATAGTTTTATTGAAGATAACTCAAAATTGACCTAAATACCTTTACTAAAATTCAAAGGTTGTTGTATTAACCTTTCAGTTTTAAAACTGATTCTCAAATTTAATTATGACAATTCTTAGCCTGTAAATGCTGTGCAGAACGTACACTACCAAAGGTGATGCAGCTATGCTCTTGTTTATGCTGAGTCATTTCAAATTTTGCCCAGTTCTCTCTAGCGCAACACTCTGCAAAAATTTGAATTTCATGGCACACTATCGGGTGCTCTTGAACTTCGTGGTACACCAAACCAAATTTATCGAGATTGTGTAGGACATTTTTACCACTCTATAACCCAATCGCGGACAGTGGCGATTAATGGAAATGACTAAGAAATGCATATTCATATTAACTTTATTTCTGGGAATGTTTTATCTCTATATGTGTATGTATATACTGATATTAGATAATTTCCAGCTTTAAACAATGATGACTGTTGTGGCCGTCTTGTCCCTGAAGAACGTTACATGGTCGTGATTGGACAAGATGGCTACCGCTGCCATCGTAGTCTCAATCATTTTTATTAAAAAGAAGACATTTAATTTAATAACTTATTGATTTTTATTACATATTGATTCATATTATGCTTATACATAAAGTGAAAAGTTACATATGGTACATTTTATTTATTCTTGTGGTAGTCCTCCAAACATTTTCCGGGACAGAGTGGTGGTTTGTCTGGGCACATCTTGCAACGATAAGTCGTCTCCTTCCTCTTACATGTTTTAGCACATTTCCTACATCTTAAATAGCAAAACTTTCTTTTGTGCCCTACAGAATTGGAATTAATTCTTGAAAATGCATCATTTCTGTATTAACAATTTGAGGTATGCTTGTTTCAGAATCCCTTGTATCTCACCGTCTACCATGCATTAAACCTTTCCTTACTAAATTTCTCCCATCTTGAATTTCTGTTACCCCCAGATATGCCTTTATAATTAAATCTCTAAAATCTAAATATGGCATATCCTTATTTGTAATCTTTTTATAAAGGAACAATGCATTCTAAAGTGATACATCTAAGAGGTGGAACATTACTTTTTTGTACCAGCTTATGGTTTTCTGTGGAGATGAGTAATAGCTAGTCATTTGATCGATTCTGTTCACACCACCCGTATTTTGATTATACACTTTGATTTCAAGAGGTTTCATGGATTTTTCTGTTTTCTGCTTCAACTATTTCTGGGTGGAATCCTGTCGTGATACATAATACATCCCTTGCATCCCTCCACTTCGACACATAAACATGAACGTTTCTTTTCCATTTATGATCTCCCCTTTTTATTTTTGCTGTTACAACATCCTTTGGATTTTCTCCTCTATTAGAACAAAGCATTCCAGTAGTGTGAGTCTTCAGTTTTAACAATGACTTACTCAAATTACAACTATTGTAGAAATTGTCCATATATAGGTGATGGCACTTCGTGGCACACCAAACCAAATTTATCGAGATTGCGTAGGACATTTTTACCACTCTATAACCAACAAAACGGACGAAATTGCCTTTCACACAGTTACTGCTAACTTCTAAAATTTCCAAATCATTTAGCCCAGATTATGAAATAATCCTATGACAAAAATTCCAATTCTACAGTTACAAAGCAACCTGGTTTCGGTTTCAAGCAGCGGAAACAGCCTAAGAAATCATATCATATGAGTTATTTGGTTTATCTGCTCTTTATATTAGAAGAAAAAAATATTATTTTTTCCATATCTATAATTTCAAAATTTGCCGCGGCACACCGAGTACTTTGTTGTGGCACAATAGTGTGCCATGGCACGCTGGTTGCAGATCACTGCTCTAGGTAATCGTAGAAAGTCTATTCTTCAAAGAACAATGGTTTTCCACTTATTAGAATCAATGGTTAATTGAATCAGCTGCTATATTAGATCAAAACCAGAAAACCAAAACTATTTTGTATCTAACGTTTTCAAAAATCTCTCCTTATTGCAATCACTTATTTCGGTTTATAAAATCAATTAGCAACGAACGGATGTAGGGTATTATGCCGGAAGTCGCTAACTGCTTCAGAAAAGCGTATTTTCTTCACATAGAAAAGAAAATCAAAGAGGAGAGGAAGTTGAGGTAGAGTTGAGTGGATGGAATTCGATAGATGACAACATTGTTTTAGCTCCTATTGACAAAACATGTTATAGTTGACATTCTAGATTAAAATTCAAGTGTTGAAGATGTAGAGCAGGACTTCCCAATGATATGGTCATGACACTAATTGGGGTCGCATAGGTTTTTCTTGAGGTCACAGACTTCTGAAACTTTTTAATTTTCTTAATATATATTTGCACATTTTTCCTTTCTTTTCTTTTTTCCCACTGTGCATCTTCACCTCCTCCTCTCTCTTTGTTAGAGAAAGCAAAGTAAGCATAATAATCTCTGGTTCATGGTGGTCAAAATTTGATATAAAGTTCAATAAGTATTTATTACAAAGCATCAATGTCGCTTGGGATTGTCACCCCATTTGTCTCCTTTCACTTGCCACTACTCTACGTTTTGTCGAACCTTAGCATTCTTCTTTAGTTTGTTACTAAGAAAGAATCAGTTGTTCATTTTACCTTCAGTATTGCTTGATAGAAAGTATGATCTGAAGATCACTATGCAACAGGCATAAGCTGTTATGATGAGCATGAGAAAACAGGTGAAAAAATCTGCCATTTTTTCACCTGTTTTCTCATGCTCTTCAGTATTGCTGTTCGGCTGTTTGTAGTTTTCGAAATCCAGTGTAGTTTCAGTGTTTTGTATGACAGATATAATATTATAATTTTCTTGTGTTTGGAACTTTATTTACTAAAGTTTATAAATTTTAAATAGTGTATTGAGCAGATTATATTTGCAAATTGTGTCTTTTAAGTTTTTATTCGTGCAAGATTGTTTTGTGAATGTACAATTCCCCTGTGTGATGGAGCATTAAAAAAAACATCTAATTCATGCTCTTCTAAGCAAGCAAGATCAGTAGAAAAGACAGAAAAAAATATGAAGACCCAAAGCATGTGTTAGAAAGTATGACAAGCATTCTTCAAATTTAGATTTACTATTTTAGATATGAAGATATTTTCCTCTGAGAGCAAGAAACGGAATAAACTGAAATGTCATTTTGAAAAGAATTACAAAGAACATATGGGGAAGCCGATTTCATTCTTCCAGCATTACAAAAATGTATTTCATTGAATCAGGCATGACTTTGTGGAAATAAGCAATTTATTCATATTAAATAATATCACAAAAATGTTGTTTTGCGATGGATGCTACACTTCGGAAAACAGATTTCGGTGTCTGATCAGGTCCTGAGAGCCTTTCTTCAAAGTTAGCTTTCACATTGTTTGATTCAGGAAACCACATAACATTGTAGAGACATTTCTTTTACCAGCTGTTATTGACGTATAAAAACAGAGAAGAAGCCCTGGAGCTAGTAAGTATTGACAAGAGACAGTCAGATGCAGTTGCATTTCAGGCCAATGTTAACACCAAAGGACATTTCTTAGTTGATGTGCTATATGTGTGGGAGATGACAATATTTGAAGATTTCTTATTTTGTCTGCCACTCAAAGTACGAGATTTCATTCATTTTTGTTCTACCATTTAGGCTCTAGAGCCAGTAACAGACAGACAGACGGCATTACAAAAATCACTTTTTCAGACTCAGGTCTCATTCATGAAAACATGTTCGAATCTCGAATATTCGAGAGTCGAACGCCGTTTTTCCATATACTTGCATGTTATAATCGGGGGATACGTTCCCGCATCTCGGGAAAAAGTCTCCCCTCACGTTCTATAAAGATAAAATAACATTACTAATATGTTAATACAACAATATATAATTATGAATAAATTATATAATAAATATTTTAAATGTATAACTTATGTTTTGCACTAAAAAGGAAAAAATAAATTTGTGTTTCGAACTTCAAAGATAGATGTATGCAATATGCTTTACAGACAGCCTGGTCCGGATTGCGTGAGTCGTTTGTTACAAACGACTCGCGCGAGCTGGATAACATAACTGCGTACATCTATCTATACATACAGCTATATATCGTAGCGAAATTAATATAAAAGTAATTATAAAAGCACAAAATAAGTTAAGAATAAAGAAACAATAAAATTAAAAATATTTTCATAGCTTAAATCTTTTTCAACTGCGCTTACTGGATTTGGTTTATTAATTGAGAAGTTGGAAGATTTTAGTTGGAAGAAGAGGAGCTATTGGGTGGGGAACTGTTTATTGTTGTTATCAAATTACCTGAACTTATCACGTTCTAGAGTTTTCTCCTTCTGTTTCACTTAAGTGCTAATAGTTGACACATTCCCAACGATCGTGCGATTTCAGTATGGCTTTCAGTATGTGTTTCTGACACTGATCATCTACCCAAAGTTTTAAAAGTATTTCCATTTTAGGAATCACAACACCGTGCCTAGGACTGTTTATTGTTGTTATCAAATTACGTGAATTTATCACATCTTCTAGAATTTTCTCCTTCTGTTTCACATAAGTGCTAATAGTTGAAGGACACATTCCCAACGATCGTGCGATTTTAGCTTGGCTTTCACCTTTCTCAACACGCTTTATAATTACTAATTTCAATTAATAACTATGAGTCTTATGCACTCTTTTATTTGATTCCCTTACATTATCACTATTACATTTCCTTTTAGATGCCATGTCAAGTGATAAATTTATAAATAAATCAATAAAATAAATAAATGTAAAAGATTAACAGAAAAAAAAGTGAATTCACCACAAATTCAAACAATTAGAGCAGATATAACTATGTCTACACTAAAACTAAACCTCGCGTTTGGTCGGAACCAATTACTACACGAAGTTTTACCGCGTATATTATCGATCGGCGGGATCGAAATCTCGAATTAATCGAGACTCGAACAATCGAGACTCGGGAGTCGCCTGTATTTCCATCAAAATCTCAAGGTCAAATTTTTTCTCAATTACAATACTTTCTCAGTATGCTACGTATATGAGAAAGTACCAATATCATCATAACCATCGTCATGAGTAGTCTGTCCATAGATTCTTCTAACGGTGATAGCATCTCTGGTTCCTCATCGTTTTCTGAAGAAGAACTGATATTCACCTAACATTCCTCCGGCCTTTTTCCGTAAGAACTCTGGTGATGCTCTTTGAATTGTATGACAGTAAGTTTACTATTCTGTATTTTTAGACTGGATTCATTGCCTTGACTTCTTCTCTAGCTTTATCTGTCATCCTTCTCAACTTTATCCATAGTTAATTGTACCTTCATCACTTCTCCTATCATCTATCTTTTTCTCATCTTTACCCATCCCTTTCTTCATAGTATCTTTCATACTGATGTAACTTTCCTCCCATTCTATATCCGAGTTTTGGGTTTGTTTTCCAACTTTCTAAAAAATTTCGTGCTGAATGCGTCCTTCTTTTTTTAAATCAGATTATCAAGATTCCAATTCTATCTCTAGCTTCTCTTTTTTCTTATTTGTTTTTAGTTTTTTCCCTGCTATTAGAAGGTATTGATTTGAATCTATGTCCACTCCTATGTAAATACACATTTTGCTTACTCTATTGTAAACTATTCAGTCAAAAATCCCTAACATCACTTTAAATTTTCACAAATTATTGATTTAGCCATCTGGACCTGAGAAATATTTCTCTAGTATGACTGCAAATATATGCTGTTTTCATTTCTAATAATACATTGAAAATAAAATAGGTATTAGAACTGTACACTGGAGCAAAATTTGTAAGTGTAATGAATATTTGTTATCAGTATATAAACTACTTACCACAATGTTTAATATGGATGAAATAGCCAGTCCCAAACTCTCTGATACAATTGAGATCATTAAGCAGATGAGGACGAACTGTGTGCAGCGTGACACCTCAAGAGGTTGGCCAGATAGAAGGTAAACCATTGAAATGTACAGCATCCCTAGAAACAGCTGTGCATTTTAAAAAGAAAATTTATCCATTAGGAGGATTTAAAAACTTTCCAGTGTAACATTTCTATTCTTCAATGAAACTGTAGAATACAATGAAATGTTTGTTATTCCCTTACAGCAATAATAAAACTGTAGTTGGGCATCGGTGGCCTGATCCATTATGTTGGGTATGACAAATGATTTTGAGTCGCGTGCCAGGAAATTACTTGGATCCGCCCCTGGATACAGTGCATAATGTACAATTCGGCGGCCCTGGGCGACTGCCCTTAAGACCAGCTCTGCACACATAAATAACTCACATTCACGTTCAAAGCACAATTCCAAAACAAAGCACGTGATGATGGTGCATAATAGTACACAGATGGTAAGATGGTGCATTAGTTCACTTCCTTATACTAGTTAAAACAAATAGGAAAGTAAATAATAATCACCAGAGACGGCTAGGAAAATCGTGGAACCCGGTGCATCAAAATGTTTTCATAATAAATTATAATAACTAAAGAAATCTCTCTCCCTATGACACAAAGACATTTTTTCAAAAATGTGTGTAATTTATAAGTACAACAAATATTTCTTAGAGAGCACGGGGCCCCTTTAAGTGCGAGGCCGGGTACAGTCGCACCTTTCGAACCTTAATTACCTACATAGTATATTCATTATCAATAGCAAAAATAAACAAAATATGCCAGAAAATAAAATAAAACGAGTTTAATGAGGCAGTCACTGTTGAACAAGTAGTGTCGACTTCTTACTCTGCCACGGCAATGTCCGAGTGACAAGCGAGAGGGAGCGATCAGGGGGCTTGCCCCCTATTACTACTATAAACATTTTAATGGCATTATATATATATAATCTTATATGTAATTATATAATCTTTAAATATGCAGTTAATCAGCAAGGACAGTCTCCTATAAAAAAAATAGCCCTTAGCTAATAGTCCCAATTGAAGTAAGAAATGTAATTCAGAATATAATTGAATCTGTTGTGCATCAATATGGTTGAACTTGAAGCTGCAGGACAATTTTGTGAGTTCCTACAAGTAGTCATAACTGCTTTCAATACAATCCCGTCCCAAAAACTCTTAACAGGTTGGCATAAGATGTGAGCATAAATATCTCATAATTTATCGTAGAATTCTGGTAAAAAGACGGTCTTCATCATCAGAATTTGATGCTCGTATCACTATCGCAGTAAGTTAACAACATAAAATAGTTTCAATTTTATTGCAAAAAATGTGGTGGCTAGTGCCCCCCTGCTGCGAGGGTAGAGGTACCCGAGGTCGGATTTGGGGATGGGCCTCAACGTAAGGGGGTATTAATCCGAGTTAATGAGGGTCGAGGGGTCTGCAGCACAGTCAGTTTTTCAGATGGTCCCAGTTAGAGGACACAAGTGGATATTTCAAAACGAGACTGGTCCAATCATAGTTCAGTGCAGGGCATCGAACCGTAATTTTTTTCGCTCCGGTTTTCGTTCCGGTTCACTCAAAACACAAAATTTCGGTTCGGTTCCGGTTTCGCTCCAGCAAGCGTCAGTGAACCGGTTCCAACCGGTTTTTTTCGCTCCGACCTTAAAACATTTTTAGGAAACTTTCAAGAATTGATTTATTAAGTATTTTTCTTATTAAATCAAATACAGCTTCACTATAAAAATAATGATATTTAAAAAACATATTCAAAATGCGTAAATAAATTATTTAAATGTGAATATTTAGTATGTATCTTATTTACTTAAGATTATATTTTGAATTGAATATTTACATACCATACATGCGCCG
The DNA here is from genome assembly GCA_036926305.1 of Uropetala carovei. Lineage (NCBI taxonomy): Eukaryota > Metazoa > Arthropoda > Insecta > Odonata > Petaluridae > Uropetala > Uropetala carovei. The sequence continues at coordinate 857,408 of JAXCHB010000075.1, forward strand.
CAAATGATTTCAACATACTAGGAAAGTATAAAGTAAATTATAAATGAGCAAGTTTTCTGCGATAGAACATTCTAAACTTATTATATTATGCAAAGCATTCATCTCATTTTCTAATTTACTGTGCTTAGTCCTTAGTACTAAATTTTATCAAAATCCGCTGAATAGCTACGGAAAAAAATAGGATCCTGATAGAAGGACGGACAGACCGAAGCTAATATGCGCTAAAGCTGGAATGCCTAATAATGAATTATTAATATTTTTTTTACAAATCGTGCGGTAAAATAAGAGATCGCGTTATCTCAATAGTGCCAGTAAGTTGAGTAAGATATTACGTTATTTTCATTAACAATTTGTAGATCACGTCCACTGCTCGTATTATAGTAAAAACTGTAAATGCACGGCTTAATTTTTTCATTCAGAGATTACTTAAATGGATGAAAAAATCTATAAAATATTTATGAGGAAGAAGCCCGCAGAAATTGAGGGTCCGAGAATTCAGAAAGGCTGAGAAATGTTTATTAACATGATACAAATTTACGATGACTGAATATTTTTAATCACTTACGTAGTGTGAGAATGTTAAACTTCATTATTTCATAAAAATGAAATGATAAGTACCGTTTCGAAAAATTATTACTAAGCGAAAACGTGATTTTCACCCGGCAGCAAATAAAAAACATCTACGTACATCTACATATTACCCTGCAAACAAAAAGAAAATAAGACATTCGGCCTGTCGTGAACTTTCTTCAGGCGGAGTCTCTAATGTGGGTTTCTGCAGTCGGCAAAATATTTCACTAAAAATAACTAATTCGCATTTATATTTAATTTCTCTTCAGTTTTAAACAAACAATAGGAATATGTGTGCTCATTTTAAGATGCACTCTATAAAATAAATAGAAATTTACTAACCTGTAACAAAGGATAACCGAAGTAAGAATATCTCAAAACCACGACTGCGGAGCGATCCTTCCTGGATAGGTTTTAGAGAATGACTACCAGAATACAAGGGTTCAGTGGATATGGAGAGGGAGTGAAAGTATATGGGGACAATAACCTCCAACTTTAAGGAAAATCCAAGTTAAGAATCGGGAAATATTTTTGCCGGGAACACACTCTACGGGGTATGCTCGGGGGGAGGGTAGCAAGACAATTAGAGGCTGTCTTCAAAGTACCGCCCAAGTTCCTTTCCAGTAGCCTCGTTTAACAGGTAATCTCAGCAGGATGTATTGTAGACCCTCTCTCTATGTATTGAGATGCACATGAAAAATCCTACTATTGAGCCAACAGATATTATCACAAAGACACATCCTTCCCAAGGCTGAGGAGAATGTGTTCTCAAGAAAAACCCAACCTTTTCTTATTCGGTATCTAAACGTGAGGCTTTCAGAAAGACTCAAACTAAAGCAAAAGGGAAAACCCTTCTTTCGCTCCCACATTTTATGCGAACCGAAAAATATGGAACGAAATAAATAACGGTTTTTGGTTTCGGTTCGGGTTCAGGAAAATATTTTTTTTCGGTTCGGGTTCGGTTTCACTCCAGGAAAAATAACGGTTTTTTACGGTTTCGGTTTTCGGTTCGGTTCCGGTTCGATGCCCTGGTTCAGTGAGCAGCAAGAATCCCATGTTACAAAAAATGAAGAATTTCACAGAGAAATGTTTGAGATAGATTTCATATTGATGTGGAAGAAGGGAACTGAAATTTGAAGGAAAAAAGCCACAGGGAAGTATCAGGTGAAAATTCAAAAGAAAGAAAGGGAGGGCTGCAAGTAAGGGCAGATCTGGAAACCCTCGGTTTCCCCCTTTGCTACCCCTGAAGAATATCCAGGGGGGGAGGGGGGGGGGAATTGCCCCCACCCCCTTGGATCTGCTGCTGGCTGCATGTGATTGAGAATTCCATTTTGTATTGTCCTTACCATAAATGTAATTTAATTTTTTATTTGAACACCATAACTCTAAACTTACTTGAGATGGCAGCCTGGAGATCGTTAGTGCAAAGAAATAGGCATTAAGTCCATACCATCGGTTAAAATGCTCCCTTCTGAGTAACCTCACTTCCTCAGGAACTGTAATAATAAAGGAGAATACATTTTTTTTTTGTTTTTACCAAAAAATGCATTTACATGAAAATATGAATCATTGTTTTAGTAACTTTAATGCATAAAAACCTACACATGGAACTTACATTTACAGTGTCTAATTATCCTAAACTATATTAGATATAGAAATCCCTCTCAACTACATCAATGAAAACTCGATCACATATACACCTCCTAAACTCTTTCTCTCCTCCCTGCCCTAACCGCTAATATTTCACTCCTTTCCCATGCATCCTCTACACCAGTGCTTCTCAACCTTTTTTCCCTCTTGCGTCCTACCTACCAAATTTTCAAGAAACCCTGGTCCCACCATGATATGAAGAAAAACCTCACTTTTTCTAATAAATGTATTTCTACGTTTATAAGCATATAAGTAGCACGTTAATAATTGGTAGACACAAAGGAGAAGGTCGAAATAAAAAAGATTTACTTGGTAATTCCACAAAAAATTTATTTATTTATTTTTAAAAATTAATTTTTGTCAAGTAAATCTTTCTTATTAGGACAATATGAAGAAATTCCAATCAAGTTACGCCAGAGACTGTTAACTATATCCAGGGCCGGCCAGAGATACGGGCAAACCAGGTGGCTGCCCAGGGCGTCAAAGTGTTGAGGCACTATCCCGATCATCTATCTATGCATTACTTGTTGGTGAACAGATGTTGGACAATAATTTATACCATGGAAAAGTCTGGAATCTTGATGACATTCCTTTTATTTTTTCATAATCAATAAGTTTTACAAAAATATGAAAAAATTAATGTGTCATTTGTAAATATCTCAAAAACATTTACAGTGGAAGTGCTGGAGGGCTATCTCGCCTGGGGCGCCGAAATTCCTCGGACCGCCCCTGACTATATCAATGAGAAGGTGCCAGGTCTAACCGATTGAGGTGAAAAAATGTCTTCACAGCCATCTCTGGTCCTACCCAGATGGTTGAGAAACACCGCTCTACGCCATCCCCTCCCCTCCGCATCCTCCAATCCCCGACCTTTCCACGCTATCCTTCCAAACCTTTACACCAGTGCCACTGCCATTATTTGTCTCTCTATTATGCTGAAACATTTACACATGTCAATAGAAGATTTCAGGATGATCTCTTGGTCAGCACAAGAGAGGTTTCCATTACCCATCGTCAGCCTTTTTCAATCCACTGACGGATGAAGGCCTTTCTCGGACTTTTCCACTTTTCCCTGTCAACTCACTCTTCTCACTCCCTTTCTCTCAAAAGACCAATAATTTAGTTTTAATAATTTTATTTAATCTTTGTCATTCATTGGTTGCTTGCTGACTTGCATTTGCATGGTTCAATGCAATCCGTGCAGCGTTCTCTCTTCTGATTCTTCCTAACGTCTCCTAACTTTGCCTTACAACCTAACACTGTCTCCTTTCTCTAGCTAATCTTCGTTTTCTATCTGCTTGTGTCTCATCATTTCCATCCTTTGCTATAAATGAATAAAGCTTATTTTTTGGAGACATTGAAATAAAAATTGAGCTTACTAATTAATCAATCAACGGAATAATTTCTTTGAAAATTATCTGAACAAAAACAAATCACCAACTTATTTCAACATTGTAAACTGGTAACACACCAAACTTACCTAAATATTCTTTTAAATGCTTTAATTTGCTTAAAAATGTAAATTTCAGTGATGAAATTATCAAAGAAAAATTGATTTGAAATCTATTCTGAATAAAGTTGGCTTTGCGTAATAATACAGCTGATATATTAAAGTGAGGATTACAAAGCAATTATCACAAAATATTACTACTTTTATTCTAAACAAATCAAAATAAAATATTAGACTTACCGATATCTAAATCAAACTTCGATGAATACTGCACGTTATAACAATGAAACTAGGTCGTTATGTAAACAAAAAAGTACCGATTTATTTTGTTTGTTTCTATGGAATGAAATGGTAACAAAATTGTTAAATCAATCAATCAATCACAAAGGAAATTAGTAGTATTGGATACCTTTTGCATTATCTTACGTGAAGCAAACTCTGTACAGGAGGGGAGAGAAATACGACATACGTAAATCATCACCAACCAGTTAGCGTGCACCCGTGCTTTCATATATCTTTCAGTATTGTGAAAACTTTTCTAAATATTATTTGTTTTTTTTAACATTTCAATCGCTAGATGTACCTACCTAAACCAAATAGGAAAAAATTTTCTTGCAAATCAACTGTTTCATGTCTTGACTAAAAATTTTAAATAAATTTTGAGTTTCATTTATTTTTAAAAGGCATTTCATAAAGCTTATAAAGTTTTGAGTTGTACAGTAGTCATTCATAATCATTATAGAAGTTTCATGGTGAAAATTGTCCAATTTCGTTCAGTAGAAACGAAAATATGATGTTGTACGTATGAGAATGTATGCGTAATAAAAATTAGAGAAATTAAAAGTATTTTTTAAGGCACCCGACTGTCCACCTGGACCCGACATATTTGACAGGTCGTAAAACAATTGGAAAAAGTCACCGTTCCCCGAATTTGAAAAAAATGAAATAGAATAAGAAAATTTAAATTTATGCCTTTCTCCTTAAATATCCAATTCAATCAAAAATGATTTTTTCCCTATATATTTTTCAGGTGAGCTGAAATTTAAAAATTCCGATCCAAACCGAGGCACAGGCTCGGGTTGGGCCACTCGATGCTGCATGGCTCTGATTCTTTTATATTATTATACTAGTAGACGGTGCTTCCATTCTGCAAGCATTTCAGCCTTTCTGAATAACTGGGTAAAAACAATACCTGGTGACGTCGAGTGCGGAATGGACTGCCTCGTGTAACTGCTTCTCGGCGCCACATTGGTCTAACATAGCCGCGGGTTTGTCAATTTGTTTAAATTTTGGATTTTTAACAGCCAGAAAATAAAACATTTTTGACCTTTTCGGTGTTTTCATCGGTTTTGCCACTAGATCTACTCTCATGCCAAATTTCAAGTCTCTAGCAGCAAGGGGTGCCCAACCTTTGGCCTACTGTGAGCCACTTTAACGATTCAACATGTCTTGCTAGCTACGTATAGCTATGTATAGAAGAAAAGTGTGAGATTAGAAATAATACTAAAATATTTTTATCAGACAATTTAAAAGTATATTATTATTTTTAATTTTAAAACAATAATAACATTGAACATTATTATAAAAATTAGCTCTTTTTAAATATTCAATGTGAAATTTGACATTGCATACTGTCTGACAGCTTGTTACACTCCGGGATATACGGAGTTACAGTCACTGTCACACAGTCATTGAGATGGCTATCGGTTAATTGCGATCTTTACTTAGATTTCAAAATTTTCATTGTTGAGAAACCACTTTCCCACTAATAAGTTGATCCAAAACATGCGTTCATTCGTTGGAAAGTTTCTTTCAACAAAGGACATTTTTCCTCCTCTACCAGTGTTCGCCCCTGGAGATAACCAAACTATGGATTTTAAACGTGTTTTGTGTTAATTAGCGACATCTTGTAGACAGGTTTGAAAACAAGTACAATAAGATTTGGTTTATGGTCAAGATAAGCTAAGCGGCATCTCTGTTTGGTGCTTTATTATTAACAACGCAGAAAATTTTAATAGTTATCGCGAGCAACTTGAAATTGTTGCGTGAGCCACACGTGGCTCGCGAGCTACGTGTTGGACACTCCTGCTCTAGCATATCGGGAAGTGCCTCATAATTTGTTTCCTCCTATATCCTATGTAAGAAGCGTCTATATATAATAGATATGATTTTTAACCTTCTTACACTTTTAAAAAGTCATATTACTTTTGCAAAAGTTTTAAATCAAAATTTAATTTTCACTTTTTAGTGTAAAATATGTCACTCTTGAAAATTGATATTTTTAATTATTTCATTTCATAAGGTCAGACCTTGGTGCGATACATTATTAAATGAAATGGGAGAGGGTTATTCTAATAATTAATATACGCATGAATGAACTTACACTGTAAGAGGACAGGCATCATAGGTATGTAGAGAAAGAAGATTATGCAGGTGAAACAGAATCCGAAGTTCACTATAGTTTTGGCACCGTCATCACCCACGTCATAGAATAGTCCGCCAATAAGCACACCAAGTGCCACATGCATAGACAGGCGCAGTACGAGGTAGTTCTGTGGGAAAATATCTCTTTTGATAAATGCTCTTCAACTTGTATTTCATATTACGAGAGCGATTACTTCGACGAAATCACTAGTATTATATGTTTAAAATATCTGACGTGTCTCCAGCACATGACTTTCTCTCCGTACATAAAGATGATTGCTCTCTTTAAATAAGCGTCCTCAGGAATAATTATCAGCAATTACACTCATGAGTAAATGTACATTTTCAATAGTCTTAAAAAAAAATCTGATGTGGCCAACACATGACTTTCTCCATATTTGGGGTACAAATATTTAAATTATTATGAATAGCATTATGAGGCAAAATTATTATTTCGTATTGTAAAAGAATACAGTCATCCTTATTGCCGTGAATTATGTATATTTTGAATATGTTTACAGAATTCACCGCTACATGGTTGTGGCGCTGTATACTGGAAATTACGAAAAAGTTGGATATCTCCGAAATGGATGGTCCTACGAAAATTTGTTTCAAACAAAACCTGGAAGAAATATTATTCTCTACAAGTTTGGTCCTCACGAAGATTATCAATAACGATGTTTTTAAGGATATATTTGACGGAAACCGAAAAAACCGATAATTTATAAATAATTCCTAAACAATAACTGCCATGGAAAATTCTTTCAAATGAAAGTTGTAGGAAATTACATTCTCTGTAACCTTTGTATGGAATTATATATACAATAATGAAGTTTTAACAGAGAAATATTGCAAAAACCGAATCGGATTTCGAATAAACCTCGACCTCCGGTTAACCGTTATTGTCCAAAAACTAATCAGTTCTTTGTGCTCATGCTAAAGTGTTATATATGAAATTTGGTAACGATATGGCAATATAATGGTTCTACTTACAAACAGATAAGATTCCAGCATTCAAACGATGATAGGAAGATTCAACTGCTTTGATTGAATCGTTAGAAACACTTCCCATAGGTACGCAATTAACTGAATAATTATGCATAAATATTTATGTTGCTATGTATAAATGTTGACATTGCTACAGCAATAATTTCAATGCTTAAACAAAATGCGAAGCGAATAACGCTATTCCTTCACCAATTTGAAGGTTTAATTGGCATTAATTGAATCGGAGGCAACAATGACGGTTGCCTTGACAACGACAGGAAAGAGTATGAAATATCTGTAAAATTTCGAAAACAATTGCGTATTTCAGAATGATTCGACCGTGAAGCATGTAAGCATTGCAAGAATAAGATAGTATAGAGTTTTAGCCAGGGCCGGGTTAAGGCCAACTGATGCTCTAAGCACAGCCCAACAATACACCCTTCCATTGCCTAACTGACAAGGCATTAATACTCAATAAGTGCTGAATGTGAAATAAGAGATTAAAAATTCAGTTTTCATCCAGGCCAGGCCCCATAACTGTATAAAATATAATGTTTTTTAATTTTATTTATTTAACACTAAATAGCAGTAAGCAATATAAGCAAATTATTTACTTATAACTAGGGCAACAGAAAAAATGCAAATTTTCAACACTTTTTTAATTCATTTTTTAAAAAAATTGTTATAAGGGAAAAATGCAAATACAAAAATTTATTGAAAACGATTCTTTCTATAAAAATCGATGTTGGTCAATTTTTGAAAAAAGATATTCTAATGAAGAAATATCATTATTTGTATGAAACAAAACATCTTTTATTCCATTGCTTTCTAACCTTGAAGATACATAGCATTTCATCATACACGGATCAAAAGATGCAAAATAATGTTTATTGTTGCCTACTTATATCTTTATTTATACTTTAAAAAGTTTTCTCCTACTTTTTTTAATTGCAAAGTCTTTGATCAAGTCCTCAAAACTAATCTGACGTAACAAATCTGCTTCTATACTTAGCAGAGACAAGGCATCCAGCCTGTCTGGTCGCATAGTTGTTCTGTCGAGATTTTTAATATGCTTCTACTGAGAAAATGAACGCTCAGCTGTGCAATTTGTGACCATTAATGTTAAAAATATACGCAAGCCAACGTCTACATTTGGAAACGCACACTCAATATTGTCTTCTACAATTATTTTATAAAGTTCAGCATGACTGAATCTTGTTTTTACAATTTTTGTTGCACTGAACTTATTGCGCACATATGAGTGAAACTGCTGAAGCTCAGTGGAGAAATTAGTGTTCAAGTCCTCTGGGTAAGCATCAGTTAGCTTTTGAAACACTGAGAGTACCTTTCAGTTTCAGTAGATGATGAAGTGACATTATTTGGCACATCACTTAGAAAAGAAAATGTCTGCTATTTCTTTGTACACCTCTCCTCTTCTTCTCATCTGAGTTTCTAGTTTGTCAACAATTGTGTAAAAAGTGGTGATACAAAATTTATCTCTGGCATTGAGATGTACTTCTGGTGCATCTCCGTCATTGGGTACCTTCTTTCTGATACGTTTGCGTGTTTGAGCTGCATTGTAATCAACATCTGGTAGTATTTCCTTTGCAATTGCTTCAAATCTTTCAAAGTCATCTCTTGAAGTGCGCAGTTGGTCAGCTAATGACTCATACAGATCTGCACATGTTTTTAAGTTCACATCCTCATTTTGCAGAACTTGACTTGCTCTATGAAAATTTTGCAAATTCTCATCCCAAAGGCTCAACATAAAAACAAATTCTAGCTCTTTCATCTTATTTGCAGTATTGTCTGCTTCTCTTCTAGTGTCCCCCTTTTGTGATTGGTCTTCAGCTAGACATTCTAAAGCTTCCAAAATCTTAAAGAAAGACTTCAGAATTGCTGCTGTTGCCATAGCATGTGCCTCCCATCTGGTATCAAAGAGGGACTTTAACACACTTTCATTTCCAATACAAACTTTAAGAATTTTCCACCGGCTGGTTGAGGCTGAAAAAAATGTGTAGAGCAATTGCACTGTAGAGAAGAAATTAACTGCCACTTGACAGTATTATAGTAATATTTTATTATTATTATTAATATTCTTGTTGTATATGTATAGATATGTTTTTTTGTCATTTATTGTGGGGCCCCCTTTTTGTGTGCCCTGGTTCAGCTGCACCATTTGCACCATGGTAAATCCGGCACTGGAAAAAACTCTGTGGTGCCCCCTTCCCTTTGTGCCCTAAGCACGTGCTTATTTTGCTTAATGGTTAATCCAGGGTTGGTTTTAGCCGTCGAATAAAGCAAAAACGAAGAAAATTGGTTCATATTTACGTGTTTTAATGAATGAAGGAAAAAAACCTTGCACTCTGAAAAATCGAAAATCCCGCGTAAAGTTATGGAAAAATATAATTGTCTCCTGGATTCGAACCTGGGACCTTATGAAAATGAGAATAGTATCTAGGGCCTTGTAGCTTGTAGAAACAAAACGCAGTTTACCGCATATCTCTACGACGAACGGCTTTTGAGATACAGGGTGGGACTGACGGACGGACGGTCGGCTATTATAAATATAGGTTTTTTCGGTTTTCGTCAAATATCCTATATATAATTTCTGAAGTGTCCGTCCGTCCCCCCTCTATCTTGAAAACTGTTTGCCGTAGAGATTTGCAGTAAACTGCGTTTTGTTTCTACAGGCCAGGAGGTCCATAGAAAACTATTCTCAATTTCCTAAAGTCCCGGGTTCGATTCAAGGAGATAATTATATGTTCCCATAAGTTTTCACGAGATTTTCGATTATTCAGAGTGCAAGGTTTTTTTCCTTTATTCACTAAAATTCCTAAATATAACCGATTTTCTCTGTTTTTGATTTATTCGATGGCTATAACTCTCAATTATCTTATTCTTGCAATGTTTATACCATACGAGGTCGAAATTTTCGGAAATACACAATTGTTTTCGAAATTTTGCCGATTTTTTGTTCTCCTTCGGGACGTTGCCAAGTCGACCTTAATTGTTGCCTCTGATTCAATTACCATCGGTTAAACGTTCATATTGACGTAAAAATTGAATCCTTAAGTTAGTAAGATCATTATACGCTAAATTTTTCCTTTAATTAAAGTTTTGGGTAAGTTTATACTCCGCATTATTCTACAATCAATTTTTCAGCTCTTACTTTTTTAATACTTTCGCCTGGCTTTAGTGGATAAATAATTATTTTTTGTGGCGTCTCTTTTACAAGAGTTATGTTTTGTGATTGATTAAGTGGATGACATTTCCTGTAAATTACAGAAAGTTCACATCTTTCTTTTCCCAATATTTGCTTTCTTTGAGGTGTTAATTGTGAGTTATCCAGTTACAACAACAAGAGAGGGAAAAAAGCCTATATGAATGAATTTTGTTGTATGTGATAATCGCTAAAGAAGATTGATTTTAAGAATCTCTCACAACTTATTCCTGAGTAATAAGATAAAGTGTTCCTCCACTTCATTACGAGAAAATCTCTGAAAAAGCATAGAAACACACGTAGAATAAATGTGAAATGATTTTTCAGTCACCCTTTAAGTGGATATACATATAAACCTTAACACGTTTAGTGTGACGTAATACATCCCCAGTAGTGATATTTTTTTTTGTTATTGGTAATGTATACCTTTTCCAATGACTATATACACTTTAAGTATGAGTTTTTTGTTTTATTCCAAAGTGCAATTTAAAAAAAACTCGACCCCTGCTTTTGCAGTGGTCCGCCTCTGCCATTGGCTCAATGTAGGCAATCCCGCATTACACGTCGTGCACGTATTTTAAACCACGATCTGCCATTTTATTACGAAAGCTTTGGTCAGAAGGAATCTTTCTAAACTCCGGTAAGTTTTAAATCCTTTGCATTATTTTAAAATGTACTGTTTAAGTAGGTAATTTTTTAATACTTTCGTCTGATTTAAGTGGATACATCATTTCTTTTTGTAACTCCGCGTTTACATTATTTTGGGATTGAGATTATTATATGACATTTCCTGTAAATTAAGTATACTTCACATCTTTCTTTTTCCAAAATATTCTTTCTTTGAGGATGTTAAATTGTGAGTTGTCCGGTAAATAATTAAGATTAAGAACTGTTATCAAAAAATGTTGTGACAAATTTTTTTGACATTAATAGAATTAAATATTAAAGTGGAGATTTAGAACAATTATTACTACCATAATAACTTACTTCTCAGACTTCTTAATGTTTTTAATATATTAATTGAGCAATAACCACACATACATTGTATGCATTCAGTGGTTTTGGTTCGGAAAGACCCAGTTTGACTCCCGGTCTTAGCAGTTGTATTCTTCTGTTTCCTCCTTTCACATCACTACCGTTTATGCATGTCGCGTAAGAATCTTCCGATCACTAATCATTTCAATTTAATTACTGTGCCGCATCAATTCACTCTCTACCATAACTTATAAAATACAGATTTCTGATTACCTACGGATAACATTTTTTTAAATATGCGCACACTGCCTTTCCCTCCGTCAGATTCTAACACGCAAACCTTACATTGGGAGTCAAATATCTAAGTATCCTATAGGTACTGTGTAAATTCATTGCTAGAGTAAAATATGAATTATTAACATCCACTTATTTTACAAACTTATTAATTTTTTATGAATCAATTTAAAATTAAACGCGGAAATTTTGCGCGGGCTCAGGTAGTCTCCTTAAAAACGTCATTGGTAAATCTTAGTGAGGACCAAAGTTGTAGAGAATAATATTTCTTCTAGGTTTTGTTCGAAACAAATTTTCGTGGAATCATCCATTTCGGAGATATCCAACTTTTTCGTAATTTCCAGTATACAGCGCCACAACCATGTAGCGGTGAATTCTGTAAACATATTCAAAATATACCTAATTTACGGCAATAAGGACGACTGTATTCTTTTACGATACGAAATAATAATTTTGCCTCATAATGCTATTCATAATAATTTGAATATCTATACCCCAAATATGGAGAAAGTCATGTGTTGGCCACATCAGATTTTTTCCGTTGATATCATAAAATTTTCTAATTGCTGATAGCGTTGCGTACGCTGCCAAGAGTAATTTTAATTGCGCATCGATATTTTCTTACCCAAAGATACAGCTAACAATTTTGTTTAATTACTGTTTTTTCAAAATAATTATTATTGAAAATACTTAAGAATTATTCACGAGTGTAATTGGTGATAATTATTCCCGAGGACTCTGACGTCGAGAGCATTAATCATATTGATTGCACTGTTGTATGTATGGACAGAAAGTCGTGCTGTGTGAACACATAAGATTTTTCTCATTTGCTTTGTCATAGATTACTGTTTTAATGGAATTTTCGACCTTAACGACGCCACTGAAGTTAAGTAAACTGCCAAGTAGTGGATGAAATTATTTGCTCACCGAATCTCTCCATGACTGCAGGAGCATTCTGTGGAGCAGTATGCGGAATTGAGTCCATCCAGAGGTAGGGAAGTCGTACTCCCTCGAATTGCAATACGCCTCCAAACCTAAAGAAAAGTTTCAAGTTCTTATGTCATTGTGGTACTAGCAGAAACAGCAGCCGTTGGCCGGAGAAATTTGGTTCAAATCCGACCGAAATTCTAGATTATGCTTGGCATTTAAGAATTCGATCGACCGTCGTTTACAATACGTACAACGGGCAGAGAGAAACATAAACCGCTTATGAATTATTTCAGGTAGCCCTCCGCAATCCGTACCGTACCAAATTTGATTTCATTAATAGCAGAACTTGGGAAAATACACGTAGTTTAATGTTTAAATCGGCATTTTGAATGAAGCAGGTAGACGGAAATGAAATCCCGCGCTGACCTTCCTCTTGCTGTCCCCTGTAATCGTGCCAATTTGAATCAATAGGACGGACTGACACTTAAACCCGCGTTGACATTTCCCTTTGGCGCCCCCTACATTTGTGCCAAATTTAGTCGGAATCGGTTTATAAATGTTGGCATGCATAAAGGAACAGACAGACAATTGGCCACCATTTTCAATCAAGCAGACAGATGACGGACACAAAAGCCACGCATTAACCTTCCCCTTGGTCCCCCCCCCCCCCCCCCCCCCACGATAGTGTCAAATTTGGTAGGAATCGGCTAAGAAATATGGACTTGCAAAAAGGAACAGACTGACACTTACTAAAATAAAGTAGTGTTGGAGATATCTTGTATAGAGGTGGCAATCAGAGAAAAACATTCCGATCAATACTCACGTGAAATGCTATTGCACTGGGAGCGAGCGGTCGAGGAGGAGGAAGGCCAATTTGGAGAGCGGCCGTTGTCCACCGCTATGACCATTCGTTCAGTAAGTTCACCGTACTCTCCACTGGACACCTCTATCACTATGCGGAAAAAGGATCATTATTAGATAAAGAAGATGAATCAAATCATTTTTCGAGGGAGATATGACACGCACGCACGAACTCGCACTCACGCGCATGCGGGCCATTCCACGGCATTTCGGACAGTGACTGACCTCGTAATTTTAAAAAATCTAAAATTTTGTATACTTGTTAACAACCTCGAGAAACAAAAACAGCCTCCCACTGGTTTTTGTTTTCGAGTTACTAATTTTTCAAGTTTGAAGAGTTTCGTGAAAATCGGCGTACACGCGACTCTTTGAAAGATCATAACTTTTGAACGAAACAGGATAGAAAGCTCGGTGACCACGCGTTTTAAAGAGAATGAAGTGTACTTTACACTGATGTACAACAAAGACTACCTTTGTTTGAAAAAAGTTAAGAGATTTGCATGTAAGTGTTTAACTTGAACTTTGACCCTCTTCCCAGAAAATTACCGAAATTTGATACAAACCACGAGTTTCTCTACACTTTCTACTGCAGGAAACCGTTTTCAGATAAATGGGATGATAATGGAAACATAATAAAATAATAGAAAATTTATTGCGCTGCGCCACTCGCAACGCGATAGCGTGACTGACTCGTCACGTGCAAGGTCGTCTATATGTATATAGACGGCCTAGGTCTCGTGGTCATTCTTCATAGACGTGACTATAATCCGCACTGTGAGAGCGGTGTGTTCGAAAAATACAGTGTGAGACTAATAGGTGACTAAATATCTACATCATGACAATCCTATATATATATATATATATATATATATATATATATATACTAGCTAATATGTGCTTGCATTCTGCAAGCATTTTCAAATTTTAGCCTTTTGCAAATTCAAATTATTCCCAATGGATGTTGTACATAATCATATAACCATGTCAAATTTGGAGTTAGTTGCTCATTTAGAAGTGCCTTATAATTTTAATCCTCGTATGGGGCAATAATGGAGCAAAATAGCCCCTAACATTATGAATTATTACACTCTCAGATTTTTTCCATCTGTTGTAACTAAAAATCCATAATTCTGCCAAATTTCAAGTTTGTATCTCATTAAGAAGTGCCTTATAATTATCACACTCGTATGGGGCCGAAAAAGGGCAAAACCACACATTAAAAATAGAAATTTTTGCAATTTTCAGTTTTATCTTAGTTTGCCATGAAAATTCTATAATGCCTTTTTTGTTCTCGAATGGGGCAATAATGGGGCAAAACAGCCCCAAAAATGAAGATAATATCAATATCAGATTTCCTTCATTAGGTGTAGTTTAACATTAACAGCATTAAAATATAAGCCTCTGTATCCCATTAAAAGCTTACCCATATGAAAGGATAGAGCTTGTTACCAAGGAAGCCTATTGTTAGACCCAGAAAAATTAGCAATTTTTTGCGATAAAAACTATAAAATTACGCTAATTCTACGCGGATTGGATATCTGTCTTCAAAAATAAGAAACTACAATTCATATTCTATCTGACAGTTTAAGTCTCGAATTCGTATCTTGAGGGGAAGTAATTTTAAAAGGCAAATATAAAAACCTCTACACCAATTTACATGCTTTCTTATGGGCAAAAAATGGGGCAAAAAGGGGCCAAAATAGACCCTCAAAATAGGAATTTCGGCAGTTTCGGATTTTTTCCTTTGGTTGTGACCAAAAACCTATAATCCTACCAAATTTCAAGTTTCTAGCACATCTGGAAGTGCCTCATAATTTTGTATCCTCCTATATATATGATATATCATGTGTAAGAAGCATCTATATATTATAGATATACAAGTAAATGTGTGCTTGCATTCTGCAAGCATTTTCTCTCATCCTAAAGTGAAAATAAAAGCCGAAAAATAATTTTCAATGCATAAGTTCGCATCTCGGCTCCGAATTACGTTTTTCTGTTTTGAAAATTTTGCGGTATGAATAACCCCAAAAATTTATAATCATGAAACTTTTATTGGTTTTCAGCATTTGTTACGAATACCTCACATTTACGCCAAATTTAGTCAATGTAGCACCTCTAGAAGTGGATTTATCTGAATTTCATTGTTTAAATTTTATTAATTTTTAACAGCCACTGCAATAAGTATTTCTAAAATCTTCAATGTTATTTACCACCGGGACATTATTTCCTAACCCTGTTAAAATTTCCAGCTTCCTGGATCTACAGAAAGTACATAAACATTAGTCAATTTGTTAAACATTTGGGAATTTATTACGGCCGACCGAATAAATATTTTCAAATTTCTATATTCCCGTTTTCATTATTTGGCGAGTTCTACAGGTAGAAAAAATTTCAGCTTTATAGCGCATATAGAAATACCTAAACCATGAAATGTTAGTAAAATAGTTTATAATTTTTACCGGCCCAGAAAATAAACATTGTTGCGATTTTGCAATTATTCCTCTGATTAATTTTTTCGGTTCAACTGTGTATTAAATTTCAGCTCTCCAACTATTGTAGTTGGGCCTCATAATTTTGTATCCTCCTATATATATGATATATATATATATATATATATATATCATGTGTAAGAAGCATCTATATATTATAGATATATACTAGTTAATGTGTGCTTGCATTCTGCAAGCATAAGTATCGGAAAAATAATTTTTTGACCCAAAATTTTGAACCTCTTCACCGCTTTACGTGTTTTCCTTATTGAAAATTTTTGGGGTAAAAACAACCCCTAAATTAATAATTTTAAAATATTCATAGGTTTTTAACATTTGTTACGAATACCTCACAGTTATGCCAAATTTCATCGATGTAGCATCTCTAGGAGTGCGTTTATATAAATTTAATTTTTTAAAATTTTTGAATTTTTAACGGCCACAATACAAAACTTTAACATAAGTTTCAATGTTAATTGCCACCGGAACATTATTCCCTAACTGTCTTAAAATTTTCAGCTTTCTTTGCCCTTCAGAATGTACATAAAATTTATTCAATTTATTTAACATTTAAGAGATTATTACGGTCGAACGAATAAAAATTTACAAATTTCTATAATCCCATTTTCATTATATGGCAAATTCTACAATGGAAAAAATTTCAGCTTCATAGCTCATTTAGAAATACCTAAACCGTGAAAAGTTAGTAAATAGTTTATAATTTTTAACGGCTAAGAAAATACATATTGTTGCAATTTTTCCTCTGATTATTTTTTTTGATTCAATTATGTATTAAATTTCAGCTCAAACTATTGTAGTTTGCACTGGAAATTTGTATGCCCTCTACATTCTAAGTAAGGTCCATCAATATATAATGAAGAAGCATTTTTAAATTGTAGGATTTTTACAATTTCGAATTATTCCTTGTCTACTTTTAAAAAATCATGTAAGCGTGTAAAATTTCAAGTTTGTAGATCATTTAGAAGTGCCTTATAATTTTATTCCTCGTATGGGGCAATAATGGTGCAAAACAGCCATAACGTTATGAATTTTTACAATATCGGATTTAATCCTTCTGTGATAACTAAAAACCCATAATTCTGACAAATTTCAAGTTTGTATCTCATTACGAAGTGCCTTATAATGTTCACATTCGTATTGGGTAGAAATGGGGCAAAACCGCACCTAAAAATTTGAATTTCTGCTATTTTTTTATTTTATCTTCGGTTAGAATGAACTTTCTATAATGGTGCCATATTTCAAGTCTATAGTTCATATGGTGCTGCCTCTTCATTTTTGTTCTCGTATGGAGCAATACTGGGGCAAAAGAGCTCAAAAAATGAGGATAATTGCAATATAGGATTTCCTTCATTAAGCATAGTTTAGCATTAAAGGCATTAAAATATAAGCCTCTGATTCCCATTAAAAGCTTACCCATATGAAAGGATAGAGCTTGTTACCAAGGAAGCCTATTGTTAGACCCAGATAAATTACCACATTTTTGCAATAAAAACTATAAATTTACGCTAATACTAATCGGATTTGAATTCTGTCTTCAAAAATAAGAAACTAAAATTCATATTCTATCTGACAGTTTAAGTCTCGAGTTCGTATCTTGAGGGGAAGTAATTTTAAAATGCAAATATAAAAACCTCTGCACCAATTTACATGCTTTCTTATGGGCAAAAAATGGGGCAAAAAGGGGCCAAAATAGCACCTCAAAATAGGATTTTCAACAGTTTCGGATTTTTTCCTTCGGTTGTGACTAAAAACCTATAATCCTACCAAATTTCAAGTTTCCAGCACATCTGGAAGTGCCTCATAATTTTGTATCCTCATATCTATAATATATAGATGCTTCTTACACATGATATATATATTATATATATATACTATTTAATATGTGCTTGCATTCTGCAAGCATTTTCAAATTTTAGCCTTTTTGCAAATTCAAATTATTCCCAATCGATGTTGTACATAATCATATAACCATGTCAAATTTGGAGTTAGTTGCTCATTTAGAAGTGTCTTATAATTTTAATCCTTGTATGGGGCAATAATGGAGCAAAACAGCCCCTAACGTTATGAGTTATTAAACTCTCAGATTTTTTCCATCTGTTGTAACTAAAAACCCATAATTCTGCCAAATTTCAAGTTTGTATCTCATTAAGAAGTGCCTTATAATTGTTACACTCATATGGGGCCGAAATAGGGCAAAACCAAACATTAAAAATAAGAATTTTTGCAATTTTACAATTTTATCTTAGTTTGCTATGAAAATTCTATAATCGTGCCAAATTTCAAGTCTCTACGTCCTATGAAGCTGCCTCGCATTTTTTGTTCTCGCGTGGGGCCGAAAAGGGACAAAACCGCCCTTTAAAAATGAGAATTTTTGTAATTTTATAATTTTATCTTAGGTTGCAATGAAATTTCTATAACCGTGCCAAATTTCAAGTCTCTGGTTCCTACGCAGCGGCATCGCCTTTTTTGTTCTCGAATTGGGCAATAATGGGGCAAAACAGCCCCAAAAATGAGGATTATATCAATATCGGATTTCCTTCATTAGGTGTAGTTTAACATTAACAGCATTAAAATATAAGCCTCTGATTCCCATTAAAAGCTTACCCATATGAAAGGATAGAGCTTGTTACCAAGGAAACCTATTGTAAGACCCAGAAAAATTACTACTTTTTTGAGATAAAAACTATAAATTTACGTTAATTCTGCTCGGATTTGTATTCTGTCTTCAAAAATAAGAAACTACAATTTATATCCTATCCGAGAGTTTAAGTCTCGAGTTCGTATCTTTACGGGAAGTAATTTTAAAATGCAAATATAAAACCTCTACACCAATTTACATGTATTCTTATGGGCAAAAAATGGCGCAAAAAGGGGCCAAAATAGCCCCTCAAAATAGGAATTTTGTCAGTTTCGGATTTTTTCCTTTGGTTGTGACTAAAAACCTATAATCCTACCAAATTTCAAGTTTCTGGCACATCTGGAAGTGCCTCATAATTTTGTATCATATATATATATATATACTAGTTAATATGTGCTTGCATTCTGCAAGCATTTTCAAATTTTAGCCTTTTTGCAAATTCAAATTATACCCAATTGATGTTGTACATAATCATATAACCATGTCAAATTTGGAGTTTGTTGCTCATTTAGAAGTGCCTTATAATTTTAATCCTCGTATAGGGCAATAATGGAGCAAAACAGCCACTAACATTATGAGTTATTACACTCTCAGATTTTTTCCATCTGTTGTAACTAAAAACCCATAATTCTGCCAAATTCAAAGTATGTATCTCATTAAGAAGTGCCTTATAATTATCACACTCGCATGGGGCCGAAAAAGAGCAAAACCACACATTAAAAATAAGAATTTTTGCAATTTTACAATTTTATCTTAGTTTGCCATGAAAATTCTATAATCGTGCCAAATTTCAAGTCTCTAGGTCCTATGCAGCTGCCTCGCATTTTTTGTTCTCGCATGGGGCCGAAAAGGGGCAAAACCGCCCTTTAAAAATGAGAATTTTTGTAATTTTATCTTAGGTTGCAATGAAATTTCTATAACCATGCCAAATTTCAAGTCTCTGTGTCCTATGCAGTTGCATCGCCTTTTTTGTTCTCGAATGGGGTAATAATGGGGCAAAACAGCCCCAAAAATGAGAATTATATCAATATCGGATTTCCTTCATTAGGTGTAGTTTAACATTAACAGCATTAAAATATAACCCTCTGATTCCCATTAAAAGCTTACCCATATGAAAGGATAGAGCTTGTTACCAAGGAAACCTATTGTTAGACCCAGAAAAGTTAGCAATTTTTTGCGATAAAAACTATAAAATTACGCTAATTCTACTCGGATTTGTAAGAAGCATCTATATATTATAGATATATATCATGTGTAAGAAGCATCTATATATTATAGATATATCATATATATAGGAGGATACAAAATTATGAGGCACTTCCAGATGTGCCAGAAACTTGAAATTTGGTAGGATTATAGGTTTTTGATCACAACCTAAGGAAAAAATCCAAAACTGGCAAAATTCCTATTTTGAGGGGCTATTTTGGCCCCTTTTTGCCCCATCTTTTGCCCATAAGAAAGCATGTAAATTGATGCAGAGGTTTTTATATTTACATTCTAAAATTACTTCCCGTCAAATTACGAACTCGAGACTTAAACTGTCGGTAGGATATAAATTGTAGTTTCTTATTTTTGAAGACGGAATGCAAATCCGAGTAGAATTAGCGTAATTTTATAGTTTTTATCGCAAAAAATTGCTAATTTTTCTGGGTCTAACAATAGGTTTCCTTGGTAACAAGCTCTATCCTTTCATATGGGTAAGCTTTTAATGGGAATCAGAGGGTTATATTTTAATGCTGTTAATGTTAAACTACACCTAATGAAGGAAATCTGCTATTGATATAATCCTCATTTTTGGGGCTGTTTTGCCCCATTATTGCCCAATTTGAGAACAAAAAAGCGATGCAGCTGCATAGGACCCAGAGACTTGAAATTTGCCACGGTTATAGAAATTACATTGCAACCTAAGATTAAATTATAAAATTACAAAAATTCGGCCCCATGCGAGAACAAAAAATGCGAGGCAGCTGCATAGGATCTAGAGACTTGAAATTTGGCACAATTATAGAATTTTCATGGCAAACTACGATAAAATTGTAAAATTGCAAAAATTTCTATTTTTAATGTTTGGTTTTGCCCTTTTTCGGCCCCATATGCATGTGATAATTATAAGGCACTTCTTAATGAGATACAAACTTGAAATTTGTCAGAATTATGGGTTTTTTGTTACAACAGATGGAAAAAATCTGAGAGTGTAATAATTCTTAATGTTAGGGGCTGTTTTGCTCCATTATTGCTACATACGAGGATTAAAATTATAAGGGACTTCTAAATGAGCAAAAAACTCCAAATTTGACACAGTTATATGATTATGTACAACATCGCTTGGAATAATTTGAATTTGTAAAAATGCAAAAATTTGAAAATGCTTGCAGAATGCAAGCACATAACAACTAGTATATATATATTTATCATGTGTAAGAAGCATCTATATATTATAGATATATAGGAGGAAACAAAATTATGAGGCACTTCCAGATGTGCTAGAAAGTTGAAATTTGGTAGGATTATAGGTTTTTAGTCACAACCAGAGGAAAAAATCTGATACTGGTGAAATTCCTATTTTGAGGGACTTTTTTGGTCCCTTTTTTCCCCATTTTTCTCCCATGAGAAAACATGTAAATTGGTGTAGAGGTTTTTATATTTGCAATTTAAATTACTTCCCATCAAGTTACGACCTCGTCGCTTATACAATCGGATAGGATATAAATTGTAGTTTCTTATTTTTGAAGACAGAATTAAAATCCGAGTAGAATTAGCGTAAATTTATAGTTTTTATCGGAAAAAAGTGGCAATTTTTCTGGGTCTAACAATAGGTTTCCTAGGCAACAGTCATAATGCTTTCATATGGGTAAGCTGTTAATGGGAATCAGAGGCTTATATTTTAATGCCTTTACTGTGAAACTATGCCTAGTGAAGGAAACCTATATTGTAATAATCCTCATTTTTGGAGCACTTTTGCCCAAGTATTGCTCCATACGAGAACAAAAATGATGAGACAGCTCCATATGAACTACAGACTTGAAATATGGCACCATTATAGAAATTTCATTGCAACCGAAGATATAATAAAAAATAGCTAAAATTCAATATTTTAGGTGTGGTTTTGCACCATTTCTACCCAATACGAGTGTGAACATTATAAGACACTTCTTAATGAGATACAAACTACAAATTTGGCAGAATTATGGGTTTTTAGTTTCCACATAAGGAGGAAATCCGATATTGTATAAATTCATAACATTATGGCTGTTTTGCCCCATTATTGCCCCATACGAGGAAGAAAATTATAAGGCAATACTAAATGAACTACATAGTTGAAATTTGACATGCTTACATGTTTTTTTTTTTTAAAGTCGACAGGGGATCATTCGAAATTGTAAAAATCCTAAAATTTAAAAATGCTTCTTCATTATATATTGATGGACATTACTTAGAATATAGAGGGCATACAAATTTCCAGTGCAAACTACAATAGTTTGAGCTGAAATTTAATACATAATTGAATCAAAAAAAATAATCAGAGGAAAAATTGCAACAATATGTGTTTTCTTGGCTGCTAAAAATTATAAACTATTTACTAACTTTCATGGTTTAGGTACTTCTAAATGAGCTATAAAGCTGAAATTGTTTCCATTGGTAGAATTTGCCATATAATGAAAACGGGATTATAGAAATCTGTAA
This sequence comes from Uropetala carovei, assembly GCA_036926305.1. Taxonomy (NCBI): domain Eukaryota; kingdom Metazoa; phylum Arthropoda; class Insecta; order Odonata; family Petaluridae; genus Uropetala; species Uropetala carovei. Next base: position 879,604 of record JAXCHB010000075.1, read on the forward strand.
ATTGTTATTCGTTCGACCGTAATAATCTCTAAAATGTTAAATAAATTGACTAAATTTTATATACATTCTGAAGAGCCAGGAAGCTGAAAATTTTACGAAAGTTAAGGAATAATGTTCCGGTGACAATTAACATTGAAAATTTTCCTAAGGTTTATTATTGTGGTTTTCAAAAATTCAAAAATTTTTAACAATTAAATTTATATAAATGCACTTCTAGAGATGCTACATCGATGAAATTTGGCATAAATTTAAGGTATTCGTAACAAATGTTAAAAACCTATAAATATCTTATAATTATAAATTTAGGGGTTGATTTTACCCCAAAAATTTTCAATAAGGAAATCACGTAAATCGGTGAAGAGGTCAAAACATTTTGCATTTAAAAATTATTTTTCCGCTCCTAATGCTTGCAGAATGCAAGCACACATTAACTAGTTATAATATATAGACGCTTCTTACACATGATATCTATAATATATAGATGCTTCTTACACATGATATATATATATCTATAATATATAGATGCTTCTGACAGATGATATATATAGGAGGATACAAAATTATGAGGCACTTCCAGATGTGGTAGAAACTTGAAATTTGGTAGGAATATATTTCTATAACCGTGCCAAATTTCAAGTCTCTGGGTCCTATGCAGCTGCATCGTCTTTTTTGTTCTCGAATTGGGCAATAATGGGGCAAAACAGCCCCAAAAATCAGGATTATATCAATATCGGATTTTCTGCATTAGGTGTAGTTTAACATTAACAGCATTAAAATATAAGTCTCTGATTCCCATTAAAAGCTTACCCATATGAAAGGATAGCGCTTGTTACCAAGGAAACCTATTGTTAGACTAAGAAAAATTACCACTTTTTTGCTATAAAAACTATAAATTTACGTTAATTCTACTCGGATTTGAATTCTGTCTTCAAAAATAAGAAACTAGAATTCATATTTGAATAACATAGGGATAAGTGCAGCTTATTTTTCATTTGATTTTTAAAATTACTTAGAAACATGGTATGAGACTTGAATGGTTCCATGAAGGAAAGAACAAAGTTTATTTTTATTGAACACAGAATCCAAATCCTGATCGAATTAGCTTAAAAATGCGTTTGGAATCTGTAAAATATGTAATTTTATCAGTTTTATGACAATGCCAATTATAAGCTACCATGACAACTCCTATTGTCGCCGAAATTGAGAGTGCGCTGCATTTATATGGGAAAATTTTAAAAGTAATATCGTTTTTCAAATTCTGTGTGCGATTTACTTTGTTTACATGACAACCTAATATTTGTTGATTATAATTGAAATATTACTAATAAATACTTTTTAATGATATTTTCGTGTGGCGTAGAGTTATGCAAAACAAGCTGATTTTAACACTACTTATGTAACTCTAATAATTAGTCATAGATTTTCCATAAATTGTGATTGGAATATCCTCTCCATTTGCGGCTCAACAGTCAAGCGAGATATAATTCCTCTGTAGACTACAGATATCTTGGTAGAACGCACGCTATAGTAGCACCAAATTAAATTAAAAAAAAAGCACTTCTAGAGGTGCTGCATCATTGAAATTTGGCATAAATGTGAGGTATTCATAACAAAGGAAGAAAAACTATAAAATTTTTATAATTATAAATTTTAGGGGTTGTTTATAATCCAATATTGTTCAAAGAGAACATGTAAATCGGTGCAGTGGTGCAATCGTTTGCATTTAAAAGTTATTTGTCAGTTCTTAGTCTTTATATTAAGGTGATATAAAATGTTTGCAGAAAGCAAAGGCGCATGCACAAACACACATGCACACGCATGCACACACGTGTGTGTGTATATATATATCATCATAGATAGTCTGTCCGTTGACAGGTCCATGATCATTCATGGTTAAACTTATTAATAAGCTAATAAAAATTCAATAACTTTTCCAGTGACAATCGGTCGGGGAATTCATATATACATCTATAATATATTGCTGAGTCTTACATAGTATGTCAGCACAAGAGAGATGAATATATATACAGTGTGGGACCCTGTATCCGTCATGCTAGGAGCCTGAGGGTTGCCAGATAAGGGGTTTTTCTGGAATTCGGGTAGCCAGGCATAAAATGTACAAACAAATGCACAACCTAGCGCTGTTATCCTTTCTTTTGAGTCTTTAAACCCACTGGGTGCTGATTCCTCTGGTGCAACAACAGTTTTTCTAGGAATACACCTCCAATATAAAGAAGTCTCGTCAGCATTATACATTGCTCTGCAGTAAAAATGTGAGCAAAAATCACGAGAATACAAGCCTTCACCATCGACTGGTTATAAAACACATCAGTGATGCCACCAACAAACACAAATTACTTGGTGCGCATTTTAAATATTACACTTTGTCTGTTTCCAGTTTTCGGAATGTTCCGGATACTGGGTAGCCGGATATAGGGTCCCACACTGTGTGTATATATATATATATATATATATATATATATATACACACATACATATACATATATATATTAGGGTGGCCCTTAGTTATACGCAATGAAATTTTTTTTTGAATTTTTTTGGTCTCACCCCCTAGACTGGTTCCAATTCCTAAAATAATTAACTACAAACATTTTTAGCCCGATTGGAGAGCCACAAAGGCTCCAAAGTTACGAAATTGTAGATTTTTCTGGATGTATCAATTTTTTAACGTATTTCAGGTAATATATAAAAAATGGTAAGTCCTTATCGAAAATTTGATGAGATAATGTCGATAGAGCATTAAATTTCTTACAATTCTGGTATTTAAACTTTTTTCATGCACCCAACCGTTTTTGAGATAGTCGCATTTGAATGTAGAGAAAGCAAAAAAGAATATTTTAGTAGTGATTCGGAAGTCACCGTTTTTGTGGCAGCATGAATAAACAAATGCTTTACAACAGAGAGCGCATGTGCAGTGTAATTAACCCCTGATTTCATTTGCTTTGTCGGCTTTTTCCCCCCGCCATTTGCTCTTTCTGGAGGCTCCAGTTACATTGACATTGACCACGTGACGAGTTCACTTAGGTATAAGCGGCAGTTGTGGTAAAACTGTGGTAGTTGAAATGTTTGACAGTGCTTTCGTTCAAGTTTATTTGTGTTAATTGTGTTTATAAAAGTGTTAAAGTATTAAAATTTATTGTAAAATGGCTACATCTTCGTCGTCATCACCAAGTATCACTCTTCGTGCGCATGATGAAAAATATTTGGTAGGAAATGTGACAAACCAAACATGACCTCCTGTATCTGCCCTGTCGACGCCACATTTTGGAACTAGTGCTGAGGAGTGTGTTCGATGTGAATTTGAGATTGCCTACATTGGGTCCAGAGGTTCCTATTTTCAAAAGATTTCAAGACACGTGGCCCAATATCGACGCAACAGAATTTGACGTCGGAATAAAGGATGCATTTGTGAAATAAGCCATTCAAAATATACTAAATCAGACTACAGAATTTTGTATACATTCTCTAAAAGTCCAACAGTGTAGGGAGGATTATAGGGAATTACTGGAGTTAACAGTTATATTTCTGAGAGCAACTCCACCTGGTGGCATTTCCTTTCGATGTCCTGGTGCTTTCCATCATGCGAGGTGGATGTCGAAAGCAATACAATATAGCTTAAAAGTATTTATGTTCCGAAATCAATTTCAGCTTCAGGCTAGGGAAGAGAGAGCATTTCAAGACATATGCATTTTTTTGGTTCATTCGTGTGTAGAAGCCTGGTTCTGAGCTCCTGTTGCGATCGAAGCCCCTTTTAACGATTTTCAATTATTAAAAAACTTGGCGCAGTATCCAGATTCTGATATAACTCGCACGTCCATGAATAAGTTTTTCGGACACTTATGGTACCTCGCTCCTGAGAGTATTTCTCTCGCGTTTTTTGAATCTCGTATGCCAAAGGATACGAAATTGAAAATGATAGAGGCAAAAAAATTATCAGAGTAATCAGAGGATATTACTGTCAAAAGGATTTTATTCCGTCCAAGAGATGTGAAGGATTTCATAATAAAAGAGTTAAACGAATTCGTATCATCGGAAACGTTGAACTTTTTTCATGATTTAAAATTCCTACCTATTTTTTGGAGGCAGACCTCGATGCATGGGAAGCAAGAGATGATTATCAGAAAGGAATCCGAATCTTGACAAAATTATCGGTAGTAAATGATGTGGCAATAAGGGGAATTAAGTTAATAGAAGAGTATAATAATATTTTAACGAAAGACGAAAGTCAAAAGCAATATCTGTTACAAGTTGTTAACGATTATCGAAAAAAATATCCGGATTGTAAAAAAGAAACGCTATTACAAAAATAAGTGTGTAATTTAATTTTATATGTGTGTTTTTAAAAATGATTTTGTTGTTCTGTTAATCGTAATGGGTAGTGATGTATTTCTAATATATAATGGACAAAAATTTTACTATAATAATAACATTATTTGCAGCATTTTTCCTTTATTCATTTTAGGTCTATGTCTTAATTCTAGTATGGTTTTTTACTTTCTCTACATTCAAATGCGATTATCTCAAAAATGGTTGGGCGCATGAAAAAATTTTGAATACCAAAATTGTAGGAAATTTAATGCTCTATCAACATCATCTCATCAAATTTTCGATAACGACTTACCCTTTTTGAGATATTACCTGAAATACGTTAAAAAATTGATACAGCCAGAAAAATCTACAATTTCGTAATTTTGGAGCCTTTGTGGCACCTGTTAATATTCTCCGATCGGGCTAAAAATTTTTGTAGTTAATTATTTTAGGAATTGGAACCATTCTAGGGGGTGAGACCAAAAAAATTCGAAAGTCGAAAATTAAGGGCCACCCTAATATATATATTTACACACACACAAGGTGTATTTAAATTCCACAGACAAACTTCTAGGGCTTGTAGATGAGTTCGACCTATGCTCCGAAGAATTAGTCCGAGTTTTCTGCATCGCCTCATCACCGAGATACAGGGCGATGAAGGTACCGTTGCCCCTGTAGGGTTTGCAACCATCCCAGCGCCTCTATCGCTGCTTGTAGTTGCATAGTTGGTACTGCTATGCGCGGTTCGGTATGACTGCACATCTTGATTCCTCGATCAGTAGCCGGAAGTTATTAGGTTCATTTAATTACATAAGACTCTGAGAGGGCAGGATATGAACAATATTTACGTCCTAATGTACAGATAACATAGGACGGTAAATATCGTTTTCTTCAGTGGTAGTAATGAAGTTTCAAAACGTAGCTTAAGATTCCTTACATAATTAATGGAATTCCCTTAGTGTACTTAGATAGAGAAAATGGACAAGTGTGGGAAATTTAATCGTGCAAAGGTAACAATGATATGATGATGATCAGACCTTTCAGCATTAACGTGGAGACTACAGCAGCTGTTCAAAGTGACGACCACCGACTTCAGCAGCAACGCACCATTGACTGTCACACTCGCTCGAAATTACCAGGTATCTTGTCGCATGCTGTCTGGATCCTGGCCAGCAGATCATCTTCTGGCTTTACTGAAGTAACTTAGACGAGACACATGAGATATTCCCAGACGAAAAAATCAAGCGGATTTAGGTCTGGTGAGCGAGCAGGCCAGGAAACAGGAAGTAATCCACCGCGCAGGGAAAAACAGCATTCAGGTATTCTCGCGCATCCATGCTGAAATTTGCTAGGGCCCAGTCGTGCATGCACAACATCCTTCGGCGAACGTCTAAGGGCACATCCTCCAGCAATTCCGGCAGTGACTGCTCCAAAAAATCCCTGTAGACCGGTCCTATCGAGCGTGCTGGAAGTACGTAGGGCCTATTAAAAAATCATGAACAATACCACACCAGACATGGATGGAAAATCTTTTTGCTGATGACCTTGTTCGACTGCAGCATGCGGATTTTATTCGGCCCAAACATGGCTATTATGGCTGTTGATAATACTCTCTCGAGTGAAGGACGCCTCATCTGTGTAGAGCACGATGCTGGGGAACCAGGGTTCTGCATCACAGCGCTGAAGGAACCACTGAGTAAACTCCTGTCGCCTGGGGTAGTCTGCTGGGCTCATTGCCTGCATTTTTTGCAGATGATACGGGTGTAGCTGCTGCTCATGCATGATCTGCCAAACGGCAGTGTGAGATGCATGCATGGCGTGCCCAATTCGGCCCGTGCTGGTTGATGGTTCGTCAGCAACCATATCCAAGACTGCTTCCTCAAAGCGCGAACTATGGAAAGTTCTCCTACGTCCACAATCATGACTGTTTCTGCTGCACCGTACGCAAGGAGCATATCTGTCATTTCTTCCCACGTATATGCATCCATTGCTGAAGTCTCTCATGCGCTAATGAAAACAAACTCACAACAGGGATGTGGTGGCACGTGCCAGGCTAACAAGCTACTGATCGAGGAATCAAGGAGTTCAGTTCAATGTGGCCAGACCAGTCACGTTGAACTTCGCACAGTAGTCCCAACTACGCAACTACAAGCAGCGATAGAGGCGCGGGGATGGTTGCAAACCCTACAGGGGCAACGGTAAATTCATCGCCCTGTATCTGGGTAACGAGGCGAAGCAGACAACTCGGACTAATTTTTCGGAGCATACCTCGAACCCACTTACAAGCCGTAGAAGTTTGTCGGTGGAATTTAAATACACCCTGTATATATGGGAGCGTGTTTTCAAAAATGCTGTATGTGAGTTACGCCCAACCTTTATTATATAGCGGGCCACATTATACGAGGGCTGTTCCGAAAGTAAGGTACAAACTGTCACTGAGACACTGTATTTAATGCTACGTACAAAATATTTAGAAAAAACATACATAGATATGCACACTATTTTTCAAGGTAACTGCCGCCTTTATTTAGGCATTTGTCCCAGCGGGAAACTAGTGAATCAAATCCCTTAGCACAGAAATCCGCGTCCAGTGCATGGAGCCACATCATCAGCGCCGCGTAACATCATCGTCAGGCTAGAACCGCTGTCCTGCTTAATGCCTTTTGAGATTCCCAAAGATATGGAAGTCCGATGGTGCCAGGTCAGGGCTGTGCGGAGGATGGTGCAACACTTCCCATCCGTAACGCTGGAACCACTGCTTCGTCAGCTGGGCTGTGTGTGGTGTCGCATTGACGTGGAGGAGGACAACACCAGTGTTAAGCCACCCTTCCTTCGAACAGCTTCTCTCAGTCTCTCCAGTATGTTGCAGTAATTGCTACTATTGATTGTCGCACCGCTGTTCTACTAAAATCCTCAAAAAATTTCATACAAATCCAATAATAATGAAAAAGTTATGAATTTTGGTCCGAACGGACGGATGTGTTCCGTTCCGCTCCGTTTTTGTGGGCGGACATCCGATCCGTCCACGCTCGTTAAATCGGCCGATCTTTCACGAACGATTTATCTTTCTACAATATCTCTCAGTGTGTATTGTTCAACCGATAAGCTGCACCATTTAATCTGGCAGATTTTATCTAGCGATCTATCGATCAAAACATCAATTTTTCCTGCAACAATAACGAATAGTTTTATCTGCAGATAAATCGTTTCAATCGGCCGATAAATCTGCTAGTGTATATCTAGCTATGTTGTTACGATATCCAGTATAATTGGCCCTGTGCTGCCTCTGAATTCTTGCCAATAAATAAATCTCCAAGTGGTAGTAAAGCAAAGAAAAGCTGCAAAGTTATGCCATTAGGTGAGACAATTAATATCCTTGATAAGTTACGAAGTGGCATGAGTGTAGCATCGGTAAGCCGGGAATATGGCCATCACGTTTATGATTTCATATTTTTAGTTCATTTAAAATATTGGTTGGGCTTTCCATTTATGTCTGCATAAAAAAACCTGCATATCTAGGTATTTCACGCGGCAGCAATCACGTATCCCAATTAATTCCAAAAAATACATATTAAGTTCCTCCAACGCGGATTCGCCCAACACGGCGTTCTCGAGGTACGTAACCCCCGCGCTGGACGAGGACCAACTGTACATCGATTATTTCTTTTAGAAATAATTAGTTAATTTGAACTTACGCTAATAACTGTACTTATGACGCGCGACTAACATTACGACTTAATTACAACGCAGACTGGGATTGAGACTACTATTCCTGGAGAAGATCAGGTCTGAAGGTTTATTATCGAAGGAAGGTATAGGAATAACCTAAACTTCAGCGAGGATCAAATTCGTGAAATCTGTAGAAGGAAAGAGTGTTTGATTTTCCCGTGGAAATCAGGGATCGCATTTGGGGAGAAAATTATTAGGGAGGTAATATATTGGTGCATTGCAGCCTCTGCCACACACCACTATGCCGAATCGCAGGATTTCAAGTAGATTCATGGATGACCTTCACTCGCAACTTTCCTCGTGAGTAGGTACATACTTACCGAAATCTGCTGGATTGTAATGAGTAGGGCAGGCGAGGGAAAGGGCTCCATGCAGGAAATGCACCACTTGGTGCGGCGGCCCCGTGTACACGCACTGGCCCTCTGCCACCACGAACACGTGGTCGAAGGAGGCGAAGAGTCGTGCGCTGGGAGTATGTACGGAGCAGATGACCGTACGACCGCCCCTCGCAAGCTGCTGAAGAAGCTGAATGCACTGCGCTGATGACAGGTCGTCCAGTCCCCTGTTAGATATATGAGAGAATTGTTTGCAATTCCGCTTTTCTAATTTCATTTATTTTGTTCGTAATAACTGCTATAGCTTATTTTCTCCTTTTTTACTTTCTCCATACGTAGTAATGGGAAAGTATTGTATTCATGAAAAAAATCGACTTCGAGATTTCAACGGAAATACATGTTTTGAGGTCCCTAGAACACGTTTAGACTATTTTCGGAATGATGTCTGTGTGTGTGTGTATGTATGTGATTGTGTGCTCTCTAACTCCAAAAGTACGTGCCATATCGTTACCAAACTTCATATATAACACTTTAGCATGAGCACAAAGAACTGATTAGTTTTTGGACAATAACGGTTAACCGGAAGTCGAGGTTTATTCGAAACCCGATTCGGTTTTTGCGATATTTCTTCGTTAGAACATCATTATTGTATATACAATTCTATACAAATGTTATAGAGAATGTAATTTCCTTGAACTTTCATTTGAAACAATCCGAGCGTGACCGTTTCCTCGTCTACACGCACTATATAGGTCTATATGGGTCAACATGAGAAATCGAAACTGCGTAGGTCCGTGGAATACAAAAGACAACAACTGTGTATTATTATTATAGATTGTCCATAAATTGCATTTTTATTATTGTAATCAATAAAAAATGTATATTTACGTCAAAAATTGATTTTAATGCGCTGTTTTATTTAGTTCTCCCTAATGTTAAATATCGATAAAACATACTTATTGATTCGCTAAAATATCTGTCATGTTACTGTTTTGAGTTAGCCTTTCATTTTAACGCGCCCTTTTGAGTCTCTGGAGGCCGGAAGGACTTAACAGGTAAACACAGCAAACAATACAAATAGCGGAACAAGTCGATCGTTGAGGGATCGCCGAAGAGGAAAGCACTCTTGGTGAATTGAAAAGCGATTTTTAGAAGCATCTGAAGTGGGCAGTGTGTATTTATTATATAGGAGACATTTCTTTCTCAAACGGACAAACACTTTTCTCACAAGGCTTCACAAAGATACAAGGGAAAAGATTATATTTCTCCTTCGAGAAAGTGAAGAGGAATCGTAATTTCGTGTGAAAATGAGAATTTCACCGCAAAATTTCACGTTGATTATAAAATGTTAGAACAATAGTAAAATTACAGGTCGTGCATTACTGAAAAGGCCAAAGCTTCCTCTATCAAAGTACGTATATCTTAATCAGATGGACGAATATGCATTGCGTATTTAGACAAAAGTATGTGGTTGCGCTCCAAATTTTCGGCCCAGAAACGAAACTTTCACCGCAAACTTTCGCGTTGATTATAAAATGTTAGAACAATACTAGAATTACAGGTCGTACATTACTGAAGAGGCCAAAGCTTTCTCTATCAAAGTACGTATATCTTAATCAGGTGGACGAATATGCATTGCGTATTTAGACAAAAGTATGTGGTTGCGCTCCAAATTTTCGGCGCAGAAACGAAAATTACACCGCAAACTTTCACGTTGATTATAAAATGTTAGAACAAAAGAAAAATTACAATTCATGCATTACTGAAAAGGCCAATGCTTCCTCTATCAAAATACGTATATCTTATTCAGATTGACGAATCTCCCTTGCGTAATTAGCGGATTTTCGGGGCAAAAATGAAAATTTCATTGCAAACTTTCACGTAGATTATAAACACTATATTAAAATTATAAGATATGCATTAATAGAAAGGTGAAAGCTTCCTCTTTCAAAATATGTAAAGGTTATTAAGATTTACGAATATCCCTTGCGTCAATAGACAATAAAAGGTGGTGGCGCACCGATTTTTCAGGGCAAAAATGAAAATTTCATTGCGAACTTTCACGTAGATTATAAACTATATTAAAATTATAAGATATGCATTACTAGAAAGGTCAAAGCTTCCTCTTTCAAAATATATAAAGGTTATTAAGATTTACGAATATCCTTTCCGTCAATAGACAATTAAATGTGGTGACGCTCCGTATTTTCTGCGCACAAATGAAAATTTCATCGCAAATTTTGACGTAGTTTATAAAATACATAAAGAATAGTAAAATTATTTGACTAGCATTGCAGATAAGCCCAAAGTTTCCTCTTTCAAAATATATTATGGTTTTATAGATGTATGGTATATTAAGTGAGTTAAACAGTAAAGAAAGCAAGCACTACCTCGGATGTGCAGGACACGTCGCTCGGCGTTGAGGGGTTAATGAATGAAGGAAAAAAACCTTACACACTGAAAATCCCGTGGAAACTTATGGGAAAATATAATTGTCTCCTGGAATCGAACCCGAGACACTCTGTCTCTAATATTTGTTCCAGTAAGGATCTCAGCATCAATGACGTTTTGATGAAGACCACGAACAATTAGCCAAAAAATACAAATATAAAGACAATTGACCGTACCTTATGCATTTTTTTACTCTAATGGAAAAAAACTTAAATTTCGTACACTTACTTCATAACTGTTTTAAACTTATATATGTATCCGCTCACGCTAATTAAACAGTTTACCTAACGAAGGTAAACATGATTTATGTTTTCTCAACAATGAATGATTCGTCGCAACGTTATAAATTAATATTCACTTTTCAAAACATAACATAGCTGTTACATCTGTTTAATAATAAATTAAGGCGATAAATTTAATTTAAATATTTAATATTAATGTTTCACTTCTATGATTTCATCGTCAAGGGAACTGACTGTAGATAATTTTGCTAATATACATATAAGAGAAAAGAATAAAATTTCGTGCACTTTTTAAAGTATCCGCTCGCGTTAAACAGTTGACGTAACGAAGGTAAACATATTCCTCAATAATGATATCCCGAACCCTGATTGGCTTGCCATTCAACCAATGAAAACGCTCCAAAAGTTGTACAAACATACAAACAAAAATTGACTATTATATGATAAGAAAATGATTTCTCCAGTGTCGCACATAGAATTCTCTCAAGTCGGGGTCCAAATTTATGGCAACCATAAAAGTTGTATGCAAGTTATGTCACTGTCGCGTATTGCATCATTAATTATATATATATATATATATATGTTTAAAAAAAAAGGGGCAAACCGTCTCCTATTCCTGTCTGACGGCGCCTATGAACCCAGATTTAAAATAACTAGTATATATGATTAGAAAAATCACAATTTTCCAATTGGGGGGTCCGGACCCAGTGTGCACCAATGGATTTTCCTCTAGAAAGCTTTCGTGTCAATTTGCGATGGACGAAACAGGACGCCATCGACCACCACTCTCACGCACGTTGTTGGTTCGTCGAGGAAAATGACAGGCGGATTGTCGACCAACTCCAAGGCAATGGAGAGACGCTTCCTTTCGCCGCCGGAGAGGCGCTGCGTCAGCGTCTGACTGCATCGCTGCAAACGAAGGCACGTCAGAATCTCTTCCACCTGCGAACGAGATAAACCAGCTTTTCAATCAGAGTTCTATTCCGTGTTCTATTAGTTGATGATGCACGCAAATTAACAATTATGTATATATACAAAACAATTTTTTTAATTTAAATAACTTTTAGGAAGTGTATAGTGTAAATATGATACACCAACCCAACGATTTTATTCAATGATTTTACTGTAAATTAAAAATTGTACGGTCTTTCCTTCCTCTCCAAATATTCGCATGAATTCTTCAACAGTCGGAATCATTTTTAGGCGCGTTTCGCTTACAGCGTGAGCGCCTATTATCGTCGGTCGGTCTGTCCGTCCGTCCGTCCGCATGTTCGTTCTTGGCTTCTACCAAACGGATTTTCATGAAATTTGATATTAAGGACTTTCAATCAAATATAATAAGAAAATCGCAAAAATAAATCACGTACGCCAATCAGGGGTACCACTTTACTGAGGACAAAAAATTAAATTTTCGTCATATCTCGTAAAGTATTGCTCATATCAATATATCTTTCAAATAAAAGTTGTAGAACTGGTAAAGTAGAGTATTTCCTTTCCTATACATTTTTATCGTAAGAGTAGCCGTTATCGAGAAAATCAAACAAGAAAGTCTTATATCGAGTTGAACTTGGAAAATTTCTTGCGTGGTTACTTCTTCATTGTTGCTAACATAAACAATCTCCCAAACAAACGTGTGCATTTAATATTATTAAATAGGAAGAAAATTGATTATATTTGATGAGGAAAAGAACTTGAAAACGCAATTTCCCTTACGTACAGGTAAGTATATAATTGCTTTCTAATACTCCATTGCACGAAACGCGCCCATTTGTGATACGTTGTACACTTTCCTAACTTGATAGTAGGACGTAGTTCGGTATGTGGCCATTGCCATTTGCGGCGCCACAGTCAAGAGATGCCATTTACGTTAATCCAGCAATAATAAATTCATATTTTACTTTCACTGGCACTTATATAATCTATAAGTTAACGATTAATAAATTAAGTCTGATAGAGGACAACTTTTGCAACAAAAAAGTCCGAATGAGTATGAAATTACTACTTATAGTTTAGGAGATAAAAATTTGACAATGCCCCCCACCCATGTTATCTAATTGGAGAAATCGAGCTCGGGTCTTTATTTTCCACGGTGATTACACATTACAACATGTGGCACTCTTTAAAATTGAAAGAATGGCTAAAATACATACAGCCTTTATCGAGTTATTAGACATTATTTGCGATGTCTTAAAACTAGCCTACCCACATATTTTACATATATATATATATATATATATATATACACACTACGGAAGAGGAAAGGTAAGTAAGGATATTTAGGGCAACTAGGTGATGAAGGAAACCCAGTGAACACTTACCGGAAGTAGAGCTGCTGGGGTGTTGGAGAGGTGTAGAGGTTAGAGCTTTCGGGATGATCCCTTCGTCAGCACAAGAGAGATATATATATATATTGATATAAATAAGTCAATAAAAAATTTGTTAACAAATTTTGACCCTCCCATCCCTTCTGTATATCCCTTATTACCCTGATTAAGTTCCTCTCTTCCACTACTGCTATATTCAAAACTTCCTCATCCGTATTCCTCCATGTCCTCCATACCAAGATTTTCATTAAGCTCTTTTTAGGAGCATTTCGTTAATGCGCCTATTGGCTTCGGTCTGTCCTTCCGTACGTAAGCATGTTCGTTTTCGACGTCTACCGAACGGATCTTATATCCTATATATAATTTTGGAAGTGTCCGCCCGCCCCCCCCCCCCCCCCCCTCTATCTCGAAAGCCGTTTGTCGTACAGATATGCGGTAAACTGCGTTTGGTTTCTACAATCTAGGAGGTCCCTAGAAAACTATTCTCATATTCATGAAGTCCCGGGTTGGAATCCAGGAGACAACTATGTTCCCATAAGTTTACACGAGATTTTCGAGTTTTCAGAGTGCAAGGTTTTTTCCTTCATTCGTTAAAATATGTAAATATGGACCGATTTTCTTCGTTCTTACTTTATTCGACGGCTAAAACTCTATACTATCTTATTCTTGCAATGTTTATATGTTATATAGTCGAGATTTTCAGAAATACGAAATGGTTTTCGAATTATTACGCATATTTCGTACTCTTCCTGGGCTTTACTAAGACGACCGTCATTGTTGCTTCCGATTCAATTAATACCAATTAAACCTTGAAATAGGTGAAATAAAAGCGTTATTCGCTTCGCACTTTTGTTTAAGCATCGAAATTAATGATGCATAGCAACATAAATATTTACGGATAATTATTCTGTTCACCGCATTTGGGAAACGTTTCTTCCGATTTAATCGAAGCAATTCAATTTCATTTCATCATTTGAATACTGGAATCTTACCTTTTCGTAAGTAAAATTATTATATTATACAACTATAATGCTTATTAACGCAAATAGGCTCACGCATAAATTTCAAATTAGATGAGAAAAGGGACACGTAATTTTTTTAAAAACATTGAAAGTTAAACGGTTAGCTTCCCTTCGTAGCTAATCTAAATAAACGGTTCCACTGATTGCTATATAAAAAGAAAGGACATATTATTCAATAATAGGGAACAATGAAAATTATAAACATAAATATTCGTGATCAGTTAGTCTAACATGACTTTTAAAATGCAGATTTCTGACAGACTTATGGGTTAATCTCCCGAATGGATGTGGAAAAGAGACGGAAGATTTAACACACAAGCTTTTAAACAGAGCTACAAAGATATGCTCTGTTTTTGCCACCAATCTCACGGGTTTAAACCGGACAGCGGTCAGGGGCAAAACCCCTTTACTTAAAGAATCCTCTGGCAGAAGGAATTGAATTGAACTATATGATCATGCGACTTGAGTGTATAGTCCGATAAAATTAGTTACTAAAAAGAATACTTCAAACTTTAGTATACATAGAAACGTAAATATTTACGGATAATTATTCAGTAAACTGCGCATGGGAAGCGTTTCAGACGATTTATTCAAAGCGGATGAATCTTCCTTTCATCGTTTGAATGCTGGAATCTTACATTTTAGTAAGTAGAACCATTATATTATGCATCTATAATGCTTAATAACGCAAACAATCTCACGCATAAATTTTAAATTAGATGAGAATAGGGACATACGTAGTTTTTTTGACACATTACATGGTTATCTTCACTTCATTGAGGTGCCCTCAGCGAGATTCGAACCGCGAAGCTTACCAATACCTGGAAAATACATTAGTATAGTTAAATGTGAATTATTGAGATTAACTTTTTTACACTTTAATTTTTGATATATTAAATGAAAAAAAAACGCAAATATTGCGCGGGTTCAGCTAGTAGTAATTAAATGTTTAGAAAGGTCCACAGATTACTCACGCAATAGCAGAGAAATGTGAAGATTTGTGTGTCATATACAACAAACTACGTTGTAAACAAATCAGGCCGGGCATGTAAATATGTAGAGACAAGATATTTTGACAAAGTTGCGTAATATATATTGACCTGAAAATATACCGTAGAACATCAACGTAGAAAGTTATTTAAGACAAACTTTATTAAATGACCAGTCTAAATTAGCCCTATGTATATTTTAATAATTGAACGATACTTACTTATTTCCCCGTAGAAATACGTATTGTTGGCCTATTTCTTGAGGCGAGGGACAACTCCGCTAATGAAGTACTATACCAACCACATAGGTGAAATTTGAAGAGGGATTAATCTCAAGACGTTCTACAAAACCATACTATCTTCACGAGTAAAAATAAATGCACTAAGAAGAAACGGATGGAGCAAACTAATAAATTCCGAAATGAATTTAATAACACTAGCACCAGTAGAGTAAATGTTCTACAGAGGGGGATGAAGAGAATCGGTGAGTGGCAGAGAGGGGATACGGCAGAGAGGCGTGTTCATTTTTATACTTTAGAAAGAGATCTGCGATCGGGAGATGGAATTTTGAAGTTGAGTTTGTAGAGGAGGGGCTAACCTGGTTGATAAACATAGAAAGGGAGAATTGGTGAATGGGGGACAGGAGGCAGAATGGTAGTGGACAGACTGGGCCCCTCATATGTATGTCTCCACCCGGATGTGAGGCACCCATAGGCCGGTGCGGTCAATGGACAGGTTTAAATCGGAGCAAAGCAGGCAAGTGCCACATGAAAACAGCTGATCGGCCATAGCAGTGATAGAAGTTACTGTTTCGGTCATCTGATGAACACTAGAACGTCGGACGGGACAATTTTGTCCCATTCTGATGTTACGTCCCCTATAATTTCTGTGATTCCGGTTTAATTTAGTCGAGATTTCGTGACTTTTAATCATTTGAGGGTTGCATTCCACTCTACATTTTTGAACATCCACTCTCAATATTAAGGATTATAAAACCATTTTACCCTTGAACGGCGGATGGGAACATTTTGTCCCAAAATGAGTTAATACTTTGTTTCACATTCTCTGTGATATTATTCTTATTCAGGCGGCTTTGTAACATTGTTGTAGACCTCCCCTCCTCCCCTCTCATCTTTCGCCAGTCCAACTTCTAGCCCCACCCTTCCCCCCTCCCACCTTCCACTTGCTCCCGCAGTGTGATGCAGGTTAGAACGTGTTCCTGCAGCACTGCTTGCGGGCTAATTTACTAGAGCGTTTCAGTTGAGTACGGTGCAACGCTACATTCTACAGCATGCTAATGTATGCAATTAGTAGTGTAGAGACTACAACGTTCATAAAAATTGAACCTAGTACTGCGACTGTACGACTTTGTCGTACAGGACATTTTTGTCCCGTCCGCCGTTCTAGGGGGTCCGCCATGTTCAGACGTTCTTGCGCTAACTAATATCGAAGGTGTGAATTGTTGCGTGAAAATAAACAACGGTCATTCGAGTGTTTACGAGAAGAATAAATCGTGTCGTAAAAGAATAAAGTTGGGTCAGATACTGTTGAAATGTAAATCAACTGAAGAAATGCAAAACAATACATAATAATTTTATATAATAAAAATTATATTTTAAACAAAATAAAATAATTACATAAAAATTATTTAAAAAGATCTACTTTTAAATTCTAGGCAAATCTCGCGCCTCCCCTAACAGCCATTCGCGCCTCACACTTTGAGAACCACTGCTATAGATAGATGAAGAATTAGCAAAAGAATAGCTACTTGCCCATTATGACCCCACAAAATTTTATCGCATTTAATTCTATATATAATTTCCGCGATCTGTTGGTTGGTTGGTTTGTTTGATGTAACGCTCCACCCGCTAGAAAAAATGCGATTAAAAATATTTATTCTTATATTCTCTCGGCAGGATACGAACCCGCTATTCTAGGATTAGGAAGATAGACCCGATAACCACCCATCTATCGATAACTCGAGAGATAATCGAGATAGAAGCTTTGAGTTTGGCAGGAATGCTGGATTTACATATTGTAAGGTGATAGTGAAAAAAATCTCGAAAAATGTCTTGGAGTCGACTCCAAGGAAGACATTTCCTTTTACAATGAAATAACACGTAAAAATCGACATTTCGACGTGCAGGCTTTCGTTCGTTTTAGGCGCGTTTCTCTTCCAGCGTGAGCGCCTATTATTGTCGGTCGGTCTGTCCGTCCGTCCACATGTTCGTTCTCGGCTTCTACAGAACGGATTTTCATGAAATTTGATATTAAGGACTTATTATAAAATATAATAAGAAAATCGCAAAAATGAATCACGTTCGCTAATCAGAGGTACCACTTTACTCGTGACAAAAAATGAAATTTTCGTCATATCTCATAAAATATTAGTCAAATCAAAATTTCTTTCAAATAAAAGTTATATAACTAGTAAAGAAGAGTATTTTCTTTCCTATACATTTTTATCGTAGGAGTAGCCGTTATTGAGAAAATCAAACAAGAATGTCTTAATTCGAGTTGAACTTAGAAATTTTCTTGCATGGTTAAATAAACGTTTAATTTTCCTGCGTGTGCATGCAATATTTTTAAATAGGAAGAGAATGGATTATTTATGCCGATGAAAAACTTAAAAACGCTATTTCTCTTACGTACAGGTATATAATTCCTTTATAATACTCCATTGCACGAAACGCGCCCATTTGTGATACGTTGTGCACTTTCCTACAGTTTGTACCACACTGGAGAGACTAGCAACCAGCGACGCAACTGTGGCTTCGCGGTTGGACACTTTCTAAGTAATAGAGAAAGCCACACTCAAGCGACGTTACCTTGCAACTTAAGCGATCTTAAAGCACTGAGCAACCAGCAACAGGGTCTGTCGGTTGCTCGCCGCTTAAGTTGCTTTGAAAATGCTTGGTATTCGGCTTTGAAATGGAAAAGAAAGCAGAAGAAAACTACAATATTGAGTTCCTCACTCTTGTAGGATTATACCCTCTCATTGGCGATGTGCCCAGCAAGGATTATTCAAGAAGGGATAAAACCGAAGCTGCTTGGGAGCAGAGCCGTACTTATGCATTTTGAGGCCCGAGGCGCAAAATTATTTTGAGGCCCCCTCATCTTTGTATTTCTAAGGTACGATAATAAAAGTTTTTTGTATTACCAAAGTAATTTTTGTGATAATTTATTTAAAAATACACGGATACTAAATATAAATAATTATCAAAACGAACAAATGGAAATCTTCCAAATTAAATAAAAAACTGTTATTCTTATCATTATGAAAATATTATATAAAATCCACACTATGTATGAGTTTAATACAATAGCAGTTTTATGACTTCTGAAAATATAAAAAATTGCTACATTTGGTAATACCTTTGAGTTCCTACCAAAAACAATCAAATAATTAAATAGGAACATTTTGTACAAAAACATAGGAACAGAACTGCCACAAAAATTAATAAAAGAAATACAGATAAATATAAATAATATGATTAAATCGTTTAAATACATAACAATAGGTTACTGACTTCTAAAAATATAAAAAATGCATTGCCTGCACCAAAAACAATCACATTATTGCATAGGAACATAAGAATTATCACAAACACTAATTTCAAAAAATACCGCTAAATAAAAATTATAAGATTAAATTTCTACATTACATGATATCTACATGATACCCTGCAAATCACCAGACTGGTGGGTGGCAGGGGGTGCAGCACACCAAAACCTACCTAATAACGTCCCTCGTGGGAATCACTCCTGTTATGATCCCGTATGGTCCTTGGGAAAAACGAGCTCTGATATCGCTCGGTCCTACAGTCGATCTCTCGTATTTTATTCTCGTGATCGTGCCTGCCCATGTACGTAGGTGCCTCTAATATTCCTCAGACCTCCTCTAAGAGAACTTCCGACATAAATTTCTCCAGAAGCCTTAACCTAGCGCTAATTCTGCGATCCTCTAGCGATATCCAATTCAACTCCTTCAAGAGTGATGTGACGCTTAATTTTTGCTCATATTTTTGCTTTACGAATCTGACTGCTCTGCGTTGGATTCTTTCCAACTCAAGTATTTGTCCCTTTTCGTACGGATCCCATATGCTGGAAGCGTATTCGACCTGAGATCTGACCAATGATAAATAACACGTTTCTCGTACCTGTTCTGTGCTACTTCTTACTATTCTGCCTACGAGCCCAATTTCTTATTAGCTGCGCCTACGATCCTTCGAATATGCATATTCCATGATAGATCACGACAAATGGTGACTCCTAAATATTTAACGTACTCTGCAGATTGGATATTCAATCTATCAGTTCTGTACTCCGAGTCTAATTCATTGTTCTTACTCTTCCAGAAACTCAATAGGGAACATTTGCTGTGATTAACTTCGATTTTCCAATCTTGACACCATGCTGAAAGGGCGTTTAAATCTTCCTGGAGCGATGTTTGGTCATCCTGGCTCGTTATCTCCATATACAAAACGGTGTCATCTGCGAAAAGTCTTATTTTGCAGCGAACTACCGAGCAGATATCGTTTATATATATCAGGAATAGTAGTGGGTCTATGACACTTCCCTGTGGAACACCTGATGCGACTTTTACCGGGTATGAAGATTTCCCATCAATAACTACTATCTGTTTTCTGTTTGAGAGGAAGTCTTTTACCCAACTCACGATATTAGGGTTTATGCCGTACTTTCCTAGATTTCCTATTCATTTATTATGGGGTACTTTGTCAAAGGCTTTTTTAAAATCAATGAAAATGGAATCAACCTGAGTGTTTTTCTCTCCGCATTGCAACAAATCGTTTACGAACAGGGCGAGCTGCGTTTCGCATGACCTACCTTTCCGAAACCCGTGTTGGATTTTGCTTAGCGAAGAACGACTATCTAAATAACGCAGAACAGAGCTAACGATTATATGTTCTAGAATCTTACACGATAATGACGTCAAGGAAATCGGTCTATAATTTTCGGGGTTCTCTTTATCACCGCCTTTGTGGATGGGCGTTACGTATGCTAGCTTCCAGTCTTTTGGAACCGTACCATGTGCAACGGATTTTCGAATATTATTTTCAGGTAAGGTGCGATTACCGAGGCTAGCTCTTTTAACACACGCGCGGGTATGCCCTCCGGCCCGGGAGACTTATTTTGCTTAATCGACTCTAGCTGGTGCGCGATACCTGTTTCAGGGAATATCACATCTTCCATCGAATTTCCCTCATCATTCAAAGCTGGTTCCTCAAATTCGTTGCTCACCGAAGTAAACGCCTTCTGAAAGTGTTCATTTAACAAGTTCGCTTTTTCCGCGCTATCGTGTACTACATCACCTGCCTCCGTTCTCAATGACGCTATGGTGGAGCCTCTACCATGAACCTCCCTAACGTACGACCAAAATGCTTTCGGATTTTCTTTCAAATTATTATGCAAAACTTTCTTTTTGTAATCATTAAATGCTTCTCGCATTGTTACTCTAGCTCTTGACCGCGCCTCTCTGTATTGATGCCGTATCATTGACCTCTGTACTTCTGTGACTTTTGAAGAATTGGTATTTAAGCGAGCGTGAAGTTTTCTTTGCCGTCTAAGAGCGCATCTAACTTTCTGGTTGTACCATTATGGTTCCGCACCATCACGTTTAAGTTTA
This sequence comes from Uropetala carovei, assembly GCA_036926305.1. Taxonomy (NCBI): domain Eukaryota; kingdom Metazoa; phylum Arthropoda; class Insecta; order Odonata; family Petaluridae; genus Uropetala; species Uropetala carovei. The sequence goes on from JAXCHB010000075.1 coordinate 900,672, forward strand.
TGTGGAATGAATTTATCCGTACCCTCTCGCATCATATCCCTGAACACGCACCATAATTCCTCTGTACTAGCGTCGATAGATGCCTCGCAGAAATTAGGGAATTGTGTCTGTAAAAAAGACCTAAATTTCGAGAAATCGCCTTTGGCGTACATATATACGCGTCTTCTAGCCTTAACCTGTTTCTCCACTTTTAGCTTAAATTATTAGAATACAATCATTTTTGGTAACACCAGAACTATATCAAGTTAACACAATTTTTTCCTGGCTTTTGATTTAGCAAAGGTGTCAATGATGACGTCATAATTTATCGAGTTGGTTGCCTCACACGCGATAAATAATAATGACAAATCGGACAATTTATTTTGCATTAAATTATTTCGTAAATAGTTTTTGACTCTTTTTAATACTGAAAACGACCGTTCGCCACTTGCATTAGTTGCAGGCATCGTAAGAAATATTTTAAGAATTGTTTCAACATTTGGGAACGTTAATCTTAATCCATCATTAATAATATTGTACATATCCGTTATACATGTAACATTTTCCTCTTTGGTATAGTTTAAGAATTGCACTACTTCTGCTTTAAATTGATTAACATCAATGTCATTCTTATAAACAACCACTAATATTTCAATTCACGAATTAAAATCGTTTTCCGTCTTGGCAGTTTTCAGTCATTATTCCTTTTTAAGGAACATTTTTCAGATTCCGCACTTTGGCATTTCTTATAATCAAGGCCATGTTAAATTTAAATTTGATTCCGTGTTAAATTCAATCATTTTTGAAGTTTAATTGCTATTTACGTACCATTTTTTAACTTATTATGAAATAATTGTCTTAAACAATGTTATTAAATCGCTCGAGAAGATATTTCTTACTTGACGCGCATAACTCCAAACGCAATTTCTCTGGAACTACTCCAATTAGAAAGTTGGTTGAGACCTTTTTGGAAAGGCCATGCTGTGTAGAAGACCTTTGATGACCATTCTTTTCGCGTATCTGGATAAATAAACGAGATAATTCTGAAAATTCAATTTTCATGGGTGCATTTACATTCCATTTGTGGCGTTACCAAGGAGACAGCGCCATATATGGTTGATGCAACTACTGCCAAGCATGGGTACAAATCTAATGTAACTTCTTACCAAGTTTCATCTCCCCTCATCGAACGGGGAAGACGCTATGGCATTGTGTATATTACGCAAATGCGGACTGACAATGAGAAAATAATGCGATCTCGTGGGTCGACAATTGCATGGTTTCCACGGCAACCTCTGGAAATGAACCCAAGATTTTTCACAAATACGTAACTTATCTATCAAAATTCGAGCGATATCGAACCATAGGTGAACATCGATAATTATAATAATAAATCATTTTCCTTCAAAACAGTTAAAATGAAAAAGGTCGTAGGTCAATTTTGTATAATTTTAATTAATTAATCATATAACATCGTACAGCCGCTCGGTAGACGAGAGAGTAGAAGGTCAAAGAAAGAAAAAGTTTGTCCGAAAGATAGAGAGTGATAGAGGCGGGAGAAAGGACATTTGTAGAGGGCGCAATTCGAGAGAATTCGCGAGGAAGGAAATGTGTTGGGAGGCGTAAGTAAATAATTGGAGGTGTGCTCTCACCGCCCTCTCCTTTAAGCCTTCCGAGAGTCGATTTCCCAGTTTGAGGTCAGCTGCCGTCCTAAGAGCCTCGCGGACGGACACGTGTCGCTGTAATCGGTCCTCTTGCATTATGTAGCGAGACAACTTCCGGAAGCGATCGAGGTCCCTAGGATGTCCGTTGGTGGCCACGCATCCCGTTGCACCGCCGCACCTGATAGGTCAAAGGTCAAGAGTTAATGTTACTTCACTTCCGAGAACATATTTGTTTTTCAGGTGTAAGTGACATCTGTAATGGTATATTGACGCTTATGACGTGCGATATAGGTATGTAGGAGGAATAGAATGAGGAGGATATAGGAAGATACTTGGTGCTGTTGCACCCCCTGCCATACACCATTGCGGTGGCTTGCAGGGTGAACTATAGATATAGATAGATACTAATTATTAGGCACTTCCACATGAGATAAAAAACTATAAATTTGGCAGTATTACTATATCTTTTTGGTCACAACCAAAGGAAAAATCCAAAATCGTTAAAATCTCAATTTTGAGGTGCCATTTTGGCCCCATTGTTGCCCCATACGAAAAGCACGTAATTCGGTGTTGAGGTTTTTATAGTTGCTTTTTAAAATTATTTTCCGTCGAGATTAGATCTCAGGACTTAAACTATCGGATAGGATATAAATTGTAGTTTCTTATTTTTGAAGACAGAATTCCAATCCGAGTAGAATTAGCGTAAATTTATAGTTCTTATCTGAAAAAAGTGGTAATATTTCTGGGTCTCAACAATCGACTGTCATGGCAACGAGCTCAGTGCTTTCATATGGGTAAGCTTTTAATGGGAATCAGAGGCTTATACCTATTTTAATGCCATTAATATTAAACTACGACCATTGCAGAAAAACCGATATTGTAACAATTCCAACTTTTTGGAGCCCCATTATTGCCCCAAACGAGGTTAAAAATTACAAAGCATTTCCAGATGAGTTACAGATTTGAAATTTGGCCAGACAATAGATTTTTCGTTACAACCAATGGAAAAACTCCGACATCGTTATATTTCAAATTTTTAGGGCTTATTTTTACCCCATTATTGAAAACAGGCTGAAATGCTTGCACCGTCTACTCGTAAGCGTATACAAGGGATTACCATCCATATATGTGTTTTGATAATTTAGTCAAGGAAAATATTTTGGCAAAATATGTAAGTAGTTGTTGTGCTTGCCAATGTGTAAGTTATTATCGGAGACGGCGGTAAGCTATGTTAGCACGGCGCCTGTAAGAAGGGGCAAATTAAATTTATTAATTTTTCCAAAAATGTCTAATTGTAAGTAAATAATAGCAAAGCACTCAATTGCTACTGTGGTCTCCCTTATTATCATTATCGTGTAACTATTAATGTATCTATTCCATGAAAGCATTTCCTGCGTGTCTCAGCATGGATTCTACAGAAGTTGGGTGTTACAGCTAAGGTTATACGAGATTGTCCCGTATTTCACTGCAGTGTACCGTTATCCCGGAAAGGTATTTCGGGACTTAAAAAATGTCCTGTATTTACGTCGTCCTAGCATACTGAATTTAAAAAAGTAATCAAGTCATCTTACTTTGTATTTTACTGCAACCCGCTCAGTTTATAGGGTAATTCACAAATTATGCCGGAAAGTTTACCCTTTCCCTGCTTGTAACACTCAATGGTAGGTAAAAATTAAAATCTCACCCCAAAGCAAGGAAAAAAATCTGATGTGGCCAAAACATGACTTTCTCCATATTTGGGGAATACATATTTAAATTATTATGAATAGCATTATGAGGCAAAATTATTATTTAATATCGTAAAAGGATATTTTGAATGTTTACAGAATTCACCGCTACATGGTTGTGGCGTTCTTTACTGGAAATTGCGAAAAAAGATGAATATCTCCTAAATGGATGGTTCTACGAAAATTTTTTTCAAACAAAACTTGTAAGAAATATTATTCTCTACAACTTTGGTCTCCACGATGATGACCTATTACGACGTCTTAAGGAGATATTTCAAGGATACAGAAAATACTGATTATTTCTAAAAAATTCCTAAACATAATATCTGCTTGGAGAATGGTTTCAAGTGAAAGTTGTAGGAAATTACATTCTCTATAACATATGTATAGAATTGTATATACAATAATGATGTTTTAACGAAGAAATATCGCAAAAACCGAATCGACTTTCGAATAAACGGTTAACCGTTATTGTCCAAAAACTAATCAGTTCTTTGTGCTCTCGCTAAAGTGTTATACTATATGAAGTTTGGTATTGATATGGCAAATACTTTTTAAGTTAGAATGCCCACAATCACATACACATAGACATCATTCCGAAAATAGTCTAAACGTGTTCTAGGCACCTCAAAACATGTATTTCCGTTGAAATCTCGAAGTCGATTTTTTTCATGAATACAATACTTTCCCATTACTACGTATGGAGAAAGTAAAAATAGCTTCGCTGCCCCCTGAAAAGAGTAGAATGCTATTGGTCGGATCAAAAGAAGGTTCCTGACGATTTTCTACAAGGCTGCAGGAGGAAACAAGGCCACACATTGATTCATTTGTTGTTTCGAGTTTTGGTTCGAAATAAACGACGCTTCGCCCTCATATAGTATATGAGGTTAGAGTCAGTGAATGAATGTGTTAGTTTGATTACTTTATGCTTTTACTCTGTTTTTACTTTCTCCATACGTAGTAATGGGAAAGTATTGTATTCATGAAAAAAATCGACTTCGAGATTTCAACGGAAATACATGTTTTGAGGTGCCTAGAACACGTTTAGACTATTTTCGGAATGATGTCTATGTGTATGTGATTGTGGGCATTCTAACTTAAAAAGTATTTGCCATATCAATACCAAACTTCATATAGTATAACACTTTAGCGAGAGCACAAAGAACTGATTAGTTTTTGGACAATAACGGTTAACCGTTTATTCGAAAGTCGATTCGGTTTTTGCGATATTTCTTCGTTAAAACATCATTATTGTATATACAATTCTATACATATGTTATAGAGAATGTAATTTCCTACAACTTTCACTTGAAACCATTTTCCAAGCAGATATTATGTTTAGGAATTTTTTAGAAATAATCAGTATTTTCTGTATCCTTGAAATATCTCCTTAAGACGTCGTAATAGGTCATCATCGTGGAGACCAAAGTTGTAGAGAATAATATTTCTTCCAAGTTTTGTTTGAAAAAAATTTTCGTAGAACCATCCATTTAGGAGATATTCATCTTTTTTCGCAATTTCCAGTATAGAACGCCACCACCATGTAGTGGTGAATTCTGTAAACATTCAAAATATACGTAATTTACGGCAATAAGGGCGACTGTATTCTTTTATGATACGAAATAATAACTTTTCGTTATAATGCTATTCATAAAAATCTGATGTGGTCTACCCATGACTTTCTCCTTATTTGGGGTATAGTTATTTAAATTATTATGAATAGCGTTATAATGCAATACTGTTATTTCGAACCTTAAAGAATACAGTCCTCCTTATTGCCGTCAATTAGGCATATTTTGAATATGTTTACAGAATTCACCACTACGTGGTTGTGGCTCTCTATACTGACCATTACGAACACGTTAAATAGTTACGAAATGGATGGCTCTACGAAAAATTGTTTCAAACAAAAGTTGGAGAAAAAGTTATTCTCTGCAACTTTGGTCCTCACGAAGATGACCAATTACGACGTTTTTCAGGAGGTATTTAACGGAAACCGAAAAAAACCGATTATTTATAAATAATTGCTAAACAATAACTGCTATGGAAATTGTTTCAAATGAAAGTTTTAGGAAATCACATATTCCATATTATTTGTATAGAATTCTATATACAATGATGATGTTTTAATGGAGAAATATCGCAAAAACCGAATCGAGTTTCGAATAAACCTCGATTTCCGGTTAATCGTTATTGTCCAAAAACTAATCAGTTCTTTTTGTCCATACTAAAGTGTTGTATTTGAATATATATATATATATATATATATATATATATATATATATATATATATATATATGTGGGCGCTTTAACACAAAAAGTACTTGCCATATCGTTACCAAACTTCATATATAACACTTTAGCATGAGCACAAAGAACTGATTAGTTTTTGGAAAATATCGGTTAAACGAATGTCGAGGTTTATTCAAAACCCGATTCGGTTTTTGCGATATTTCCCCGTGAAAACATTGATATTGAACGTCCGGAAGGAGTACGAAATATCCGTAAAATGTCGAAAACAACTGCGTATTTCAGAATGATTCGACCGTGTAACATGTAAACATCGCAAGAATAAGATAGTATGGAGTTTTAGCCTTAGAATAATGTAAAAACGAAGAAAATCGGTCCATATTTACATATTTTAAGGAATGAAGGAAAAATCATTGCACTCTGAAAAATCGAAAATCCCGTGTAAACTTATGGGAAAATACAATTGTCTCCTGGATTCGAACCCGAGACAACGAAAATGAGAATATTTTTCTAGGGACCTCATAGCCAGTAGAAAGAAAACGCAGTTTACCGCATATCTCTATGACGAACGGCTTTTGAGATACAGGATGGGACGGACGGTATATGAGGTTTGTTTGCATGTTTACATATATATATATATGATGACATTAGCGCTTTATTATACACACACACACATATGCGGAAGAGGAAAGGTGAATAAGGATATTTTCAGCTGACGAAGGGGTCATCCCGAAAGCTCCAACAACGTCTACAAATGTGTCTCTCCGACACCCCAGCGGCTATCCTTCCCGTAAGCGCTGACTGGGTTTCCTTCAACACCTAGTCAGGGCCGGCTCAACAATACAAGCAGACCAAGCGACCACTTGGGGCGCCGCATTTTAGGGGCGCCAAATTTTCCTGGCAAACATTTTCCGAAAATACCTTAATTTAGCATTTCCATTTGGTTTTCCATTTATATATTTAGTGTTTGCAGCTGGCGAACAAATGTGAAAATGTGACTTCAAATGAATGTTCAGGGCACCTCTACTCCGAATGGTAAAATAGTATTTCCGAAAGGGTTTCCGAGAAAACTACCGAATACAGATGGCTGGATGTGGGTTTTCCAACATTTGATTGCTGTTGCATGCCGGGGATCTTTGCCGACCGGGTGAAAGCAGTTCTCACCGCCCCTAATATTTCTAGCTGATTCCCTCTGTGATTCCCTGACCCCGAGGGTTTCTGTCCGGGTGCAATGCACCCCTTGCACCAAAGGCCTGAAGAGAGAAGCATTCCCTTAGGTTGGAGGGGGGAGAAAGGTCATGCCTTGACATCGCCCCCGCCTTACTAGCCTCTGCAGTCTCATCAGAAATTGGCCAGCGGGACACATTTGCAAAGGTGTCCAAGAATAAGGAAATCTTTAGAAAGTCCGAGGAGGATGCGGGATATCCCAAAAACCCTCCCTCCTGCGCTTCCTCTTTGTTTCCACGTGCATTCATTCAAGCACATTCAAAATTCTCGCTTGATTGGTTTCGGCTCTTGTTTGAGGACAAAATATATATCTTTTGGGTTACTCTTACTGCTTCTTAATAATTGATACGCTGTGTTAGGTCTCACTGAGGACAAGGTACATATTCTCACACCAATGTTTTCAACCCCTTCTCCTTCAACATTTCCTCCTCCCTCGCATTTTGCATTGGTGACATCGAAAAAGATCTATTTGTCCGCATTAGTTCCAATACGTCCATCGTTGTGGAAACGTTAGTCAAGTGGTGTGCGCCTTTTAGTGTTTGAAGAATCTGTTGTCATAGCAGGTTAGTTTTCTTTGGGCATAATTGATATGTTTTTGTCTTTGCTCAAGAAGAGACGTCTATATTTAGTGTAAATATTATTTTTCCCACTTATAAAATCGGGTGTTTCACCCTGAGGTTGGAGCTATACCTAGTCTACGATCAACGAAGATTTTCTAAACCAGGAAGTTAGTATATAGGTACATATTTTTATTCGATCTTTTTATATACCGTATTTAATCGATTGTAAGCTGACCGCTACTTTTCACAAGGGCACGCGAAAAAATCCTAGATTTCCGGGATTTGTCGCGAAAAAATACCGTTTTTTGAATTCGTAATTAAATAAAAAAGGTATCAACTAAAATTAGGACAACACAAATTACATACGTTATATTCAAGTTTTCAATACAATTTTTACTAAATGTAATCTGTCCGGGTTATGTCCCAGATTTTTAATCTCGCAAAAAAAATATCCCGGTTTCCCTCTTTGTCTTCTCCAAAGTCTCGCATTCGACTCATCAATCCCGTGCACCATTGTGCAGCAAGATTTGAAGTTTCTTACGCATATGCTATCACTTTTCTCTTAAAGTCTGCAAAATAATGCGTTCGTCCCATTATGGATTAAGAAAAATTGAAAAACGCCAAAGTAAATGACAAAAATTTATGCTTGCAAAGGAACGAGGAAATTGATTGACTCAGGGAATCCAAAGATTACGCGCGCGCGCATACTAGAGATGGCTCAGGAGTGAATTTATCGAAACTTATTTCAATTTTTAATACTCGATTATAAGCCGAGTGGCAATTTTTAAGGCGGTAAAAAAGTTATAAAAAAAGGTCGACTTACAATCGATTAAATACGGTATATCTTTCACGTTGTATGATTACATTATTTTTCAGTTTAATTCATATAAGTTTGTTGCTATTATAGTTTTTCTTGAACCAACCTTTGATAAGTAGTTTAATGTAGAGGTTTTCCTCTTTAAAATTTGAGGTAATTAACTCTATTATTGGGCAATTTTATTTCCATTTAAGAAATTCATCCTGAAGGTCGTTTTAAATTTTCAATTTTAAATTGGTAACAAATTCGTAAGCTGCTTCTGTAACGAAAGTTGTCCTTTGTTGTAATGATTCCAAGTAATAGTCGATGTTCATCTTGCTGTTGAAGTTCGTAATCAGTGATAATTTTGGAGTCTCATTTATTCACGATAAAGCCCACTTTTCATCCCAACCTATATTTAAAAAATAATTTTTCGGAACGTCTTTCCAAGATCACTTCCAATAGAAGACTTGATTCCATTCATTTTGTCTCTTCTTTTTCCCCTGCATCCTTCCTTCGCAGTATTCACAGACTCCCAAGTGCATTTTGCAATCAAGAGTCAATTTCATCCTTTCTATTTCATTCAAAGAGCAATTTGTACCACTATTAGCTTTAGATAAGTTCGTCACTGCCTTTATTCATGCGTTTTGCAGCACGTTTATGAATAAGGCAATGTGTCGATATTGAATTTTTTGATGCTTTCTTTATGAAACTTACTGCACCAGAAAATTTGATAACGATTGATTGAGCCTCATCTGTGCATATGTATATCGATGCAATAGTTCCAATCAGTCTCATTGTCATTAAAATAAGTATCACACAATTTATAATTTCTTTGTGACATTTCAAATTTATTTTTCTGTAAATAAAACCATGTTTTTTTATTAAATTGTTTAATCATAAAAATACACAAAACTTCAAAATAATTATATCCTATTATACTACTAAACTACCGAATTGCCGGCCGGGTTAGACTGGTAGGCAGAGCGCCTGCCTTCTAACCCAAAGGTCGCGGGTTCGAATCCCGCTTCGGACATGGATGTTGTGATGTATGTTGATTTTATCTAACAGAATTTGACGGTGCAAAATTACCTTATCTGTCGACGCACCTAAAAACCTAATTACTACTACTACTACTACCGAATTTTAATGTAAAATTTATGTATCTATGGGGCGCCATAATTGAAATCTGCTTGGGGCGCCAAAATGTCTTGAGCCGTCCCTGCACCTAGTTGCCCTATATGTACACACACATATACATATATACAAATCCACACTAGAAGATATCGTCACGAACCTTCGCATAGGTATATAATTTTAACCTACTGGTAACAAAGGCTGTATGGCGATAAAACATTTGGGGGGAGGTAGAGATTAATTCAGTAATTATTTTCCCGTAAGTTTACATGTAATTTTCGATTTTTTACAGAGCAACGTTTTCTACATTCATCTAAATAGGTAAATGCGGAGCGGTTTTCTATATATTTGCTTTATTGGACGGTTAAAACTGTGTATTATCTTATTCTTGCGATGTATACACGTTACATGGTCGAAGTTTTAGATTCACTAAGTCCGTTGAAATTCAACAGGCACTTCTGCTAGTCTTATAATTAACATTAGATATTTAATTAGGACATTTGGCAAATGATGCTTAAAATTTTCTTTGGCGGGGCTAAGGGTGGGCTTTAAATGTACTAGTTGTGCCAACCGGCCCAATTAATAATTCATTTTATTCGCTCAGGTGAAAAACAAAACAATATACGTATAACTGTGACGTATATCAGATTTTGAGTCTTACAACAGTTGCGAACACAATTAGTGCCTAAAAGTAGATTAGATTATACCGGCTTTATTATCTTGCAGAAAAAGGAAGTAAAAGATTCTTTGTCAGCCTTTATCGATTTTCTTTCGACTAGGGCGGTTAACGCCAAATAGAATACGTCGAGTATTTCACGCTTTAAATGGAAGCTGTGGTCGTCAAAAGGGGAAATTCAAGATTCATGGTTACCGTGGTGATAATTAATGACTTCTCTTGAGACAAATGCATCGATAGAGACTTTGGCTTGCTTTCTTGCTCAATCGACAAATAGACAATCTACTCTAGCGGCTGCCTCTTTGTTCGGTATTATAAGGAGTAAACGTGGTGAATGCGAAAAAAATCCAATTTGAGACATAGATGAATGGGGAGGCTTTAGAATTGCCGCCATTTTGCTGGTCCCCGTGCAGTGAGATAGTGACATTTCCACACGCGCGCAAACACGCCCGCACACACACACGCACTGTAGGGGTGGCTGAATTATTTATCACAAGACACCCTTTAACTTTATAATTTTTAACTCTATGGGAAGAATATGTTACAAGTACCTATTTAATTTGAATTAGTATCAATAATGTCTTCCAAATGAAAATGTGGCACAAAATCTAATTAACGTAAAACCAATATCACAAAATATATTAAAACCTTTTGGCAATACTCTTTTCTTGTAAGGCGTACTGAAAAGCGGTATATGTTGGTTAAATTATTCGCTACACTTTAAATAAATTTCTTAAAAAATTATTCATTATGGTATTTTCAAATTTGGTTTTTAGTATATTAATATATTTTGGATTTTCACAACCGCTGAGATCGTAAATAACGGAAAAGTTTACCGGTAAACATATTTTGGAACATGAAATTACTCACCAATCAACAGCGCTTAAAGTTAGACACAGGACTTAATAGAAGGGCGTAAAATCGAAGTTTACTGTTTCCTGTCACGAAAACTTGATTCTTTCCAAGCCAGATTCAAACTGACATGAAATAAAAATATCTGAAAATTCTCAGCACTTTATCAATGTAAAGTTTCAGCTTTTATGATCACTTTATCAATCCACGCAATTTATCGTTTTATGAACGCTTTTACTTTAGATTTCGTTTTGGTGTTTATTGCAACAAAGAATTTATGTAATTATTCTCTCTCATCTTTTCAGGGGAGGCAAAAAACACTTTTGATGGCAAATGAAAAATCAGGTTTGATGGTGACTTATTTTTAGCCATCCTTTCGTAGATTGACTTTTTGATATGCTTCAGATGATACTGCTTTCATGCACTTCAATTTGTGCTGAGCAAAATCAGAGCAGATTCGCAGCTCGGCCACGTTGAGAAAATAATGATCGCTGTCTGCATATTATATGTAAAAGGAAAGTTGCGAATCTGTAACCTTACTTATATCCACTGTTTTATTTTTGCATATCTTTCAAGGTACTTTTGATGTCCTTCGTTAAACGTCTATGTTTAGTGAAAGTAACTTTTTATTGTTAGTTAAATGAAAGATTATAAATTGCAAGGTTATACCCAGCAAGTTTTCTCACATAATAGAACGGTCCTGCTGAACCTTTTGGCGTATTAAGGACAGTTTGTAAATCGAAGTTGAATGCAATTACATCATTTGGATATGCCTTTGCAGCTTCCTTATCCTCATTCCTGCATATACGAGCAGTTTCTTTGTCTTCCAGGTGTTTCTGATGTGATTCTTCCGACAGAGCTTTCTCCTCTGTTGTCATCTCCTCGTACGCGAGGCATCGCTTGCATGCATCTTTCTTTGGTGTGTGAAAACGTAGCTTGTATTCTCTAAAAATCTGTCGGCACATCTCTGCACTAGATGCTTTCTTCCCTGATTCATTGCACCTTTCCTTATACATAGCGTGCATCTGTGCGATATTAAGGGAAGAATCCAAATACTTATATTCTGATGAACTTCGGCAGTAATGGGACTCCATTGCTGGGAAAGAAAGAATGTGTTGTCTAATGAATTCTTCATCTTCTTTCGGTAGCTTGTTTGGAGGAGTCATTCTTCCTCTCAGATCTTGTTGCAGAGTTCCCGATGACGAAACTTTACTATTAGTCCTTCCGTTACATTCGGTGTGTCCAGAAAGAATTGTCGACAGACAATTTTCTTCTGCCCTTCCCAACTTAGGTTTTAGTACTACTTCTTCTTGAGAGACCTTTTGTTGTCTTCCTAGACGTTTTGCCAACTGTCACATGATTTAGAACAAACTGACGGTTGTTCCAAGAATGGAATTCTCTATAAATTTCTGCTCTCTTATTTTCCGGCACACAGATACTGCACGTGTTTCGCAAGGTTTAAATATAGAGATGGTTTTAGTAAGTACCCTTCTGGTCTCATATTGTCTCATTTGCCTCAGTAAATTCCGCTTCCATTTGCTTGGGTCAGAAGCATGCTTCTTTTTTGGTGCTGTACCTTCGGGAGCGCAACATACTAAATTCTCCATAATCTGAGAAGGTCCCGACTGATCCACGTCAGAAATAGCAGACAGGATGTGGCTACTGACGGTTGCGGAGAACATTGTCACGAGGTTCTAAAAGGAATGTTAAACATCACATTTTTATTCTGAGACGCAATACAATGATGGCACCTAACATTCGCAACTTGCCTATGGTCATGTTGCAGTAAATTAAAAATACTGTACCATGGTAAAGATGCGAAAATTGAACATTCGTAGCTTGACCATGGTGAAAGTCTTACGTCACTACAGATTCATATAAGTGATATCCCTCATTGCTCAGAATCCAATACAGATGCAGGTTCGCAACTTCACACCCAAATTTTATGCGAATCTGGAATTCGCAGAAATGTCAGTTTCGCAATTTGACCATTGGAACGACGATTATATACAGACGCTTCTTACGTAGGTTATAGGAGGATACTAATGTCTAGCACATACTACAAGAGATGAAGAGTTGAAATTTTCAGAAATCGTAGATGACAGGGAGAAACCACAGAAAAATTGAGATCTCCTTCCTAAGTGTCATGGGTTCGACTCCAGAAATTCCGAAAGTTGCGGTTTTTCCCATAAGAAAAACATTGCGGTATTTTTGAAAATTAATTTCGGGCATTTTCCTATTAGAAAGAGAATTGAAACTTGGATTATTGTCAGATATCCACGAGAAGTATTGGGAACCGTTATCACTTTTACCGCAAGTGTCCTGGTTTCGACTCCAGACGACCCGGTATATTTCCCATAAGAATGCATGGAAAAAATTAATTCCTGCATATCGACGAAACTAACAATAAGATGTATAAAGAGCTGATATTTTCAGAGTTTGTAGATGTCATGAGAATGTATCTCCATATTATTTGAGAACTCCTGCGTAGGTGTCATCGGTTCGACTCCAGGCAGCCTTAAATTTGAGGTTATTATGTAAACTTTTGCTTTTAAAAATTATTTCTCGGCTCTTACTCTTTACATTAAGGTAAGCGAAAATGCTTGCAGAATGCAAGCACACATTAACTAGTATATATATATATATATATATATATATATATATATATATATATATATATATATATATATAACGGAAAATTTTTTTAATCACCTCCAGATCTCAATATTACATAGTTTTGTGGAATTCGTGCTGAAAAACAAATATATATTTTCTTTATTTACGCATCGTGTGTCTCCGAATGAGGCGTGGTTGCACTCCGAATAAAAAATGTATTGGTTGGGAATTAATTTGTTTGCACGTGAACAAGTATCAGACGTCAGGCAATCCGTGTCTCGTATTATGAAATGCTCATTCATAAATAAGAGTGAAAGTTGTATGGAGCATACGTACTTGTATCCTGCAAGGACGTTGAGAAGCGTGGATTTCCCTGACCCGGAGGGACCCATGATGGCCGTGAGCTCTCCAGATCGGAAGACTCCGTTTATGTTTCTCAGGATCACTTTATAGCCTTCGAAGGAGAAAAAAGAATAAATAGACATTCATTTGCAAAAGCAAGGATTCCTTTTCGAAATACTGAGAGTGTTTTCATTCGAAACGAATCGCTTCTTCCCCTCCTTCATTAAAATTCCTCTCATTAAACGTTGCTTAAAATAACAACTTTGATTTTAAAAACGACAAAGTTATTATAATAGCCCAAAAATTAAAAGAGAACGGGTAAATTAGAAATGCAAACTTCTATGTTCGTATGCGATAAGTTTGTTATAAAATGGAAATAATCAATCATAATTTATTTGATTTTATAATATGAATTTATTTAACTGTACTTCGGCGCCAAATTTCTTTGACGTCATTACATTTACACATTACTCTGTATTTTCCCATAAGTAAACTGTAAAATTGATTGCCCATTAAACGAGATTATATTATGTGCTTATGAGGGGGCTCTTACAACACGGAAATGGTAAAGTTTCGGAATTATTAAAAGCCTCGCATAATCAACCGAAAGTTTCAATATGCTTATTAAAGGCGTGCAACTTCATTTATTTTGCATGCAAATTCTAAAACCAATGTGTAAATTTAAAATGAGACTAAGTAGTGGATTGAAAGTTTCCAAATAATTAATAATAATAAAAGATATTCCAAAAAAATCCCTATAACTGATAGAGGCAGTCGAGTCCTAATGAATTCTGTTCTTTAGGCCTTGATTTAGCAATGAACCATCTCCCAAGGTGATATCCATTCGTTATGCGGGACCGTAATCATTTATCCTTCATAATGTTTCGCAATTTCTTTCGGCTTTTGTTTTCCGCTGCGAAGGCGAGACCATTCCAGGGGTTTATGGCGCAACGACAATTTTCAAATTTCATTTTTTTGGCGGTTATTTTTAAAAATAATGCGCTTATAGTTTCACTTTGGCGTATGTCTGTGCACTTTCTTAAGTTGTAATTGCGAAGAAACCGTAAAATATAGTGCCGAAACTTTGGAAAGTACATTTCAGGAATGTTGCCATTTTTTGTTTTTCTTTAAAGTTGAATTTGAGAAATATATAACGGGTCGCGCGCATAAGAGGGTCACAATTAATATTTGTTAATATCTCCGAAGCTGAAATTTTGAGCGTACGTTTACACATTTATGTCATTTATTACAAAAGAGGCTTTAGTTTCCTATAATATAAAATGTCGTAGATATACAGTGAACCCTCGGTATATCGGATGACCTCTATGGAACGGACTTCATATATAACAGGCAGACTTACAGACTTTCCAGCTGTTACTTTCTACCAAATTTCCACCAGGGCCTGGAAAAATCTAAAATGTCGAGAAAGTATTCCAAGTTCGATTCCCAAGAATATTAATTCAGTTTCAAATAAGAATACATGGGATAATCAATTTTCATTTCGCAAGCCATCTTATGGTCAACATAACTTATTTCATTTTTGTTCTAATATAAATATATTTCTGTTTGCAAACTGCAAACACCTCTTACTAATCTTCTTATATATAAAAGGCAAAATTCGAGAAGACTCTTCTAACCAGAATATCTCACGAATTGTAAAACCGATTTCGATGAAACTTTTTTTGGGCGACAGCGTGTGACCTAAGGAAGGTTTAGGTATAATTTCATTCCCCCCCTAACCAAACGTGGAACGGCAGGAACTGAAAAACCCATTTCTGTCTGTCTGTCTGTAACTATGTTCGTTTATAACTCGAGAACGGCTTAACCGATTTACACTGTTCTTTCATTGATTTGTTAAGCATTATCGTGAGAAGGTTTGTGGCTAAAAAAATTTCAGATGTAGCATCGCAGTCGAATGTTATGACATTTTTTACTTTAAAAAACTGTGGTGCCAATTTTTAAAAATTCTGTTTACTTAAATTCTGGTTCAATAATGTAATTTAAAGCTATTATTCCGATATTTTTCAGAATTTTTTACACTATCTTTTTATGGGGCTGAGCAGTTTGCGTTAAAATGAACGAAGTGAACGAAATGAATGTGCTGGCGTGCACGACTTGCCGCGCCATCTCCTTTTTGGCGGTGGTCAGCTTCGGAACTAATTGCCCATCTGTGTTTACTCCTAAGGGGTAATCCTTACTAGGAAATACTAAATTCATAATATTATTTATAGTGATAATAATTTTTTGATTTTAGTAAAATTATCAATGTATTTATGTAATTTTTAAATATAACTTATTTCCGAATGTAATTTATAACAGTAAATAATTTAAAAACCTCTTTCAAGCTACTTATGAATGTAAAACTTATGAAAGTAAAAGACATGTATGGGTTTATTGATGAGTTTAATGCTATTTTAAATCATAAAATATCCTTAAAATAAATATTAAAACAAAACTTTAGGAAAAATAATTGTAATAATTTAAGCTAAAGTGACCATTCGTCCCCGAAATTAGATTTATGTCCCGGCCTATTTTTGTCCCCGATTTTTTATTTTATTTCGCCTTCCGGATTATATTCGCCATTACGCGAGTGCAATGTCGAACGTACCTAAGATTTAGCATATCTGGCAACATTGTAACCATTCGTTATACTCTAGACCAGTGTTTCCCAACCTTTTTAGAGTCGCGGCACCCTTAAGTGACTTTTCAGAATTTGGCGGCACCCCTCCCTAACCACCGTCAGTAATAATCGTGGTGAACTTGAACCACAATCTCCGTATATTCTTTCATTTCGAAGTGCCTTTGCGACGAAATGAAGGTCGACTTAACTCTGGTTTGCATTTTTGAAAGCCGACTATGCAAAATGAGGCTAAAAAAGGAAAAACAGTATATTTTTTGCGGCACCCTTCAGAACACTTCACGGCACCCAGGTTGGGAAACACTGCTCTAGTGTGTGATTTCGTCGGACAAAAGTATAAAGAAATATTATGTTACGCTAATGTGCGGTGGTTGGGTTGGGTTAGTGTCCCCCGTCCCCGAAAACGCCAAGAAAAAAATGGTCACTTTAATTTAAGCCCATAAATTTGGCAACAGCGCCATGTGGCTGCCCGTACTGTCTGATGGTTGTATTTTGCTTTCGATTAGACTTGTTACAATTTCTTTTCCTGAATTTGTTTGGGATATTTTTTGTGTTAAAATCACCTGTTGGCAATATATTTTTGCTTTAGTGTGATTGTGTGTGTGTTGTCCCTGGCGTGGAAATAATTTCCCGTAAACACAGTTGCTTGTATTTGTCACTGGCGAGGAAGAAATTCCCCCAAACTTTGTGATTGTGTTGGTCCCTGGCGTTGGAATGAAAAATCTCTCGCAAACCATCATGTGTGTGTTTTTCTTTTTGTAAATTTAATTGCATTTATAGAGTAGTGGTGTAATATCTCTCCTTGTATTGTGATATAGTTTCACTAAAGAAAGTTTCATTCTTTGAAATATTTTGTGAGTTTTTATCTATATCATGGATAAAAAATCACGGTTTTGAGGTAAACTTAATAAAGCATCCAGGCGTAAAAGTTTGGCAAACCTAAGGACTAGTAATTTGAAGAAAGAGCATTTGCCTGATAATTCTACTTGTGTTGTTGGTGGAAGTAGAATAGTAGATATAAATTTTTAGGTTCAACAACTATTTTTCCCATCTTGTGGAAATGTGCTCTCGCTAATGGATATAGTTGGAGAAACTAGCATTGGACTGGCTTACAAGTGGTCTACCCAACGCAAAAATTGCAGTTTCCAAAGGCTTGTTATGTCATCAAAACATAGAATAAAGATACAAATCGATGAAATTATGACATCAACTTGAAGGCTGCTATAGGTAAGAAATTTATTCCTTCTTTTGTGAAATGCAATTGTAAGAAAGGAAATTTAAAAACAATTTTATATTAATTTTAAATTTTGTAATAGGTATGATAGATGCAGGAATAGGTCCTACCCATGTGAATGAATTTCTGACAAGCCTCAACATCCCTAGAGTTGGGGAATCTCTTTTGAAGAGATGCAAGAGAAGAGTTGGACCAAAAATTGAGAATTTGGCTAATGTTAGCTGCATGGAAGCTGCCTTACTTGAAAAGGAATTGGAACAAGATGAATTTGCAGGTAAATTTGTATTGTCTTTTTAAGATGAATTATAAATCACATTTTCAATGTACATGTATTATTTATGACTGATTTGAGTAAGAGTTCATAGTCCATTAATTATTATTTCTTGATAAAATTATTCCCATTTAGATACTTCAAAAGAAGCTGTAGGAGATAATGAATCAATGGGTCACCCTGATAATGTGATTCAAGAAAAGTAAGTGCAAAGAAACCTGTATGAAATGTATTCGTAATTGTATAATTGGATATATTCTCATAAAAACATTTAATATTGAAAAATATATTTTTTAAATTAATTTTAAAATCTCTTTGACATTTTCTTTTAATCATAGTAATCCTGGTGCAAACATTTCACCAAATTCAGAAGTATCAGTTGTGGCACCCTATGATATGGGATGGCAAAAGAGGGGAAATGGAAGAAGCTACTCAAGCTTGACTGGCCTTGGCTCTTTGATAGGAGAGAAAACAACAAATGATTTTAGGGTAGCTGCAGCTGTCTGCCAAAAGAATGTAGGTTTAAGTTATGTAGCCAATGTAAAAGAAAGTCTTTTGATATCCCCAGGGTCTCATACACGACAATACGAGGAAAAACTGGCTGTCCAAAGGAGATTATCGGAACAGAAAAAAAATTCTCCTACTTTTAAAAGAAGAAGGCTCTTTAAAACTTTGAAAGAAAATAGTCGAACAAAGGTTAGATAAGCAAGGGAAGGAACAATGTATTGTAGTGGGATGTCTTTTAACTTAAATCTGAATAATTCACCATTTTCTGTATCAAAAACATTAAAATCAATAGTCTGAATTTGAAGTTGTATTTTTCGATGTTAAGACGACAGGACTTTCAAGTTATTGTGAAGTTATACAGATAGGAGCTGTTGGAAAAAATCACTTTTCTGCATATATTAGTCCTTCTGGTATCATACCCCAAGAGGTAACACAACTTACGAATTTGGAAGTGGTGTGTAAGCACTTATGTTTTAAAGGCCAGCCAGTTAAGTCATACTGTAAAAGAGTAGCTTGGAGATTATTCTTAAATTTCTTAAAATCAGACAAAAAGATTTTACTTGTTGGTCATAATGTTTGTTCAGTTTGATGCCAGGATGACAATTGCGGCAGTTAAAGATTGCCAGATGCTGACAGATTTTCAAAATGTTGTAGTGGGATTTGGGGATACTTACCCATTATTCAAGACTTTACTTCCTGGGAGAAAGTCATATATCCAGGAAAATCTTTTAAAAGATTGTTTAAGCAAGTCATTTTCAACAATATGTCATAATGCTCACGCAGACGCCTTTAATTTAAAATATTTATGTGACAAGATGGAAGTCACTTATGATATACTTAAAAAATTTAGTTTTACCTTAGAATCGTTTCTTGCAAGGCAGGAATAGTTAGTGAATAAAAGGATTAGAATGGCTACATTGAAGCCGTTAAAAGAAATGGGGATATCACAAAACATTAGGTGAAGAAGGAATAAAGACATTGTTAAATGTTACAGAAAACAATGTTATAATTACTAAAATTCGTAACTCAATTGATAAATTTAAATAAAATATATACGCCAAAATTCTGATTTGTCTCATTCATCTGATGTGTTGAAAATTGTGAAAGTATAATTAATGTAATGGTGTTATTGTCTGTTGGAAACTAATTAGAGATATTTAGTATGCTGTAGAAATGTTGTTCCCTAATAAAATCTTATTCTATAATTAACATATCTACATTTACTGAAGTATTTTTAATTCCAGTAGTAAGTTCTAAAGATGAAACATTTCTTTCCTGCCTCTAGGTGCATCATTTAAAACAAGTAGGTACTAATTTAAAGATGAAATTAATAAATTTTATATACATGGTACTCCTATTTGCTTTCAAGAAACTTGTTATAATCAGAATTAAAGGCAAAAAAATAGTTTTAAATTCCACTTTATAAATTCTTTCGTAATTTTATAAAATAAAGTGGAATTTAAAATTCTGTTCATTTCTCTTGATTTATGTAAATGGAATTATTATGGGGGTTAATCATTACTTTGGAGTTGATTTATTAATATCTTTATTGCTAAGGTGAGACTGAGTCTATAAAGTTCTCTCTTCCGCCTAACCCCTTGTCAGTACATTTGGTAATTTTATAACAGTTATTATTGCAATACATTGTGAAAGAAAAGAATATATACAATTGTGGGGAAATGATCATTTAAAAAACCACGGCATGAAAAATCCTACATAAGAAATGTGAAAAACTGCAAGGAAAGTCTGAAAAGGTGGAAATAGTAGAAGATACATATAAACAGAATATCATTACAATGACGTTGGCTAATTATAAAATAATACATGAAGATTGGTGATCGTAAATTGATAATATTTTATCAAAACTAAACTTTAATCATATAATAATAATAATATTTTCGTTTTCGAATCACACGAGATTATTATTCGTTTAGCTGCTTTGTCCAACTAACTCATTTTCACGATTGAAGAGAATCCGAATTAATGTATGTGTCGTCAACAGATCGTCAACCGATTATCAACTTCAGATCGACAATAAATTGCACTGTGTATATCACGCTTAACGAAATAGTGTCGATTTAAATTTCCCGGGAACTTCCTTCGCAGCGTTGCCAAATTTTTCCAGTAATGGCTACCGAAAGATAGAAAAACCGAGTACATCAGTATTAACACATAATTATCTCTCGAAATAATATGGTAACCTATCCTGAAAAAAATATATTTTGTTTATTAATCTTTAAAGCACATTATGTCAGTTTTTAGTATATTTCGCTGTGGCCGATTTTTAGAAAAAAAATCATAAGTGAATGCATTACAATGAACGTCCATTTACGGCAATGCTTTCAGTCGCGGAAACGACTCGGTTTTGAATTGAAATATCTCGCTTTAGAGTGTGGTGACAAGATATAATTTTTACACCATTTGAAAGCGGAAGTACTAATCTTTAACATACATGAATTTCAATATACTTTATCCGGGAAGACTGAAATAGAGGTTCCTCCACTTCGGGAACGGAACGAGGATATATAAGCAGCGACTCTGGCCGCGCGCCGCTTATATGACGGTGCTCTCTCGTATGAGATGTCGCTGAATTTTGATGCGTTTTTTTTCAATTCTCATTCTAACAATTTTCTTGCGTATTTCTCATAATCTACGTACATCTGTGTGATATCGTTGAAGTAAGGAGTGTATTGTTTTGGTAAGAAAATGCCTAGATCTACGTCTAACATCGGGCGTAATTCTCGAGATGCGAAACGAATGCGTTTCTCTCGATCACTGGAAACAGCAGATGAACGAGACGAAAAACTTAATAATAATCGTCTCCAAGAGTCCTTAACGAGGCAAAGAGAAGGTCCTGAAGACCGAGAGGTGCGCCTTGCCGATCGTTGAGAACGAACATCTCGAAGCAGAAAAATAGAAACGATTGAACAAAGGGAAGAGAGACTTCGTGAGCGGCACCAACGTATTCGCGAGGCTGAAACGCCGGTACAAAGACAATTGAGACGTATGACTGATCGCGAACGCCATGTCAGAGCTCGGGAAATGCAAACACCTGACCAGAGAGAACAGGAACGAACTGCAGATCGTGAGCGACATGCTCATGCCCGGGAAAATGAATCTCCTGAAGACACTTTACACAGACGTATTGTCGATAATGCGCATCGTGCACAATATAACGAGCCAGCCTTGCCCCGTGCCCAATGGACTCCCAAGGCGAATTCCGAACTTTGTTATGACAAATCCATTGCGTATGAAAATGATGTTGATATTGGCACGATGTCTGAAGTTTGCAGTTTTTGTGCAGCCTATAAATGGAAGAGGGAACCACCCGGCTTATGCTGCTTAAACGGGAAAGTTAAACTAAACGAAATACTACCGCCACCGGAGCCCCTTAGAAGCATTTTGTTAGGGCATCATCCAATGTTTAAAAATTTTTTAGAGAATCCTAGAAAATACAATGCAACGTTCCAAATGACCTCTTTTGGTGGTGAGCGTATTAAGGAAGGCAATTTCATGCCGACATTCAAAGTCCAGGGCCAGATATATCATTTAATTGGAAGTTTGTTACCTACTGATGACAGAAACCCAAACTTTTTACAAAGTTATTTTATGGGCGATGCACAGGCTGAAGCACAAAGAAGATCCGATGTTTCTGGTAATAATGATGTCAACTTAATTACAGTCTTACAGCAAATGTTGCATGAACATAATTCTTATGTAGTACGTAATTTAAATACCGCTCTAGAAAGCATGCCTCATGACAGTCATAATTTTAAAATTATCATCCACGCCGATGGACGACCTGTCGGGGAACACAGAGGTAGGTACAACGCTCCCACGACAAATGAAGTCGCAGTTCTCATCGTAGGACAAGAATTTGGTAGGCGCGATATAGTTTTAAAGGCCCGAGACAATTCCACCCAGCGAATTAGTGAAACACACAGATCTTATGATGCTCTACAATACCCGTAAATGTTCAGTCGCGGTGAGGGTGGATATAGTATATGCATGCCACAAGTTAATCCTATTTCTGGGGCTCCAAATACGGCTAAAACTGTATCGGCGATGAATTTTTATGGGTATCGAATGATGACGCGGCGGGGACAGTTCAATCTTCTTCATTATTTCAGAGCCTTACTAAATCAGTTCTGCGTGGATATGTACGCAAAAATTGAATCAGAACGACTTCGATTTATAAGGGCTAATCAAAGTACTTTAAGAGTCGAAAATTATATAGATTTGCACGATGCAATTAACAATAACGAAAACATGTCTGACTTGGGACAGTTAGTTGTTTTGCCTTCGTCTTTCACAGGAGGACCATGATACATGCACGAATGTACACAAGATGCTATGGTGTACGTAAGGAATTTTGGTCGGCCGGATCTTTTTATTACCTTTACATGCAATCCTAAATGGTCAGAGATAACAGACAACCTATTTCCTGGGCAAACACCACATGATCGTCATGATATATTAAGTCTCGTGTTTCATCTAAAAGTACAGAAACTTATGGATTTAATAGTAAAGAATAAAATTTTTGGCGAGACGATTTCCAAAATGCATACTGTGGAATGGGAAAAAGGAGGCCTTCCGCATGTGCACATTTTGGTCTGGTTAAAAGACAAAATTAGGACAAACCAAATAGATAAAATAATAAGTGCTGAAATACCAAATGCACATGAAGATCCTTTGTTACACGATAACATAAAAAAGAATATGATACATGGCCCATGTGGGCCTCTTAATCCTAACTCTCCTTGCATGCAGTCTGGGAGGTGCACTAAAAAATTTCCGAAAGCTTTCCTTGCTGAAACCCAAACGGGAGAAGATGGGTATCCAAAATACAGGCGACGTGCACCTGATAGTGGCGGCTACACAGCAGTGTTGACCTCACATCACGATCATTCTGTCATCGTTGATAAGTGATGGGTTGTACCATATTGCCCCTTACTTTCCAGAGCGTTTAATGCTCACATCAATGTTGGGTACTGTAATTCAGTTAAGTCTATCAAATATATATATGCAAGTATGTCAATAAAGGCTCTGATCAGGCTACATTTTCATTGGAAGGAGGAATAGACGAAATTAATACTTACCTAACTGGGTGATACCTGAGCACATCTGAAGCTATATGAAGGATCTTTGCTTTTCCAATCCACGAAAGAGCACCAACAGTAGTCCACTTAGCAGTCCGTCTCGAAAATGGACAAAGAGTGTATTTCACTCCTCAAAACGCTCATACTAGAGTGCAAAACCCTCCAAAAACAACATTAATGGCATTTTTCGAATTATGCTGCAAAGATGACTTCGCGAAGACTTTATTGTATAATGAGGTACCTAGCTATTACACTTGGGGTGATGGAACATTTACGCGAAGATGACAAGGCGCATTTGTGGAAGGATATCCTGGCGTAGAAAAATCCAACGCTCTTGGCAGGGTTTACACAGTGCATCCCAACAATTCGGAATGCTACTACTTGAGGATGCTACTGCATGGAGTGCGAGGTCCGGAATCATCCAATGCTTTAAAAACTGTAAATGGTGTCTTACACAAAACATTTCAAGCAGCTTTCCAGGCACGTGGGTTGCTTGAAGACGACCAACACTGGGGCAAAACTTTAGAGGAAGCGGCATTGTTTCAACACTCTTCCAAACTGCGCGACCTGTTTCTAATAATTTTAGTTTTTTGCCATCCATCACAGTCAGTAGCACTGTGGGAGAAGTATAAAAGTGAATTATCAGAAGACATTCTCCTGCGTATACGTTGACAATTTCCAGATATTGACGTCGACTTTAGTGAAAACATATATGGACAGGCTTTAACAATGATTGAAGACCACGCCTTTGCACTGAGCGGAAAAAATCTCACACTTTTGGGTTTGCATTCGCCTAGCCGGGAAGATAATAATATCAACCGTGAATATTTACGCGAGACCTCATATAACGTCCAGGAATTAGAACAATATTTAATTGACAACGAAAAGTTACTGGTCAATGACCAAAGAGACGCTTATACGAAAATACTACAAAGTGTTTATGATGGTGGTATTTTCTTTCTCATTGCACCCGGTGGTACAGGCAAAACCTTCCTTATAAATTTACTATTGGCCAAATTAAGGTCGGAAAAAAAGATTGTGCTCGCCGTTGCATCCTCAGGTTTAGCGGTGACATTATTACAATATGGCAGAACAGCTCACGCAGCATTCAAACTTCCTCTGAGTATATGTCACACAGAAACTCCTGTTTCCAGTATATCGAAACAAAGTGACACAGGAAAAGTTCTTAAAGAATGTAGACTCAGTCTGGGATGAATGCACAATGGCGCATAGAGCATCTGTAGAAGCATTAAATAGAACCCTTTGTATAAATATATACAGGGTGTTTCAAAACACTACTGCATAACTTCACCCACGTGTAGGAAACGTCATTTCAAGCAAAAAAGTTCCTATAAGCATGCGTCCGAATCACCTAGGTTACGGAGCTATGGCAACCGAAAGATTTTTTTCGGGACTCCATGCGGTACCCTAGAAACAATGCCATAGAGTCTTCCCTGTTCGATGAGGGGAGATGAAACTTGGTACGAAGTTACATCAGATTTGTATCCATGCTTGGCAGTAGTTGCATCAACCATATATGGCGCTGTCTCCTTGGTAACGCCACAAATGTAACGTAAATGCCCCCATGAAAATTGAATTTTCAGAATTATCTCGTTTATTTATCGAGATTCGCGAAAAGTATTGCTTATCACACAGCATGGCCTTTTCAAATATATATATATATATATATATATAGACACACACGCTCACGCACACGCACACACATATATATATATATAAGTAAAACATTAACTTTAAAGGGATGCTAATTTTAGCTATTTAAGCCAACATATGCTTTTCCTTCAAATGTTTCTGATATAACGGACACTAGGAAATAACGGACGCCCCCCCTCCCTGAAACAATCTTTCATGTAGTTTTTTTTCAATTTTTAAAAATCACAGAATGATTTTAAAAATTCGTTAACTCATATTCGACTTTCCAAGATTTGTAATTATCATTGTTATCGTCTCGCTCTTTTATGGCGAATACATCAATCCAAATGTAACATTTTGCACTAATTGTAAGTGAGACTGAATTTCAACTCCTCCTACAACCTGACAATGAGTTTATGTAAGGGTTCAATTCTCGTATTTTTTAGTGTTCGTTTGAGTCGTGAATTTCAAATCGGGCGACGCTCTGTGAGTTGTTGATCACAAAAAAACAACAGCAATGATTCACTGCTGATGCTCTTCATCTCCGAAGAAGTCATACTTTCTATCCACTTTATCGGAGAAATTTTAAAGGGAATGTTTTTTTTCGGGGGCGCCTGATGGAATCCAAAATGCGGAGGCTCATTTCTCTCGCTTTTGGAGAGCGGACTTTAAAAAATAACGTCAAGGGCGCGGAAAAAGACAATGGATGTGAGAGGCGCTGGAGACAAACGGGTCAAGCGACCTCCTCCCCTTTAACCTTCTCCTTTTACCTTACAGTTGCTATGCGCTTACATTCGTCCAATATTTCCCTATTGGATTAGCAGACCTTTGTGTTTCTTGCGTTTTCTGTTTGTCGTTCCCAAGCGCCAACGTCTATGTTTCGCGAGAAAATCTGCTTCGTTCAATAAATAAAAGATATGAACTTCAAAAAGTCCAAGTCTGTGGGCCAACTTCATGATACTCGGATGAGGAAGTGGAAGATTTCTACCAAGAAGGCAAAGGAAGCTGCCATCTAAAAGTGGTCATGGGTGATTTCCATGCCAAGGTAGAAGGAATACGACAGTGCAGTTGGAAAATATGGCTATGGAGACAGAAACGAACGAGGAGACAGACTTGTAGACTTTGCTGAATTTACTAGTCTATATATAATGAACACTTTCTTCAAAAAGAGTCCCAATAGAAAATGGACCTGGAAAGGACCCAATGGTACAAAAAACGAAATTGACTACATACTAGTCAATAAGAAGCAATTGTCTGAAGACTGTTCCCTCAATCAGTTTAAAACTGGAAGTGACCATCGCTTGGTAAGATGCAGAATAAAGTTCAACTCACAGTTGGAAAGACAAAGGCTTATAAAGAAGAAGTCTAAGTCTATTATCAACAAGCAAGTGCTAAAAGAACCAAAAGAAGAATTTCAACTCCAACTGAAAAATCGATTCAGTATGCTGGAAGACCAAGAAGTTGAATCAAAATTAATAGAGATACTCAAGGAAACCGCTCAAGAAATAGACGGAACAGTTAAAACAAAGCCAGATAAAAAGTTTACAGAAAAAACAAAACTGCTGATGGAGAAAATAAAGGAAATGAAAATTACTAATGATCCTAAAGAAGTGATCCATTTCCAGAACTAATTGCAAGCAAAATTATAAGGAGGTGCATCAAGGAAATGTGAAGACATATAATTATGATCTAATTCTAATAGAAGATACCAGAAAATGAAGCAAAATCTCTCGATCGGAAAGAGACAAGTGGTGGCCTTGGTGATGGAAATGTTTGCGCATAAACATTAATCAATTTGTTTAACATTTAAGTATTTATTACGGCTGAACGAATAAAAATTTTCAAATTTCTATACTCCTGTTTTCATTATTTGGCAAATACTACCGAAAGAAAAAATTTCAGCTTCATAGCACATTTAGAAGTACCTAAACCATGAAACGTTTGAAAATAGTTTATAATTTTGAACGGCCAAGAAAATAAACATTGTTGCAATTTTTCAATTTTTCCTCCGATTATTTTTTTATTTAGATTCACCTATGTATTAAATTTCAGCTCTCCAACTATTGTAGTTTGGGCCAGACATTAGTATCCTCCTATATCCTATAATCCTATATCCTCTGTAAGAAGAGTGCTTATAGAATGTCTAGTGAAGGTGTGCTTGCAATATTCTCTCACCCTAAAGTAAAGAGTATGAGTCCACAAATAATTTTTAAACGCAACAGTTTGCACCTTCTTGTCGATTTACGTGTTTTTTCTTATGGTCAATATTGGGGTAAAAACAACCCCTAAAATTTATAATTATATAAAATTTAGAGGTTTTTAGCATTCGTTACGAATACCTCACATTTATGCAAAATTTTCATCGATATAGCACCTCTAGAAGTGCATTTATATTAATTTCATTGTTTAAAATTTTTGGATTTTTAACAACCACAATATAAAACTTTTGTGAAATTTTCAATGTTATTTACCACCGGAACATTATTTCCTAACTTTGTTAAAATTTTCAGCTTCCTCGAACTTCAGAAAGTACATAAACATTAGTCAATTTTTTAAACATTTTAGTATTTATTACGGCCGAACGAAAAAAAATTTTCAAATTTCTGTAATCTCGTTTTCATTATTTGACAAATTCTTCCAATAGAAAAAATTTCAGCTTCATAGCTCATTTAGAAGTAGCTAAACCATGAAATGTTAGTAAAATTGTTTATAATTTTTGTCGGCCAAGAAAATAAAAAATGTTGCAATTTTTCAATTTTTCCTCCGATTATTTTTTTATTTTGATTCACCTATGTATTAAATTTCAGCTCTCCAACAATTGTAATTTGGGCCAGATATTAGTATCCTCCTATATCCTATATATCATTCTATAAGCACTCTTCTTACAGAGGAGGATATAGGATATGTATCTACTATAATATATTTTGAAGCGTGTGTTTGTGTATTTGTGTGTTTGTTCATGGAACTCCTCCTAAACGGTAAAAGCTAGAATAACCAAATTTGGTACGATTCTTTCTTACATCCTAACTTAGTGAATGGTCAAGGTTTGGTCAACCAGGATTAATCAGTTCTGCCAATATTGGGGATTAACATTTTTCCATAAGATAACACGTATGAATCCATTTCTTGACTTGCAAGTAGGGTTGCCAACTTTTAGATCTTCATGAACCGGAGAAGTTACTACGGGTTGCCTACTTAAAGATATTCATAAACCGGAGTTTGCTTGAAACCTGGATACTTTAGAACAGTGGTGCCAACCTACGGACCGGTTGCGGCCCGGGAAGGATTTTTGTGCGACTCGCGATGCCATGACGAAAAAGCAATCCTAATAATTTATCAGACATATTCGTACATTTTTATGAAGATTTTTATCATAAAACCTTCAATATTTAAATGTTAACCATAAAAAACATTATTTTGACAAGATTTTCGCTTGCATAGCACATCCGAATATATAGCTAACTTCCAATTTAAACTCTAATCCGGCCCGCAGAAGAATTTGCAACTTCCACTGCGGCTCGCCGAAGGATTCGCAACCACCGATGTGGCCCGCCGTATAGAAAAAGGTTGGGCATCACTGCTTTAGAAGAAACCCAAGAGGAATAAAATGTAATGATAAATATATTCAATATTCTTAAATGCATGATTTTAGGATATATGATTAAAAATCGTTGTTTATTTTTTTAATATCGCTAATTCACTATATTGTAAGAGAATCGTCAATTTGTTTTTTGTATAAAACAAAATACAATGGAAATTAAAGTGCAAACTATCTTAATTCGAATCATTTATAAAAAACGCTTAAAAAGTCATAAAAAAGGCTTTCCGCTGCAATCGAAATTGAACCGGAGATTTGTGCTACTCACCTGGAGACCGGAGATTATGGCGATGACCCGGAGATCTCCGATACGAAAGTCGGAGGTTGGCAACCCTACTTCCTTCAAGCATAAAAATACGTAAATATGGACTGATTTTTTCGTTTTTGCTTTATCTATATAAATAAATTTGTAACCTCTGTCTGTACATTTGTTTTTTTGTCGGGGTTTAACTTTTTTTGTGTTTTGCATCACAAGAAGACGTTTGAACCGGTTTGCAGAATTGTTGTCTATCTGTCTGTCTGTTTGTTTGTTACCGCATCACGCAAAAACGGCTGGTCGAATTTTTATGAAACTTGCAGCGTATCTTTAGACTGGTCCAACTTAAAATATGGACTGTGTGGTGTATCTCAAAAAAAAATTTAATTGGGGGTTTGGGGGGCATCGATTTGATTTTTCGACGATAACTCCCGAATAAATTAACTTATGAAGTTCAAATTTGATATTTGTCACTTACAATATAAGTATAAGATCAAGTTTATAGATGAGCAAAATCAGAAGAAGGGGAGGAGGGGTTGTGGGGGGGGGGGGGGGGGGGGCACCCGTAAGAGATATCGCTGATTCCAAGCTAACGGTTGATTGCATCGAAGAAGAATAAATAAGAAATATTTTAGGAAAACAATTTGGGTAAATATTTTAGGAAAAAGTCTGTCTGTTTGTTACCGCATCACGCAAAAACGGCTGGTCGAATTTTTATGAAACTTGCAGCGTATCTTTAGACTGGTCCAGCTTAAAATATGGGCTACTAGCTGGAGTGCCCATTGAATTTCAACGGATTTAGTGAAACTAAAACTTCGACCGTGTAACATGTACGCATCGCAAGAATAAGATAGTACACAGTTATAACTGCTGAATAAAGCAAAAATGAAGAAAACAGCTCCGCATTTTCCTATTTAGATGAATGATGGAAGAAAATCTTTAACTGTGAAAAATCAAAAATAAGGTGTAAACTCCCTCCCCCTCCCTCCCACTCTCTCACTCTCCCGCCCTCCCCCTCCCTTCCTCTCCCTCCCTCTCTCTCTTAAATGTAAGAAGGGACTATATAGTCTCAATATAAATGCATTGGAATCTCAATTTCGGCGACAATGGGAGTTGTCATGGTGACTTATAATTGGTATTGTAATAAAACTGATAAAATCACGTATTTTATTGATTCTATCCGCATTTCTACGTGAATTAGACCAGAATTCGGAATCTGTCTTAAATAAAAATAAACTTGGTTCTTTCCCGCAAAGAAGTATTCAAGTCTCCAGTTCGTACCGTGATTTTAAGTAATTTTAAAGTGCAAATTCAAAGTAGTCTACACTCACCCCTGTATTTCAGTTGCAGGACGCGGCAAAGTACATGGCGTTCGATAATTAAATCGTTCGCCATTTTGAATCGAAGTGACGGACAGAAGCAAAACCTTGACCATTCACTAAGTTAGGATGTAAGGAAGAATCGTACCAAATTTGGTTATTCTAGCTTTTATCGTCTAGGAGGAGTTCCATGAACAATCCAACAAACACACTCTTCAAAATAGAGTAGATGTGGTGGTCTCAAAAAAAGAAATTTTAAGTGGGGTTTGGGGGGGGGGGGGGGGCATCGATTTGGTTTTTCGACGATAACTGTCGAGTAAATTAACTCAGGAAGTTCAAATTAGAATTTGTCACTTTCAATACAAGTATAAGACCAATCTCCTATATATTTATGAAAGTTTGTTTGTTTGTGCATCTATACATTTCCAAACCGTTAAAGCTAGAATAATGAAACTTTCAACAAATAGGGAGGTCGTAGGTTACTTTTTAATATTAATTGTACAAAAAGCAAAATAACTCTGTTTGCTAATGCATTGTCAACTAGAGATGGGTCAGAAAGAACGGGACAGTTCTTTTCGAACTGTTCTGATGCCGAAACTCTTCAATAAAATAACTGTTCTCATAAACTTCCTGTTCTCAAAGAACAGGTAACTCTACATCTTATACACAGTGAGAAAGGTGGGAAACGTCTACTTCCTTATCCGTCAATGGACGGCGGGGACGTGTATTTTCCCAAGTCCTACTCTTATTGATTTGAATCAAATTTGGTAGGATTGTGGAGGGCTCCCAGGAATAATTCGTAATCGGTTTTCGTTTCTCTCTGCCCGTTTTATTCAAAACGGCGGCCGAGTGAATTCTTAAATACCATATATCATCTAGAATTCCAATCGGATTTGAACCAAATTTTCCCGGGCAACGCTGGGAATTTCTGCTAGTTCGACGAATAAATCTTTATACTATCTTATTCCTACTAAGTTTACATGTTATACGGTCGAAGTCTTCAGAAATACGCTATTTGATTCGAAATTTTGTGGATTTTTCGTACTCTTTCCGGGCGTTGCCAAGGAATCTCTCATTGTTGTCTCCGATTCAATTAGTGCCAATTAAACATTCAAATAGACGAAGGTTTAGCGTTATTCGATTCGCACTTTTGTTTAAGCAAAGAAACGATCGATGTTTATGGATAGCAACGTAAATAGATACTGATTATTATTCAGGAAGCGTTTATTGATGAACGTAATTGAACCTTCTTTCGTCTGTTGAATACTGGAATATTACATTTTTACTTTCTCCATACGTAGTAATGGGAAAGTATTGTGTTCACTAAAAAAATCGACTTCGAGATTTCAACAGAAATACACGTTTTGAGGTCCCTAGAACATTTAGACTATTTTCGGAATGATGTCTGTGTGTGTATGTTATTGTGGGCGCTCTAACTCAAAAAGCACTTGTCATATTGTCACCAAATTTCATATATAACACTTTCGCATGAGCACAAAGAACTTATTAGTTTTTGGACGTACCGGTTAACCGTTTATTCGAAAGTCGATTCGGTTTTTGCGATATTTCTACGATAATGTCATTATTGTATACATTGACCATTACAAAAAATGTAGAAAATATAATTTCCTACATTTTTTATTTAAAACAATTTTCCATAGCAGATATTGTTTAGGAATTATTTATAAATAATCGGGTTTTCGGGGTCCGTCAAATATCTTCTTAAAAACATCGTTACTGCTAATCTCCGTGAGAACCAAAGTTGTAGAGAATGATATTTTTTCCAAATTTTGTTTGAAACAAATTTTCGTAGAACAATCCATTTCGGAAAAATTTCTTTTTTACTTTCTCCATACTAATGGGAAAGTGATCACGAAAAAATACATTTCGAGATTTCAACGGAAATACGCGTTTTGAGGTCCCTGGAACACGTTTAGACTATTTTCGGAATGATGTCTGTGTGTATGTGATTGTGGGCGCTCGATAACGGCTACTTCTACGATAAAAATGTATAGGAAAGGAAATACTCGTCTTTAGCAGTACTACAACTTTTATTTGAAAAATATTTTGATATGAGCAATACTTGACGAGACATGACGAAAATTTAATTTTTTGTCATTAGTAAAGTGGTACCCCTGATTGGCGTACGTGATTCATTTTCGCGATCTCCTTATTCTATTTGATTGTAAGTCCTTAATATAAAATTTCATGAAAATCCGTTCAGTAGAAGCCGAGAACGAACATGCGGACGGACGGACGGAGGGACGATAATAGGCGCTCACGCTGTAAGCGAAACGCGCCTAAAAAAAGTAAATGAACAAAGGAACTTACCAAATGATTTAATTTAACGAAAGACAAAATAGTAAAGAATCTCAGAGTGAATATTACCCTCAGACCATTATCTCGATTCTCTCACCCACGAGTTCTGTTACAAGAAAATTGTTTACATCAACAATACTTTGGAAACAATGAAACGATTTATCCGATCACAATTTGTGGAAAATCTACGTCTAATTATTTGACTTACTTACATAGCTTTAAAAACATCTTCCACACGAAAATATCATTAAAAATCATAGTAATATTTCAATAATTATAATCAACAAATATTAGGTTGTCATGTAAACAAAGCAAAATCGCACACAGAATTTGAAAAACGATATTACGTTAAAAATTTTCCAACATAAACGCATTGGACCAGGGGTTCTCAGGAAAATTTTTTCTGGAAAATGACTGGTGGCCGCACCTGTTTTTTTTTACATTTCCAATATTTATTTTAAATATTTTTTAAAAATATGATAAAATCAATAATGTACATACCTCTTACTGTCAAAAATGTTTATTAAATAGAAATTCATCCACAGCTGTCTCCTCTACAGCTAAGCGGAGCGCAGCTTCAAGATTCTCATCCTTCAGTTTGTTACGGTGTTTAGATTTTAGGAGATGAAGCGAGCCGAATGTCCTTTCACACATCACTAGTCGGAAAAATAGTTAACCCTTCGGCACACGCAATGCCCTCAAAAGACATGAGCACACGCATGTATCTGTGAGATACATTATGTTTCTAATGCAAATTATAATGTTTTTACACTTGTCAAAGTTCCTGAATTTATTTTTTTACGCTCTCAGATATCCGTTGGAAATAATAAAATATTAAATCTCCAGTTTTTGCTTATTTTTGATTAATTGCAGTTATATAGAAAATGTTTCCAAGTATTAATTAATTATTGCATTTTGAGTGATGGTATATTTAATTATTTTCTATTAAGACAAAAATTAATCAATGTAAGAACTAAAGAAATATCAATACTAAATATACTTTGTTTAATTTTTAAAAATTGTTTAATTGTTTAGTGATATAAAATTTGTCAGAATCAGAGCCTGAACCACACGTTCAATTTTCACAGCAACTTGAGCAAATCATATTGGCATGTTCTAAACAAATATATGAATCACAAAATTTACAACAACATTTCGTCAACCTAGTTCTTTTCGTAATGTTGCAGCGGATGCAGCGCTTTCTTTTTTTACTTTGTTGTGGAACTTCTTCATCTTGTCTCTGTCTTGTAGGCTGAAATCTTTGCAGCTGAGTCTGTTTCTTATTTCGTTTTTATTTCCAAGATAAATCACCTGAGCATTTACGGCACTAATATTCAGAATAGAATAGAATATGACCATTGGCCATCTTCTGATGTTTCATTCAATATTATAGGTCTCAGTCATTTCATCTAGAACATCGACTCCGGATTTTGTTATCCAAATGCATGCTTGAAATCAATACTACTGTTTTCCCTTTTTTAGGAACATATGAAACAAGAGTAGTATCATTATTGAACCCAAATAAACTACTTCTTTCATCCCAATTTTTGGATGAAATAAAGCAGGGTGGGATGCGGACCAAAATAATCTTCATCTTGCCCATCATTATTATTTGAAAAACAAATTTCTCTCAATATCTTGTTCATTTTCAAGGTTGAAAACACGTTTATCCGAAGACATTCCGAAAAATGTCACTCTACTTCAACACTAACGTGAGAGCACCCAACGTATCTGAGAGATACGATCCGAGACGCTGCAGTCGAAAACCGACACTAACAGTAACACGAATTGAGTTAAACTGACCAAACGTTGACAAGAGATGCATGGAGAAGTAGGTGAAAGGTACTATGACTCACAGCGTCCACAAGGTAGTGAGTCACGAGTAGTAAACAAAAATATGAGTCATGTATCTCTCAGAACCATTGCGTGTGTCGAAGGGTTAAAACTAGCAGAGCCAGATCTTTATAATTGTCGGATTTTTTAAAAATATCACACCAAAACTTTTCAACTGTCACTTTATTTTCATGAAAATTGCGTTTCATGTGTTCATCTCGACGAAGTTCCATTAAGGAATATCTAATGTTGGACCAATCGATGGACGATAGAGAGGGAAAAGAAGATAAACGAACTTGAATGTCTTTAAAATTTTCAACATTCAGTTCGGAAAAAGGGTTTGAGAGGAAAGAAAACCTAGTGAAAAATTTTGCTTCCATAAATCTTACCCCAAGTTCATCATGCACAGTTTCTAAATATCTTGTAATTCTTTCGCACATTCTGCTTTGGATTTATTGTGGCTGGGAATCGAGGAAACTAGACAGGGAAAAATGGTTAAATCTTTTTCTTCTTTCACATGTAAACTGATGTCTGTTATCGTATTTTGGAATTTCTCGGTTATGTAAACAGTATCAACTATTGTTAAATCGGGTTGCTGCAGTTGGCGATTTACGGAACTGAATTTAGGCAAAAAGTCGTTCAAAAATAAAATACACGAGCGCACAGCACTGTCTTGCAGTTGGTGAACCAGTTCCATATTAACAGATTTCAAAGCATTCACTACGTTGTCGTAAAGTTCGCATAGACGCTGAATACTTGACTCAAGTCTCAACCAACGAATTGCATTATAGTTGAGGAGCACATTATGTTTCTCGCTTGTCGTTTCACAAAGCGACTGAAAGCTATTTTTAAGGATACTGCTTGTATTTATCCTATTAATAGTTTTCTTTACAACATTCCCAACATCTTCCATTGTTTTACATACAACCTTACAAATGAGAACTTCCTGGTGAACAAAACAATTTAATCTGAAAATTTCATTTCTACAATCATTCCTGAAATTTTCTTAATACCCCATTCGCCTCGCTCTGCATTGCGGCTGCTCCGTCAGCAGTGATGCTGCAAAGATTGTTAAATAAAATTCCTAAAGCATACAATCGAGACTTTACGGCTTCGTAAATGTTTTTGGCATTTGGGCGTTCTTTTATAGAAACCCAACATAAGAGTTTTTCTGAAAAACTACCTTTGTCAATATCAAGGAAACGGGAACATACAACTATCTGATTGATTTTAGTGATGTCATTACTTTCATCAAGTGGAAAACTGAAATATAGACTTTTTGAAATAATACCTGCAATCTCATTTCCTAGTTAATTACCAAGCTCTATAAATCGTCTTCGAACTGCGTCATTGCTAAGAGGAATGTCCCTGAATAACTGATTATCTGGTTGTATGGAAAGAACCAATGTTTTAATAAATTCGCCATCTGTGAAAGGCTTTTTGTACTTCCCGATGCAATAGCAAGCTTTAAATGCAGCTAATTTTAGCTCGTCCTCACGAGAAAGGAATACTTTCATTAATTTTTGTTTTTGAAGCAGATCATTCCTACTGGCGTTTACCAGTTTTCTGCCCGCACACGGATCATTAAATTTTTTCTCAACTTCCGATTCGTGTGTACTGAAATGACGCTGAACTGCATAAGTTTTTATTTGGCCAATTTCAGTTTTACACATTGCACATATCATTACGCTTTCTGCCGAAACAGGCTTTAAAAACACTAAATAATTTTCTTCCCACTCTGGATTAAATTTTCTTTTTTCAGCTCTAAAAATACTGAATTCACTACGGAAAAGCAAACTAAATTAAGATTTCACTAGAAAATCATCACTGAATTTCTGGAAGCATGCTGTATTTCACTTACAGTCAGACTTATGATCACACTTACAAAAACACTTCACGCTGCACCATCACTGATGATCACTCTAATTATTATTGTATTATTAAAAGACAGACACAATGAAAAAGTGGGATGAACACAAAAGACGCCTTAAATTAAACAAATAATTGATATATAATGCAAGAAAACTGAAAACGAAACATTAACAATAGGTGAATAGCACATATGACTTGAGCGTACCTACTCCTTCCAGATAAACTCGTTCACGACTTCCCAGGCCTCCCTAGCTTAGAGAATAAACCATTCGTTTGTTTACTAAAGGACCAAATATTTCTATTAACGCCTTAAAAGAAAGAAGAATTATCTAAGAAGTTATGGGACGTTCTCGGCCGAGAATTATAGTCAATAACTTTCCCTCAGTGTGTATAGAGGAGCATCTGGATCGTATCTGTATGTACCGGACAAGGGACTATTCATTCGGTGGGTCCAGTCGCAATGTTGCTCTCGAGTCTAGACTCTAGAAGGCTCCGAACAAATTACTGCGTTGAAGAAGGCGTCGACGGCGCCGAACGTGGTGGCCGCACCAAAATTTCTTGGTGACCGCACTTGAGA
Source organism: Uropetala carovei (assembly GCA_036926305.1). Taxonomy (NCBI): domain Eukaryota; kingdom Metazoa; phylum Arthropoda; class Insecta; order Odonata; family Petaluridae; genus Uropetala; species Uropetala carovei. The sequence continues at coordinate 937,674 of JAXCHB010000075.1, forward strand.
ATATCTGCATTGGACTCACAATTTCGGCGACAATGGGAGTTGTCATGGTAACTTATAATGGGTATTGTAATAAAACAGATAAAATCACGTATTTTATTGATTCTAAATGCATTTTTATGCTAATTCGACCAGGATCCGGATTCTGTCTTCAATAAAAATAAATTTTGTTCTTTTCTTCATAGAATTAGTAAACAAACGAATGGTTTATTCTCTAAGCTAGAGAGGCCTGGGAAGTCGTGAACGAGTTTATCTGGAAGGAGTAGGTACGCTCAAGTCATATGTGCTATTCACCTATTGTTAATGTTTCGTTTTCAGTTTTCTTGCATTATATATCAATTATTTGATTGATTTAAGGCGTCTCTGTGTACTACGGGGGTGGGCAAACCGCGGCCCGCGAGGGCATTTAATGTGTCCCGCGAGGATCTTGTGAGATTGAAATTTATATACTAAGCACAGAAATCTTCTTCACGATAAAATAATTTTTCTTATATGATTCTCGACTAATATTTAATCGGGTAAAACTTATGTCAAATATACATAGTCTGTCATTTCCATTTAAACATTCTTTGCTAAAAGATTATTTTCCGCTTTGATTTGAAGCCTTAGTTGCATCTTGCAATATGCAAAATAATCATCAAAATAATAGCTCACATTCATAATACCTCAGGAAACACAAAGAAACAGTGTGAATATAAGTTTCTGCGGCGTTTGGCTGCAATGAATTCCATTTTTCTCGATTTCACGAAGAAACAGTGTAATGAACAAAATTAAATAAATAAAAAGAAACTGTATGTGCTCAACAGAGTCGAAATATCTCTTCTTTGAAACTTGGTAACTTTCTCACGTCAATAAGTACGTACATATTGCTCGAGTAGAGTGGCAGCCTTTAGTTTTACATTGTTTACTTCTCCAACAGCATATAATTACCACACACACTAGGAAACGTTTTCTCCTCCACAATAGCTATTTTATCATAATGTTAATGAAGTCCTTGTTAGAAATGTGAACCGTGCTACGAGTCTACTCAAAAGCACATTCATAATAGCGTAGGTTGTCCTATCAAAGTAGTTAATGTACCCACTTGTATCGTACACGTGCTGTCATCATAAAGCAAATCGTGTGTTCCATCCTTGCAGAATGAAAACTCGGAAGAAAAGAAGAGAAGAAAACGGGGGTAGAATTCTTAAAAAGGCTTGGACGGAGAAATATCTTTTTGCGGAGTTTAACTTAAAAGCAATGTGCCTCATTTGTCATGAAACAGTTGCAGTATTTAAAGAGTACAATTTAAAATGACATTTTGCATATCAGCAAGAGGGACTTTTTACTAATCTATCATTGGATGCAAGAGCAAAAAAGGCCGCCGATTTATTATCACAATTGAGAAAACAACAAAGCGTCTTCACGTCACGGAATAACTTGGAAGAATCTGCGACTCGTGCAAGTTTTGCTGTGACGTATAATATCGTGAAGTTCAGTAAATCGTTTTCAGGCAGTGAATTTGTTAAAAAATGTATGGTCGATGTGGCTGAAATAATGTGTCCTGATCAAAAGACAAATTTTGAAAATATTATCTTACCCAGGAGAACAACCGTCCGTCGTGTAGAAGAGATAAATAACGACTTTTATGGCCAGTTAAAGGTAGCAGATAAATCTTTCGTCTGTATTCGCTAGCTCTGGACCATAGTACCGATGTAAGAGACACAGCACAGTTACTTATTTTATAAAAGGAGTGAATGAAAATTTCGAGGTAACCGAAGAATTGTTATCCAAGGAGTCTATGAAAGACACAACACGGGAGAGGATATTGAATTTGCCATGGAACACCTTGATCAGTGTCACTACTGATGGGACACCTAATATGATAGAGAAGAATGTTGGACTACTGAAAATAATTAAGGGTAGGGTGAAGGAAACATTTCCCGATCGAGATATTCTGTTTCTACATTGCATTATTCATCAGGAGACACTATGTAAAAGTATTCTTCGTATGGATCATGTGGTGAATACGGTTGTAAGAGTCGTCAATTTCATTCGAGCAAGAGGGTTGAATCATCGACAGCTCGTCTCTTTGCTAGAAAATGTCGGCGCAGAACAACAAAATATCCCATACCATTCAAATGTTCGATGGTTGAGCTTAGCCAAAGTTCAGAAGAGCGTGTGGAACGTGCAGGAAGAAATAATGTTTTTAGAAATGAAAACCAAAGATAGTTTCCAGAGATGATGGATGAAAAATGGAAGACAGCTCTTGCATTTCTTACTGATATTATGGACCATTTAAATAATCTGAACATAAACCACCAAGGCAAAACAGAATTATTAATGAAATGTATTCAGAAATTCAAGGTTTTAAATTAAAGCTGCTTTTGTTTTCCAAACAAGTTAAGAACGGGAATTTTGTTCACTTCCACACTCTAGAAAAGATTGCAGTGAATTCAGTAATAGCAGAAGTATACGGCAAAGTTCTTTCTAATCTACACAAAGAGTTCTGTCGCCGTTTTCAAGATTTTAAGGAATTAGAAAAAGAAATTAATTTGTTCTCCAATCCCTTTTCTACCGATGTTGAAAAAGTTTCTCCTGATCTTCAATTGGAAATTATAGACTTACAGAGTGACAATATTCTGAAAGAAAAATTTAAATCTGAGAGACTCTTCGCATTTTTAGATCTTTGAACGATGCAAAATTTTGTTACTTAAAAGACTTCGCAAGGAAAATGTTGGCTTTATTTGGATCCACATACATGTGCGAACATATACTTTCTTTGATGAAGAGGAACAAGTCGGAGTTGAGGTCGCAGATGACTGACGAGCATTTGGCTACTGTGTTTCGCATTGCCACGTCCGAATTGACTCCGTAAATGGGAAAATTGGCCAAAGATTTTAAGCATTTCCGCCTCGCATTGATGGTAATAAGTACTAAAAACAAATAAAATAATTCCTAATTCTATTCATGTCTAACATATTTATAGTAAGGACAAATAACTGTCAATCGTTTCTTTTATTATAGGTTCCGAAGAAATAGGATTCGATGAAGTTGATTCTTTGAAAAATTTCCACAAACATTCTGAAAAATAAACCGTTATTATGCAAAAATCCTCTTCTGTAAAGTAATTGTAACTAATATATATTAGGTGCTGATTAATTGAAATGTAATATTGCATGCAATTTAGTATAAATAAATGTTTATACTCTGTCGTTACATGCTTGCTCAGCATAACAGGCCTTAAAAATATTTGTCTCACCATAGAAGTGAATTACTGGATGTATTTGTAAGTTCATGATAAAGACTGATGATTGAGAAGAATTTTGTTGCTATAATTAAGGAAAATAGTTCCATTTGAAGTGAAGGAATTAACGGGAAACAGGAAAGGGAATACGCTGGCCACAGTTAAAGATACCAAGCTAGGAAAGTGTACAACGTATCACAAATGGGCGCGTTTCGTGCAATGGAGTATTAGAAAGCAATTATATACTTACCTGTACGTAAGGGAAATTGCGTTTTCAAGTTCTTTTCCTCATCAAATATAATCAATTTTCTTCCTATTTAATAATATTGCATGCACACGTAAGGAAATTAAACGTTTTTTTTGTGAGACTGTTTATGTTAGCAACAATGAAGAAGTAACCATGCAAGAAATTTTCTAAGTTCAATTCGATATAAGACATTCTTGTTTGATTTTCTCGATAACGGCTACTCTTACGATAAAAATGTATAGGAACGGAAATACTCTACTTTACCAGTTCTACAACTTTTATTTGAAAAATATATTGATATGAGCAATACTTTACGAGATATGACGAAAATTTAATTTTTTGTCCTCAGTAAAGTGGTACTCCTGATTGGCGTACGAGATTCATTTTTGCGATTTTCTTATTAGATTTGATTGAAAGTCCTTAATATCAAATTTCATGAAAATCCGTTCGGTAGAAGCCGAGAACGAACATGCGGACGGACGGACGGACAGACGATAATAGGCGCTCACGCTGTAAGCGAAACGCGCCTAAAAAGGAGATCAGGGCATTGACAGCAAGAGCAAAAGAGGCATTTACGAGGCGATATTAGTGAAAACAGTGATATGGAGGGTAGCATTACATATATGGGTGCGAGACATGGACAATGAGAAAAGAAGTGATGAGATTAGAGGCGTTTGAGATGTGGATATGGCGTAGATTAGGGAAAATCAACTGGACAGAGAGGAAAATGAACGGGGAAGTTTTGAATATAGCAGGAGAAGAGAGGAAGTTAATTAGAGTAATAATGGGTCTGTCTGTCTGACCGCGTACAAAATAACTAAAAAGATTAGGTAAGCTACAAACACCAAATTTTTACAATTTATTCTTTTACATTCGAACTAGATATAGAAAAAGTTTGCAGTCAGTATATCTGTCCTTTTGCATTTTAACAGGATATTAGAAAAGCCTTTACGAACTATATATACGGGTCAATTATGGCTCTCGTATTGTTGGCCGCATCCACAGCAACTAATGTAAATAAACAAGTATGCCATTAAGCGAAAGTAAGTGAAATGACACAGTTCTAAAATTTTATTCTATGAAATATTTTGTCGTTTTTATCAGGCGCGTTTCTCTTCCTGCGTGAGCGCCTCTTATCGCCGGTCTGTCTGTCCGTCCGTCCGTCCGTATGTTCGATCGAAGCTCTTCCTCTGCAAACTCTAATTCTCCTATTATGTACTAGTGAAGGTGTGCTTGCATTCTGCAAGCATTTTCTCTCACCCTAAAGTAAAGAGTATGAGCCGACAAATAATTTTTAAACGCAACGGTTCTTGCCGGTTTACGTGTTTTTCCTTATTGTCAATATTGGGGTATAAACAACCCCTAAAATTTATAATTATAAACTTTTATATAGGTTTTCAGCATTCGTTACGAATTCCTCACATTTATGCGAATTTTCATCAATGTAGCACCTCTAGAAGTGCATTTATATGAATTTCATTGTTTAAATTTTTTTAATTTTTAACAGCCACAACAATAAATATTTCTAAAATTTTCAATGTTATTTACACCGGGACATTATTTCCTAACTATGTTAAAAGTTTCATCTTCCTGGATCTACAGAAAGTACATAAAAATTTGTCAATTTGTTAAACATTAGAGAATTTATTGCGGCCGAACGATTAAAAATTTTCAAATTTCTATATTCCCGTTTTCATTATTTGGCGAATTCTATTTCTAGAAAAAATTTCAGCTTTATAGCTCATTTAGAAATACCTAAACCATGAAATGTTAGTAAAATAGTTTATAATTTTTACCGGCCAAGAAAATGAACATTGATGCAATTTTCCAATTATTCCTGCGATTATTTTTCCTGTTTCACCTGTGTATTAAATTTCAGCTCTCCAGCTATTGTAGTTTGGGCCAGTCATTAGTATCCTCCTATATACATATATAGTACTAGTGAAAGTGTGCTTGCATTCTGCAAGCATTTTCTCTCACCTGAAAGTAAAAATAAAAGCCAAAAATTACTTTCAATGCATAAGTTCGCATCTCGGTTCCGAATTACGTGTTTTTCTGTTTCGAAAATATTGGGGTAAAAACAACCCCTAAAATTTATAATTATAATACATTTATAGGTTTTTATCATTTGTTACGAATACCTCACATTTATGCGAATTTTCATCCATGCAGCACCTCTAAGTGTGTATTTATATGAATTGCATTGTTTAAATTTTGTTAATTTTTAACAGCCACAACAATAAACATTTCTAAAATTTTCTGTTTTTTACCACCAGGACATTATTTCCAAACTCTGTTAAAATTTTCAGCTTCCTGGATCTACAGAAAGTACATAAACATAAGTCAATTTGTTAAACATTTGAGAATTTATTACGGCCGGACGAATAAATATTTTCAACGTTCTATATTCCCGTTTTCATGATTTGGCGAATTCTACAGGTCGAAAAAATTTCAGCTTGATAGCTCATTTAGAAATACCTAAACCATGAAATGTTAGTAAAATTGTTTATAATTTTTAGCGGCCAAAATAATGCACATTGTTGCAATTTCGCAATTATTCCTCCGATTATTTTTCTTTATTCACCTCGGTATTAAATTTCAGCTCTCCAACTATAGTAGTTTGGGCCAGACATTAGTATCCTCCTATATATATATATATATATATATATATATATATCCTATATCCTCTGTAAGAAGAGTCGATATAGAATGATAATGGAAACTTTTTCTATTTCATTTTCACGTTTTGTGACTCTCCTCTTCAAATAAATTCTCTATCCTCCTATTCCTCTCTATTATTACCCATTCATTCTACCATTCTTTCTAAGCGCCTATTAGCGTCTGTCTGACCGTATGTTCGTTCTCGTCTTCTACCGAACGGGTTTTCAGGAAATTTGATATTAAGGACTTACTATCAACGATAACAAGAAAATCGCATAAATGAATCACGTAAGCCAATCAGGGGCACCAATTTACTGGTGATAAAAAATGAACTTTCCGTCATATCTCGTAAATTATTAGTCACATCAAAATATTTTTCAAATTAAAGTTGTAGAACTGGTAAATTAGAGTATTTATTTTCCTGTACATTTTTATCGTAGGTGTAGCCGTCATCAATAAAATCAAACAAGTATGTCATATTACGAGTTGAAATTTCTTGCATGGTTACTTCTTCATTGTTGCTAACATAAACAATCTCACAAACAAACGTTTAATTTCCTTAAGTGTGCATTCAATATTTTTAAATAGGAAGAAAATGGATTATTTATGACGAAGAAAATAATTTTAAAAAGCAATTTCCCTTACGTACAGGTATATAATTCGGTACTTCTTTGAATGGGTGCCCCCCTACTATAAAATGATCATGTTTCTAGGGTAAATGTTTACAGTAAATAGTAACATAGTAAATAGCAACGGAATTAACCCATAGAATAATGGATGAGTTAAAAAACTTTAATTCTAATTGTAAGAATCTATGGGAAAAATTAAACCTCGGCGAAGAGGAATTTTTGAAATGGCTGCAAGATCTTAAATCAAGGTACTTTTTCGCCGGGGTTTAATTTTTCCCGTAGCTTCTTAGAATTAAAGTTTTTTAACTCATCCATTATTCTATGGGATAATTCCTTTACTATTTACTACGTTACTAATTACTGTAAACATTTACTCTAGAAACATGATCATTTTATAGTAGGGGGGTACTCATGTAAAGAAGTACCGTTTTTTTTAAAGAAAGACCATTGAAAATGTTTTAAAACTATTCACGAGTGTAATTGCCGATAATTAATCTTGAGGACGCTGATGTCGAGAGCAATTACGTTCATTACTCTGTATGGAAAAAGTCATGTGTGAGCAACATCAGATTTGTTTATTGATGAAGTAGATTGGTATTTTTACTCTCTTTCCTTACGAGCGAAGAGTTCAACTCTCAATAAAATGCATCGGAGTAATAGCTAAAACCTTCAATCTAATACTGGCTCTTTTACCGGATGCGATAATTAAGGCCAATTACAGATTTGAGAAATAATTTACACTATAATTGAATGTTTTAACGCTAGATTGGTGAACAGACACATTACAGTTAAATTAGAAAGTCTCCTGGATGCGACTGCTGTCCAATCACGATATTGCAACGCAAAGTCGGAAGAGAAAAAGATTTATTAGAACGTCGAGGTCCTCGGGTGCATGTGTTAATGCTACAGAGGCGCTGTGCTGCAAAATGCTGTCGGCAATCGAACTGTGGCAAGTGACGCTTCCATTTGCGGTAGACAAGGTCAGGTCGAGTACGCCAACTTTTCTTCACGCGCTTATTGAATGCCTTCAGCATCAAACGTAACGCGTACTACATTACCAGTGCGATATTTGAATTAGGAATTCAAACTTTTAATTTATGGCTATTCGCTCTATTTTTTTATCGGTTTAAGATTATGTAGGTTATTTTCGAATAAATAAAATTGCCTCCTAATCTGTCGAATCCGAGAATTACGGAGAAACTGCTCTCGAAATATTCATTCGCTGAGAGAACCTTCCAGCGTAGTCGTCGCGCGACGGCACGAACAACCGAGACACGATTGATATTTCCTATAGGACAGTGGTTGACAAACTGTGTGACGCAACACACTGGGGTGCCGTAGCTGATTTGCAGAGGTGCTGCGAAAAACTTAGTTTAGTAAAAGAAAGTTAACGCTTTAGATGTTTTGGTAGGTGAATAGAGCAGTAATGTTTCTCAACGAAATCGATTATGATGTGGCACCAACAAAAGAATGAATCCAAAGGTTGTAACACTCATATGTAAGAATTTAAAAGCTTTTTTCAAGGTAGTGGTGCCGCGAAATTCTGTTTATCTCTGAAAGTGTGCCGCGCCTACAAGAAGTTTGGGAACCACTGGTGTAGTCTCCGGTAAACGGCAGATTAGCAAGGGCCTGAGGTTTAGATGGGGAATAGAGGATAATGGAAGGGGGAGAATGCTGCATCCGCACCACAGCAGCGCATATTCTAGCAAATGAGGCCAGCGAACGCAGTTTGAACTTTACCTCGGCTTCGCAACGAAGTCACGGTCGCAAGCGAGGGCATTGCGCAGTTTAGAGAGGTAGTAAACTCATATCGCGTGTTTAGCCGAAGTGGAAGAGAGGAGAGTCGTTTAGCGTGTCGCGATTGTTCGAGAGAATTGTGAAGAAACGTCGAATAAGAAGAAGAAATGATTCCCGAATGAAACCCTCTTATTACGAAATTGTTTTGTAAGCACCATCTTCCAAATCGGGCCTTGTTTATATTGAATGCGAAAGCGTGTTTTTATTGCCTCTCGATTGTCTCGATTTCCAACGGAAGCACGTGTAGTTGATCGTGTCGTTGACTTAGTCAACACTTTGCCATCGTTTTTTGCTCGTCAGAGTCTCCTATGACGTATTCCTCGAATGACAGCGTTGGAAGCATATCGTTAGAATGCGAAAGTGCTAATTTCGATTTGGAGATTCGCTCATTTTCACTTCTATGCATTATCACAGCTCTCTCTCTCTCCCTCAGTAAAGTAGTTTGTCTGTCTGTCCCTCTCTCTCTCTCTCAAAGCCATCGACGACGTCAATTTATTAATGGAGGCCTCAAATCTTCCGTGGCATGCTATTGAATATTTAGACCATCTTGATGAAAAAATTGATATGTTAAATACCTTATTATTATACCTGATTAACAAATTTGCATCTTAAAAAAGAATCCGTATTTCTAAACCTTCTGCACCTTGGATTACGACTGGCCTTAAGCGCTTGATGGCAAAACGCGACTCAGTTTTCCGATTATTTAAAAAAATAAAGACAACGACATTTTTAGAAATTATAAAAACCTTAGAAATAAAGTAAAGCAACAAAAACGGAATGCCAGAATTACATTCTTTCATTCAATCTCAAACGCGAATGAATCACCTGCAGCATTAAGGAATAAAATTAGAATGTTTGGCATAGGTAAGCAAAAGATACTGCACTACCGTCGTATTTATCTCTCGATTCATTAAATCCAAATTTCACTACGCCACCTAATAATATCGACCCTCACGTTCAAAGTGAAACCATAAAATCAATTTCATCCAAAGCCGATAAAGCATTAAACCCTACAAACTCTTTTAAGTTTAGTCCGGTAACTCAAATGCAAGTTCTTAATTCACTTCGAAGAATTAAAACTAAGGCGCAAGGATCAGATGGTATACCGATCGATTTTATTCGCAAATGAACTCACTTAATTCTGCCTGTCATTACTAATATCTTCAACTGTTCTCTATATCAGGAAAATTTTCCATCTCAATGGAAACGCGCATTAATTCGTCCCATACCTAAGAAAGCAAACTCAACTGAAATCAATGAGTTACTAGAA